>CM053586.1:345704454-345738213 GCA_028646515.1 Pseudochirops corinnae | reverse complement strand
ATGTAATGTTGTGAATATTATAATGTTTTGAATGTTTGTCTTGATTTGTAATGGAAAAACAGAGTGTTCACTATATTTTGTAATCTGAACTCTAAAAGCTGTTCACAGTAGCATTCCTTTGGAAATCTGCTGGTGCATGGCATTACACCTAGGGTCACTCAAACAGGATGTAGACTTGAGCTCAGACTTTCCTGACTTCAAGGATGGCTCTCTATCCACTGTGAGCACACTTCTTAGGGAATGGTTGCCGATTATTTGTGTTTGCAAAATTTCTAGGTTACTCTCAGTGTCTCTAGAATCATGATGTTGACTATATTTGTGACATTAGCAAATCAGTACAGTTTGAATTCTGACATGCAAACGGTGAGCCAGAATTTCACCACGAGTCCTTCGACTTTCAGTCTGGTGCTCTCTCTATTGTCCAAAGCCTCATGTCTTCTATGAAGATATTTCCCAAGTGTATAAAGATGGCAGTGAGAAGAGTGCCATTCGACTGGGTCTGACACAAAAACGCCCATATTTCTACAGCATTTGGTGGTTACAACACCCAGTGCTATAGAAATAGAGATTATTTTTGTACCAGACCTGGTCAAATGACACTATATATGTATATGTGTGTGTGTGTCATAATTAATAATATTAATGTAACATTAGTAAAGAACTCTACATACACTATTACTTTGTTTAGCTGTTTTAGGAGGCTAATCCTGCGGTTTCCTGTACAAAAGAGAACTTGTTACTTAAAACTAGTACACAATATTGAATTTTTGTTTTTCTTGACAGAATCTCCTATTTCCTTTCATTTTTCTACCAACCCGTGTGCTCCTTCCCCTTCATTTAGCACTTACCTCCCAACTGACTCTCCAACACAAACACATCAGTCTCAATCTTCTCCAATGAAGGTCGCTCTTCTCCCTGGGCTAAGAGGAGGAGGAATGGTTGGCATTATCCTAGTTCTGTGCTGCCTCTACCAGATCATCAGCTTTCTCCTTCCCTCAAGAACTTTATTCTCCCCAAAGTTAGACAATCTATTCACATATGACCCTTTCACCACTGCTATCATTTATTAACCTGGGGGTCCCTCTCCTAACTTTCTCAAATGACTTTAGCACCTGGCCCATGGTCTTTCTCTCCATACCATCACTGCTTGTCATCATTAGAGATTTTGAAATTCATACCCAAAACCCTTCTAAAAACAATTCTGACAAACTCATGATTCCTCAACTCCCAATGACCTCCTCCATCTCACACAATCTCAAAGTTGGATGGAACATCTGTGGTCACCAAGTTCAACTCATACCTGAAAAGCAAACTTCTATATGACATTTATGACAACTGTTCCTCCAACTTCTTCTTAATCACTTCTAGTTATGGGGAACTCATTACCTCACAAGGCAGAGATAAGGAACTCAATACCTCAAAAGTCAGAGCAATCCATTTGGTGTTGCTTGGTCATTTTTCAGTCACATCCAACTCTTTGTGGCCCCATTTGGGGTTTTCTTGGCAGAGAACTGGAGTGGTCTGTCATTTCCTTCTCCAGCTCATTTTACAGATGAAAAAACTGAGGCAAATAAGGTGAAGTGACTTGCCCAGGGTCACACAGCCAGTAAGTATCTGAGGTCACATTCAAACTCAGGTTCTCCCAACTCCATGGCCAGTGTTCTATCTACTGGGTCTTCATGCTGCCCTTGTGAGGGACCCCAAGGACCAATAGTTCTAGAACATACCTGAAAAGCAGGCATGTAGCCTCTGCTTTAAGAACAGAAACCCGTTTTCTACTGAGGCAGACCCCACTGCTTTTAAAGGGCTCCCATTATTAAGAGTTTCCTTCCATTAAGCCTTAACTGACCTCATTACGAGTTCTACCATTTCTCCTATTTTTGCCTTCAGTGAGGATCTGCAAGTACTACCATTTTTCCTCTAAAGAAAGCCTTGGAGAAGTTCAATGACTTGCCCCAAAGTCAGCCGCAAAGCCAGACTCATGAAGCTAGAACTCGAACCCAAGTCTCCTAATTATAAGCCCAGTGAATCTTCTGCTACATATTTCCTTTTAGACAATGTGAACGTAGGACTCACCACTCCGTATCTCTTGTCTAGCTTTGCAGTAGGTGTTCAATGAATGTTGGCTGAGTCATCTTGATTTTGCCCTGACTTTATCCTATACTCTTCATAGCTTTTCCAAACCTATTCTATATATTTTCTTTCATTCTTGAGTTAAGAACGTAATACTTTATTATTTATTAGTTAACGGTGTGGGTGAAGTGAGAGGAAGCCATAAAGAAATACACATTCCTTCATGGCTCAAAAACAGCAAACTGAAGCTTTTACTTCAAAAGAAATGCTCAAACTGACTTTTTTTATATAACTAGAGCTAAGGCTGGAGTTTCTGAAAATGTCCTTCCAAGTATATGAACCAATGGGGTCACCAGCTCCTTATACTGTGAGGGCACCTCTGTGAGCTGCCTTCATTTTTCAGGCAATGGAAAATTCTCTTATTGCTCCCCTGAAGACTGTGACAGATGAGTTTCCTCTTCTTTCTCAACTCCTCAAGATGGTTAGTTTGGCCTAGAATTTTGAACTGGAAGATTTAGATAAACTCCACTCTGCCCACCCACCCAGCCTTCTTTTAGAGAAGAAAAACCATGCCCAGCAAAGGTAATGCCTTAATTAGTGACAAAGGAAAGGAGCTAAACCTGGATTTGAACCCAAGTCCCATAAATACCAACCCAGTGTTCCTTCCCGAATCCCACCTGCTAGTTGCTAGTATGTTTGCTAGCATCTAGAGAGGATATTATAGGCTGTGGGAACAGACCAAGAGAGGTCCATAAAGGCACTCTGGGCTTTCAAGATCTCTGAAGTCTGAGGCCCCACATCAGCAGAGCACAGCAGAGAGAAGAGAGATCCAGGGATGGGTGGATACAGGGATGCTGGGACATGATCTCTTCCAACTCATGATTCTTGTCCAAGTACATGCAGTCACAGTGAATTTTCACCAGAATAGCTTTGTCTGCCACCGTTGGTTGCCCCACTCTATACTTGGTTATCCCCCCTTTGAATGAACAGAAACCATACAAATCATCCTTCAGAGACCAAAGTCTTTAATTTATTTATGTGAAAGGGCTTCAAGCAGCCAGATCATCCTTTGTTCTGGTTGGATCTTTACTCATAAAGTGCAAACACCAAGTCAGGAGAAACAGTTCCTACATGAGGGTCAATGTATTAAAGACAAATTCTTCCCACACAGATGCTGGGAGGTAAAGACTTCCTAATAATGAGCTGACCCCTACTAAAAGTACGCCAGAAACAAAACTTAAATCTTCGGAGTCCTCCTTCCTCTTAGACAAAAAATGGCAGTCAGGGTTTTCATTTGCAATAACCAACTTTGAAAAATGGTCCCCACTTTCAGCAGTTTAAAAAATATCTCTAAAAATAGATTGGCAAGCCACATCATTCACATCTCTATGGCATTTTGGGGTTTATAAAGTGTTTTTCTTAAAACAACCCTGCCTGGTAGACCATGAAAGCATTTTATACCCCCATTTTAGAGATGAGGAAAATAAGGTTCAGAGATACCATGATTTGTCCAACATCACACAATGATCTGGTGTTGGAAGTAGGATTCAAAGCCAGGTCTCCTTGGATTCCAAGTCCAGCAAATTCTCCTCGACATTGCATACATGCCTCAAGTGACCCATGTGCTCCATGAGGCCTCCATGTCAGGAGGCTGCCTGGTTTGGTACTGTTTAAAATGGGTGAAATGAACATTAGTGCTTTATCACATTGATGAAATTGGAACATGTGTCGCCCCCGTATTAGAAAGATATACTTCATAGCCATAAATTTTCAGGGTTTTTTTTTTTTTTGGACTAAAAAATTACCTACTAGATATACCAGCACATGTGTGTAACAAAATACAAAATACAAACATGCTTTATATAAATATGACCGCGTTTAGAGGACTTCACAGCTCTGGGACAGCTTTATAATTACACATTCAACACTGAGTGTAGCGCCGGTATTCATGAACAGTCTAGAGAGAAAGTGGGTGGTAATTCATTAAGGCAGCTTCTGCAGGCATTTCAAGGCTTTCAGTTTAAAAATGAGAGCAAAAGGTGACTAAGGTAATATTGGAGGGTTTACTTAGGATGAATTTAAGAACAACAGTTATTTGTACTCAGTCTTTCATAATCTGTGAAGACATGATCTCAAACTTTTTAACTGCAAAATGTGTAGATATTGTGGAAGACTCATCTAGAAAATTCAGACTAGCCATTCTATCCATTATCAAAGATAATCATAGAAAAGGTGAAAAAACAGGGAGCAGAGGGCTTTTGTATTTCCCATGAGGATCCTCTGCACTTAGAAAGAACGTTTCCAATAGCTTCTCACAACATACCTGTGAGGTAGACAAAGTATTCTTATCATCTGGATTCTGCCAAAGTAGCTACTGATTGATTACAACACAAATGAGCTGATAAAATGGAGACTTCTGTCCCTAACTCTGCTCACTAAACAATACTCCCTTCTTTTACAAAGCTTAAAATATTTGAACTGTGTATATTAAGTATGAAGTTGGCATGCTCAAAGCCTACTCAGGGAACTGGAGTTTTATAATTGAGCTGATGGCCAAGTCATGTCAAAGAACAGGCAGACACCATGTAGAAAACATAAGTTTTCAGTCTAGTAGTCCAGTCTACACAGTAAAAGGCAACTGGAAACCAACTTGTCAAGAAAAAATGACAAAATATTTGTGGTTATAAGAAGCAAATAGGGAGAGGGAAATAAGTGGAATGATGTGTCCTGGCTGTGCTCATTTTCTCAAGCCTCCATCAACCCCACACTGCAGCCACGCTTGTAGTTATCAGCTGGACTATACTGCCCCTAGTTCAAGAACAGAAGGCACAGTCCTGAATTTCCCTGACACAGAGGCTCTGGTTTTCCTTAAAGTCCCATGAGAATAATATTGGCTCCATAAGAGTCCTTCCCTTTGACAACGAAAATTTAAGAAGCAATACCACTGTAAAGGTAGAAAATGTTCCCAACTGCAAAACTTTTCTTTAGTGTGTTGGTTTTCTATTCCCCTTATTAGAAACATCTTTCTTCCTCCGCTAATGTTTAACTAGTGCAAACTTGCCCAGCCCAAAGGATATCACTCTTTATCAACCTTCTATCACTGGGCACCTGGCTTCTGAAATCTCTGCACCTAAGTCTGGGTGCTATGGTGTGCTTAACCAATGATTCTCCAGGAAAGAACATTATCTAGAGAATTTTTTAAATTGTACTTCAAATTTATAGGAAATGTACTTACCCTGGTTATCCAAATAATGTGAACTTCTCAAAATAATCTCTCTTCAGTTGTAAACAGAACTTAATCTCTCTCTCTCTCTCTCTCTCTCTCTCTCTCACACACACACACACACACACACACACACACACACACACACACACACACACACACACACACACACACACATACACACACGCCCATGGGCTTACCCTGTAGTGAAAAGATCTGCAAAGCAAACAAAGGCTCTTCCTCTGATCAAAACCAATGAGGCTGTGGTCGAGAAAGAATTTTAATTAAAACTCCAATTCACTTTTGGGGATGGGTCTGATACCAATTACTTCATGCTTCTATGCTTAGTAACAGCAAATGTACAGTAACTCAACATGGGAGAAAGGCTGCCCATTGTGTTAGAAACTTTTTTCAGTGGACAGATTATGAGAACATCCAACAAGAATGAGCTAAATGTGAGGATCCAAGTTAGATGGAATCTTATACACAGCAACATAAGTTTTAGGTGATAGAAGTCACATTGGTCGTAGGCACGTATGGCACACACAGTTGAGAATATTTCCATTTGTTGTACAAAATACAGCTAACCCTTGTTAAATCATACCAGCTTGGAGCTAGTTATAACTTAGAGGGGGAATGGGTGAGTTTGCCTTTGCCCCATGAATGCAAGGTTTTGCCAAGATGATGGGCCCAGTAAGATCGAAGGAAAACCTGGATTCCACAAAGATGATCTCAAACTGAAATTAATATTTGTTTCTAATTTATGATGCTCCTCTGGTAGTATTACAGCCACCTAAATCTCTGTTTCCCTATGTATGCATGTATACATACTACCATGTGTGCACACACATGCACACACGCACGTGCACACACATGCACACACGCACGCGCACGCACACACACACACACACACACACACACCCCTTATTAATCCAATTATAGAATAAACTGTACAAAAGGCTGCATGGCCTAAGCCGGGAGCCTCGATGGCCAATGGCCAAGGTCTCAAGAGTCCTGTTCCACAAATTAGATTTCAACTCTTCACATACCCTGTTTATAAATACTTGGTTCTGAAAAAGCTCAATCATTCTTATTCATGATTATTCAATTATAAATTATTCCTATTAAACTGTTAATTTTCTCCCCAAGGAACTAAATTGGACACTGCTGTTTGCCTTCTGTTATGTGCTACTGAAAGCATAAAAGTGTGTTTTCTTTCTCCAATACACAATTCCAGACAAAAAGTGCTTTCAAATCTTTAAGTGCTTGACCAAGGGAAGCTGTTGTTCCTTCCTGCCTCTGACTAGCTTTCCCCGACCCTTCATCCAAATTCAGGAGGGTTGGTTTCCAATGGCATCTACCAAAAAGATGATGCTTCTGGGCAAAGTCTGGCTCACTGAGATGGTTCTGCCATTGGCATTCCGGAGGACAATTTTGTTTATAAAAGATTCAAGTATATGTTTTATATACAGGTCCTAGCATTATCTGTACTATACTATACAAATTCATGCTTGTCATAGCTCTAGCGATCACTACTATGAAAAGACACAGTTTTCAAGCAGGAAGGAACTGTAGAGATGATGTGGTCCTGTTCCTCTGCTTTTATTTTTACAGATGAAGGAAGCCAACACCCACCCTTCACCAATTCATCCAGTGAAGTTCATAGCCCTATGCTAAGGAAAACTACTGAAGGAAATAAATTTCACCATGGCAAGAGATTTGTCATGGGCTTCATAGAAAAAGAAATACCAGACCAGAGAGGGCAGGTCTTGGGTCCTAGATCCTTGCTCTTAGAGAGGAAAGAATTTTGTAGAAAATTTTGTAGAAAAATTTTGTAGAAAATTTTGTAGAATTTTCTACAAAAATTTTGTAGAAAAGTGGGAAAGAAAACCCACTAACAAAAACCTCTATCTTCTTTTGTAATGAGGCATGCAGTATTAGCTGGTAAATAAAGATGTGATTTCTATGGGAGCCAGGTAGTGTTAAAAGATAAATGTAAGTCATACTTGGGGGAAAAATCAAATTCAAGGGCAGAAGGTGACACCCAAACATGAGATTCATTTGGTTATCTAGACTAATGGAGAATACAGATCAACTCTAAAAGCAGCTGATCGAAAATCATTTACAGCAATGGAATGCCTGATGGTCATTTCCTATTCTATAAATCAGATTTGCTTTCCCAGATATGCCATGCCTAAGCTAATATTTAAAGTAATTGGAATTTCCTGAGTATAGTCTAGCTGGACAAAACAATCCCAAGGATTACATATTTCCCATAGACAATTTACACATCGATGAATTGTGAGAGCATTTGACAGCATACTGTAAATCATCCAGTACGGCATTTACATAGGCAGGTATTTGTGGTTTTTGGATCAGGTCTGTGAGTTCACTGGTGAAGGCAGTATCCAGTGAAGAAACGCCCTCTACCAATGTAAATTAACATCTGCTCTGCAGTTTATTCATCTCAGGGTAACCTGGGTGACTGAGACCTTAAGAGATTGAATTAGCATTGTCCAGTCTATATGAGTCGGGGGCAGGACCTGAACACAAGCCTTCATGATTCCAAGGCTGGAAATCCCTTAGCTCATGCTACCTCCCAAAGCATTACAGAAATGCCATTCATATTCCATCATCATCACTGGAGAATTGTGTTTCACACAGCCAACACCCTGACACAGGACTGCCATTTGTAGTGGGCTTAAGCCACTGAACTATCTGGCTTTGGGCTGCTGAATGGAACTGGTTCTCTTCCTCATCGTATCTGTCCCCTTAGGAATCCCCCTATTCCTGAACCAGGCTACGTTAGGATTCAGGCCAATAGAGTGTTCCAGATAGAAACAATTCAGTAACTTCTGAGGAACACATGCTCATGAACTTCCAATTTCTAAATCATGGATAAAGTTTGGGTGATTACATAGGAACCACACAAACTACTTAAGAAGGAAAAAAAACCATTGGGGACACCTGTTTGGATGCAAGCAATCACTTGCTAGTTATTGATCAAGATAAGAGATGAATGATTCAATTCCACACCTGAACAATATTCTCTTTGGCTAAAAGATGAAGTGTCACAAAAAGGATTTTAGAAGTGCCCTAGTCCAATCCTTCCCTCAAGCATGAGTCTCCTCTACAGCATCCCCAGTGAGTAAGTAGCTAGCTGACTTCCCTTTGAAGACCTCAAAGGTCACTAGGAAGTCAGTAGTTCCAAAGACAGTTGAAATTCCAGCAGCTATGAAACTGTATTAATTCTTTTGTCCAGCAATTGCTCAAGACAAACATTTGTCCATGATACCAAGACTGTGTGAAAAAACCAACTGAATATTATTTAGGAGAGGTATCATCTCTAATGGAAAAAGGAAACCAAGATTGTACCAAGCTTTAACTCAATCATTACTGTTTCAAAAGTCTTACTGTTATTATCTGAAACCATCAGTGAAAATCTTAGGGTACCAGTCTGATTGGTATTTTAACAATGAGGTGAAGGCTTAGACTACTGGGTATACAGCTTCTGCTATTAAACTCTAGTCTGGTAGCCATCAGGAGTCAGAATTGGGTTGCCTCAGATTGACTGTTCCTGCCCCAGACTGACTGCCACAAAAACTAGCTATAGGAAGGACTGGCTCAAAAAGAATCATATTCTCCACAGGAGTAAGCAGGTGAGGCTGGTGACCAATGGCTCTCTCTCTCTCTCTCTTTCCTACAATGTGGGCAACAGAAACACTTCCATGAATCCTACTATGACTGACAACTCCACGATATTATTCCCACCAGTGAGATTATTATATTCACTAGGCTTCCCATTGGATAGTCTCATCTTAAATCCAAAGATTAACGGATTACTACTATGTCCATAAAAAAAAACTTAAAACAACTGCCCAAAGACTCATAGGGCATAGGAATTAAACCCACAAGGGCCCTTCAGCAAATCCCTTCATGTTTCAGGTGAGGAAAGAACAGCCCAAAAACATTCAGGGCTTTTCCTGAAAAGACTGTGCAGGGAGTAAGTCTGTGATCTGAGATTTGGACCTTGGTTCTTGAAACCCAATTACAATGCTGTTTCTAGTGCTTGGCGTCCCTTAAAACAGTAGGCGTTTCATGACTAGGTATATGAGAGAAGAAAATAAGATGCTCACAAATATTCAGAAAGTGCTAAAAAAACAACATTAATACCCATTTTAAAGTTAATTTTATGTGAATGAATTTGGTCAAAATCTGGATTAACCAGTACACGATACTCCTGACATGACTGTAGTAAGGTCACTCATGACTGGAACACACTCCCTTCCCACCTCCACCTCTTCAAATGCTTCATTTGCTGTTTGTTCCCTCCCGACACCCCCTCCATGCGCCAGCCCCATCTGCCACGGCCTGGCACTTACTTGGTACAGATGCTGTCTTTCCTTATGTGTGCCCAGGCTATTTCCCCAAGACGGTATGAGCTCCTGCTGTTGGGTTCTCTCTGGATCTCCAGTGCCTCGCACAGAGCCTAGCACCTAACACATGTTCACTAAAAGCCTGCTCACTGGGGGCCGACTGGCTCTATTTTTGTAGGTTTCCACATTCAGAACTCCCATGGCCTTTGGTTCTTAATTGGGTTAACTTCTCATTCTAGTATCTTACAGCCACCAGACTCATCCCTGCAGCAGTGAGTTGGAAATATGACAACTTTTCCTCCTAAAGTGTAGGGGCAGTAAAGGGCCCCCTCTGGCAAGCAAAGCCTGAATCAAGCCCAGTAACCATTGGATTCTTGGAGCAATATATATATACATATATATATATATATATATATATATATACATATATATATATATATATATATATATATACATATATATATATATATATATATATATACATATATACTTAACCAAAATAATTATAAAAACAGTAGTAATAACAATATTGTTCACTTTTGCATTTAAAAAAAATATCTGAAATCTAAAAATCAAATCATTTACAAAATAGAGCATTTTTAAAGGCCTACAAAATAACATGCTGTATTGTTAACTCATAACAATCCCTGATTGGCTAATATTTCAGGATAAATATATGCACCATTCTCATAATGGGAAAATGATATCAAACCCTCATTTGGTTCTTGGCAGAGGATGCAAGATGTCTGACAACCATAATCCCTAAAAGCAATGCCACGTTTCATTTCACTGCTGGAAGCTTTGTAGTGTTGTATCTTGGATGAGTCGGGAGGAAGATGAAAAATCAGTATTAGAGGAAAGCACTGAAGAAAAAGAAATAACAAGTAGATATATGTGTGAACTAGAGAAAAAATGAAATTGTCTTTCTTACTTAGAAAGGAAAAGTAAAAACCCCAATGAAATACACATAAACACACATGTACATGTGTGTGTGTACATATATCTACATAAGACGGAGAGAGCAAGATGTAAAGATAGGACAATGTGTTGAAAGTCTCCCTTCCCTAGCAGTTCCACAGTGAAGGTCCCAGCCCATCAAGCTTTGGAAGTCCTCAATTCCAAACCTGAAGCCCATTAGGTGGGAATCATGTCTTCAAATTAAAAGGACAGTAACCAACACACAGAACAAATTAGGATCTTCAGAAAGATTTGAAAGCTCAGTCCAGAATTGAGGAGAGATGAAATAATAAGCAAAAGTAGGGTGGGGAGGGAAGGAAGGGGGAAGAGAAAGAAACCCAGCTCCAAAGGAAGGGCTGACTCCATGGGATTCAGAAGTTCCCTGATGCAGCCAAATGAGTGACCAGAGAAGAACATTCTCTTTTAAGGGCGGCTGCTCTCTTATTTAAAGGTCTATTTCACTATTATTAAAGAACTGTAAAAGAAGAAATAAAGCAAAAGTCAATTTGTTCGGAAGAAGAGGAATGAGGTTTCAAAGCCATGCTGTGAAACTCGGAAGAAAGGCCTAAAAGGCAAAATGATGATAATTCTAGGCATTCCCTAGTCTTGAAAACTTAAAAAAAAAAAAGTTTCCAAGATGAAATCCCCGCTCTGGAAAGCTGGTTATAAACAAGCCTGAGGTGGGTATGCAAAGGTGACCAAAGGACTTTTTCAAATACAGAGGTTCCCTGGAACAGCAGTAGCTGCTGCAGAACCATAAACCTGCCACACTGCCCAACAGGAGATCTGTCTAAACCAGGAGATTCTTGACCCTGAAATTCTTTGGCTAGCTCTCTCCTCTCAAACTCTCAACACCAGACTAATGACTGCTGGATAAACTGTAAAAACAAAAAAGTCTTACTGGACTCCGCATACATCTTCACACACAGTAGGTGCTCAAGAAGAACTTATTACAGTAAACTGAAGATAAGTGGGAGGGCTCAAAACACCTCATCACCTAGCAAGGGCTGTGCAGAGTCACCCTAATGTACCCATATCAAAGACTACAATGAAAGGATGCTACAAAATTCCCATAAATAAGGCTACATCTTCAGAAGGATGTTATCAATCAGCTTACACATGAATTCACTACTTTAAAACCACAATCACTTTCTTTCCTATTTACCTATCAAATATATTACCTATGTGCATTTACCATGAGCAAAATAGATAAAATGTCAGTCTATTCACTGATCAGTATGGGAATGGGTGTCCCTAGGGGATACAACTCTCAGTTTGTATCGTGGTATATAAGCTATCCAGAATAGGAGATAATAATTTAAAGAGACAAACTCGATTCTCACAGTGCAATAACACAAGGACAGAGACTGGGGACGAATCATCAACGGGCTAACGTAGTAATCAGACTGGCGCACATTTCAAAAAAGTCCATGGTGTGGCTGCCCAGGCGCGGTGTTACAGAAGGCACACTCCCTGTCAAGGAGCCAGTCAGGGATCCACTGAGAGAATGACAGTCCACTGTGGTGGAATCGAAACTCAGCCTTGGTCTATGTAAGCCAGCAGCAGAACATGAACGTTGAGGAGTCGAAGAGCCAGACTTCTGCTCCGTGACGTCATCTTAAACGTACAAAGAAACAGAAATGATCATGAGACAATTCATCCTTAGGGTCCTTTCCTGAGGATGAGGTAAAAATCAAGAGAGCACATGAATAAATTCATCAGAAAAGACACCACTTTTCTAAAGTGTTGGGATTTCTATATGTTAGGAGAATTCACAAACATAGAAAATGTTTGGAAGGGGCATGTTAAATGGAAACATGATCCATTCCATATCTCTCCTGCTCTTTGGGGCTAAACTCCTTGGGAAGGTCATATACAATAGGTGTCTCAACTTTTTTCCTCTCACTCTCTTTTTAACCCTTAAAGTCTGGCTTCTGATCTTATCATTCAACTGAAACTGCTCGTTCCAGAATTACTAATGATCCCTTACTTGCCAAGTCTAATTTCTCTATTGTCCTCCTCCTAGATCTCTTTGCAGCCTTGGATACTCTGATAACCTTCTCCCTGATGCTCTCTTCTGGCACTATTCTCTCTCAGTTTTCCTCCCACGTGTCTGAGCACTCCTTCTTAGTCTCGACTCTTCTGGTTCTTCATTCAGGTCCCTCCAGCTAACAGTGGGGTCCCCCAAAGCTCTGTCTTGGGTCCTCTTCTCACCCTATACTATTTCACTGGGTGATCTCATCAGCTCTATGGTTTCAATTTCCATTTATGTGCTGATGACTCTTGGATTTACTTGTCCAGTCACACACTTTCTCTGTTGACCTCCAGACTAGGATCTCCAACTGCTTGTTAGACATCGCAAGCTAGACATCCCATAGACTCAACATGCCCCCAAACTGAACTCATCTTTCCCCCAATTCCTTCCATCTCACTAGCGTCCCCATAACTGTAAGGGGTACACATCACTATCCAGACAGTCCTTGGCTTACAACCTCAGGGCCATCCTCCAGTCCTTCTTCTCTCATCTCCCATATCCAACCAGTGGCCATTGTTTCTGCTGTCATACAACTCCTCCAATGTGACCCCCTCTCTTCTGCCTCCCTGTCACTATGCTGGTGCAGGCTCTCAATCACCCTCCTGGACCACAAAAACAGCCTGCAGGTTGGTCTCTCCTATCATGCCTGTCCACACTCCAATCCACGCTTTATTCAGCCTTCAAACTGATCTTACTAAAGCACAGGTCTGACCACATCACACCACTCCCATTCCACAAACCCTGATGACTCCCTATTCCCTCAATTATCCAATACACAATCCTCCATTTGACTTTAAAGCTCTTCACAACCTGGCCCCATGCCACTTTTCTAGTCTTCTCACACCTTACTTGCCTCCACATACTCTGCAATCCAGTCTCCCTGCTGTTTCTCAAATACAAAACATCTCCATAGTCCAGGCATGAGGTGCCAAGGACCTTTCCCAAAATGGTAGCAATGTCAGAGAAGAGAAGGGGGCACCTGGGAGAGCTGTTACAAAGGTAGAAACAATTGGATTCGCCAACTGATTGGATGCTGGAGTTGAAAAACAGGTCAAATTAGACAATAACATCTATGTTAAGAGCCCAGTAAGTAAGAGAACAGATGTGCCCTTGACAGTAATAGGGAAAATAATAGGAGAAAATAGAATGACTATTTATCTCAATTGTAGCAGGAATATTTTTCTTCTATGCCTACAAATAGAAAGAATTATGGGGAACAAGACAGGTTATGTTTGAATATGTTAATATATATATATATATATATATATATATATATATGCACAGCAATATAAAACTAAAAAGAAAAATAAGTATTTTAACATCTAAAATATATTAACTTTTTTAAAATGATAATTCTTCAATGAGAATCTTTTGTTCATCAAAAAGATAAATATTTTTAAGTTAACATTTTTAAAAGTGAAGAAACACAAACTGCAAATAATCATTGGGAAAATGTATAACCTCACTGACAACCAAAGAGAACTAAACTGAAGCAAATTTGAGTTATTACTCTTTGGAATGGCCAAAAATAAGTAAGATCGAGGAAATTCCAGGCTGGTCGGCAGTTAGGAAAGTTGCTACACTCCTTCACTGCTCGTCAGTTGTTCGACAAACATTTATTCAGCACCTACTACGTGGAATTTCAAACATACAGTCTTTTACCACATGTTAGCATGCAGGCAGAGTACCAAAAATCATCATAGCCTTTGATCCAATAATTCCATTGCCAGCAAAGTAGATATACCAAGGTAGTCACATATCCAAAAGAGCCAAAAGATGCTAGAAGCACTCTGAATACCCAACAATATACGGAAAGTTCAGTAAGTTGTGGCACATTACTGTAATGCAGTGGTTCTCAGCCTTCCTAATGCTGCAACCCTTTAACACAGCTCTTCATGCTGTGGTGACCCCCAACCATAAAATTATTTTTGTCGCTTACTTCATAACTGTAATTTTGCTACTGTTATGAATCATAATGTAAATATTTGATATGCAGGTTGTATTTTCATTGTTACAAACTGAACATAACCCACAGGTTGAGAACCGCTGCCGTAATGGAATGCCATCATTCAATTAAGACCAACAGGCATGAAGGCAACCCTCCCCCCAAAAAACAAGAAAAACCTCTAGGAAATACTATAAAATGGGGGGAGGAGCAGAACCAAGAAAAATGGAATAAATACTCATTACACTCAGAAAAAGAAAAGTCAATGAAAATGGTCAAAGAATCTTGACATAAAAGGAACAAAATGTTACAATGACAATAACAATAACAGCTAACTTTTTTATCACTTACTCTGTACTAGACTCGGCGCTAACTGCTGTATAAATTGTCTATTCAATCCCTACAATAACCCTGGGAGGTAGGTGCTATGATTGTCCCCATTTTTTACAGTAAAAGAGACTGAGGCAAACGGGAGTTAAGTGACTTGCCCAGGGTCACACAGCTAGTTAAGTGTATGAAGCCAGATTTGAATTCAGGTCTTCCTGACCCCAGACCCAATGTCACTGCACCACCTAGCTGTCCCTCCTCTATATAAAGAAGTTCATTAAATAGTGAATATTTACTATGTTTAATTCAAATTGAAATTCAATAAAATTTCAAATAAAGCATTTATTTTTTAAAATTAGAAAAATGAAGATAACCAGGAGGAAAACTGTGATTCTATACCTGATTTTGGCCAGTAAGAAGTAACAGGCATCTTCTACTCTGGAAATCATGGGAGGGTACATACGTGCCACCTGCACAGGCCTCCTTGGTACTCACTCCTGGAAGATTTCCCTCTCCAGCCTTCCCCACCACCTGAGCCACGAGCTCCTCTGAAATCTCCATCTGAACAGAGGGCCAGGCTGGCCACATCCCTTCAAGCCCCAGTCTGGCAACATCTTCTACCAATAAAATGTGAATTTCTAAGGACAAGGACTGTCCCTCTTTTTATCTATATTCCTATTCCCAGCACTCAGCCTTGTGCCTGGCACTTAGCAGGAGCTCACTAAATGCTTTATCCTGTCAGTCAGTCAAGAAGCATTTAGTAAGCGCCTCCAACTATGTGCCAGGCACAGCAAGGGCTGGAGAAACAAAGACAAGCAAAAAGGCAATCTCTGCTCTCAGAACTCCTAGTCTAAGGGGGCAGACAGCACGTCGCCACCATGCACAAACACGATACAGACAGGATAAGCTAGAGATGATCAGCAGGAGGAAGTCACCAGCAATGAGGAGGACAGAGAAGGTTTCCTGGGATCTGAACAGAGATGAGGAAAGAGAGCTCCAGACCTGCCTCCAGGACGGATACAGTGGGGAAAGCTGAGCAGAACCGGATAAGGTGCCTAGATGTGGGAATCACTCAGATTCTACAGAGTAAATTGTCTCAAAGGGGATGGGATGCATTCAGGAATGAAATTCCACTGACCAACAGAAATTCTTCCCCTAAGTAAGAAAAGTATTAGCTGTCTAAAGATTCTGGTATAAACGCACTGAAAAGATATCAACCAAGGAGGTTCTTAAAAGGCACAGACAAGAAACTGAAGAAAGGCAAAGAAACTGAGAGTGATTACCCGAGGAGCAAGATCCTACGAGAATGCCAGAATCCCTGAACTCAGAGGAGCAGAGGGGTGTGAGAAACACCAAGAATGAAAAGGACTTTGTAGCAGAAGCTCAAAGAGGGGCTAGGACTCTTACTCTGTGTGTGTGTGGGGGGGGGGGGGGGATGATGCTGCTGATCAGGCTAGAAAGAAGAGCTATTCAGCTTTCATTTGGCTTCTGCTTTTCTACCAAAGAAAGTGATCGGAATTCTGGTAGATGGGGGTGGGGAGGGGTGGGGGTAGGAGGGATGGTCAATAGAGATGTGGAACCCAAAAGGATATGAGGATATGGTAAGAGAACATGGCCTTTATCTCCCTCAATGATGCAACTCGGGAGGTGTGGACAAACAATATTCCTTGGTACCAAAAGAACCCGAGGATGTGATTGCTGAGTTTCTGCAAATTATCTTTAAAAAACCATGAAGAAAGCACCAAGTGCCACAGACAAGCATGCTAAGCTGAGAAAGGGAAGAGGGCAGATTGTTCTGCCGCAGTCTGAGCAATCTGAATTTGATTCCTGGAGAAATTTGAGATTGAGCATTAAAGAGAGAATATATGAGCAGCTAGAAAGAAAAGCAAGGATTGCCATAAACTAGCAAGGGTTTATGACAAAGCAACACCATTTTCTTTTCTGATTGGGTCACAGTAGTGGTAGAGGAGGGGAATGCTATGGAGATCTTACACCTGACCTTCAGCAAAGCGCTGGACGTGCTCATGAACCAGACGGGAGTGTTTGGGCTGGATGACTAGATCAAGGGCTGGTTGGTGGTCCATGCCAACATGGAAGAAGGCCTCTGGAATCCTTGGCCCTGTTGTGGTTAATATCTTAATAAAGAACTTGGATGAAGACAGTATGTTTAACCAGTCTGTGAGTAACATGGAGCTAAAAGGGATTAGCTAACATATGAGTTGACAGAGTCAAGATCCAGGAAGGCCAAGAATTATGCAATAAATCTAAAAATTAAGTAATGATAAACATGAAAGGAAAACCTGGGTTTAGAAAACTAAATGCCTGAGTATAGCAAAAGGGAGGTGTGATTAGACAACAATTTATGAAGAATAAATGGGGATTTTAGTGCATTGCAAACTCACTATAGTGAGTTTGTACATAGTTCAAGGTAGAAGCCACAAAAGGCCTATGTAACTTTAGGATATATTGACAGGAGTATCCCAAAGGGATGGATGTACTTAGTCCCTCTGGGGACCTCTAGTCAAGGCTAAATGTCATCGACAAGATGGTGAAGGGTCCTGGATCCCCTCCCCCCAAGAAAAATCCAAGGTATCCAACTGAAGAAAACACAGATTTTTATGCTGGAGAATGGAAGACTTAAGGAGTCACATGAAGATTGTCTTCAAGTATTTGAAGGGCTCTCACGTGGAAGAGATTCTGAGTTATTCCACTTGGTCCTGCAGAGGACACCTTCCACTAAGTGGTCGAAGTTACAAGGAAAAACTTCCTAACAGAGAGCAGACCCCAAAGGAGAAGTGGCTGCCTCAGGAGGGAAGGAGAATTTCATTGCTGAAGGCTGTTCTGCAGATGGCTGATGAGCAGAGGTCAGCAAGGATACTGACTGCAAAAGGAATTCTTGCCCAGAACTGCAGAGATAGGTTTTTAATGAGATGAGACAAGCAGTTTAGTGGCAGAGTAAAGCAGGCGTGCTGGTGAAATGCAGAAATACCAGAATTTCAGAGCTGAAAGGAGCCCTGGAGGCTATCCCACCCAGTGCCTGCACAACCCCTGGATCCCCCTCCACCAACTTTCTCCCTGTCAATGTCTTGGGAAGAAAGATGAAGAGGTCTATGTGTGGCTACTCTCTCCTACCGGTGCACATAAACCAAGGCAGTTCCCATCCGATTTTATGCTTATTCTGAATTCTTGTGAAAGATGCATCATTTTCCAGATCTGAAGGGTGCTTTTCATTTCCTGAAACCTTCCTTTCACTCTATTTTTATTTGGTTAGAAAGCACACAATCAAGGATGGCAGAGCCATTCTCAGAGCTACCAAGTACACCTGGGGTCTCAGACTCAGCTGTAAGGGACACTGAAGGTTGTGTAACAACCACTTCGTGCTATGGATAAAGAAACTGTAGGCCAGAAAACTTAAGTAAAGGCAATCAGGGTCTGAACTCAGGGCCTCTGACTCCAAGTGGGCTTGTCCTTCCACTGCTTCCACTTTCCAAGCCAGCAAACCTCGAAGGTTTGTGACTTTAACAGCCTGGGCTGCTATCAGACTGTCACTTCCACGGGTGCCTGAGCAGGCTTCAGAAGGCAAGCCAGCATGGCCTTCTTACCATCAATACTTTTGAAGTCCAAAAGGTAACTTCGATTGTCCACCTGGTACAGCTGCAGACTCATTTTCACATAATTGCCAGTCACAGGGTTCCTTCTCCTCACTCGAAGATGATAAGCATTCACCACCTACAACATGGAACCTTCTTTTAGATAAAGGAAGAGCAGAGAAAATGCAATGCTTCCCCTTTAATCTATGAGAAATTTTTAGAATGCACTGTCAAAAAGGTTCTTAAATAACCTTCCCATTTTGCAGGATATTTTCTTGGGCTGTCCTCAGATTCCCCTCCGCTGCCACATTCCCCCAAACCACTGTACCCTTGAGCTGCAATGAGAAAAGGCCTTAAGATTCCACTCACATGGAATATGAATTAACTTACAGGATCATGGAATAATGTTACATGTTGATGCAATAGACAAAATGCTAGGTCTGGAGTCAAGAAGCCTCAGCTCAAATCCAGCCTCAGAAACTCACTTAGTTTTGAGGCTCTGGGCAAGCCACTCAACCTTGGTCTGTGTCAGTTTCCTCCTTTTCCACAACACCCTCACCCACCAAAGCACCGTTTCTGCTACACAACACAGACCATCGAAGCCAAGAAAAATAAAGAGAATTACTAAGTCAAGCGGGGAAAACAGGCTCATTTTTAGGAAGGGATTTTCACAAGGGCAGCATTCCTTTTAGACGAACCAATAAGGAAAGAACCTCCACTCCTCTTTCTCATTCTACTCAGAAAAGAGATGGGGGAAGAATTTATGAGAGATCTTTGAAACAGTTTTAAAAAATGATTAATCCCCGTATAAATGTATGAATATTGAAACAAACAGTACTTTTTCTTCAAACACATCAATGAAGGATATGGCAAGTTTTAGACTGTTTCTTCCTTTTCATTTTTCCTATTGAAGGAAATAAGGAAAATTGTCATTATTAAGGTAATTTCTGAAGGGAAATGGGAAATGGCTTTCTAAAATGGTAAGATGTATTGGATAAATATTTGAATGTTATTTGGATCCATCAAGAACTCCTTTTTTATACTTTTAGTGGAAAAATACGTACTGAGAATGTCTATTCCAAGGAACTAAAGAAAGGCATCCATCCCCCGAAGACAAAACCAATGGCCTGGGGGGAAAAGGTATAAAAGATATGCTGTCCACACACTCACTGCCATAGCCTCTTATCAAGTGAATCCTTTAAAGAAAGAAAAAAGAAAAACATACTATCTGTGAAGTCTCAGGACATGCGATTGCTGGAGCTCAGGCTGAAACAGGTGAGCTATTTTCTCAGGTGTTTTCAAGTTGATAAACATACTTGGCAGGGGATTCTCCACTAGAATTAGAAATATGGACAGTTTTCCAGCATTGCCCAGTTCTGTAAAGAGAAATGTTTGTCTTTCCATCCTGACAAAAAGAAAGGATTATAAAAAAAAAAGTATATGGCAAATCATTAATAAGAAGAGGGCTTATCAGCCAAAACCATTAAGATCATTTTAAGTATATCTGAATTAGGAAACAGTTAAAATGCCACTGACTAGTAACTCACCATATTGCTGTTCACTGACCTCTGACTCAGTTCATCACCTCAGACTGACATACCATCCATGGAAATAATTCATGAAAAAGAGTCATGAATCACAACTGTGTCCTACCTTCCATTCATAATCCAGCTGTTTCATAGCCCGGTAGACTTCATTCATAATGTCATAGGGTTTGCTCTGACTACGAATCCCCAGGTGCCACTTGGCTTTTTTCACAGCCAGAGATTTGGGCTTAGTAGTATTCAGAGCATCCAGAGGGCACTTGGATTTGGGGCTGTCTGAGATCAGAGGAGGCATCCGTTCAGGGTGCGGCTTCAGCCCAATGGGAATGTGCATGGTGCTGTCATCCATGAAAGAGCCAGTGGGTGGGCTAGAGGCCAGGTAGAACTCACTGGCTTGGTTCATGATTCTCCGGTTGTCAATGATGAGATGATAAGCCACTGCCAGCTGGTCTTGAGGGTCCCCACTATACAAGCTGCTCATCACTTCTGACTCTGTGCACTCAAACTTCTCACACACTTCCTTTACAGCTTCATCATCAATGACATTTGCATCATAGGAAGGGTCTTCGGGAAATAAATAACTGGGTAAGTCTTGTTTAAACCACTCATGCTCTCTAGGAAAAATAAAGATAATAAGAAGAGGAAAACTGGCTTCATGGAGAGAATGGAGAAAGGACCCAGAGTTGAAAAAATGTGGGTTCGAGTCTCTCCTCTAGTTTATCCTGGTTTTGTGGCTCTGGGGAAATCTTCTACTTTCTTCCCATTCCCTCCCATATCCTGCACTTTCTCCAGTCTCCCGTAACCCCAAGATGCTCTGCACAGGCTCCCACACTAGCCCGGGACCAGTCGACCTCTCTCTGCCCTTTCCTAGCCAAGCTTCCTGAAGAAGCTGCCTGCAGCCGAAATCTCCCCTTCCTCATCATCCATCCCCATCAGCATCTCCAAATGAGCTACCTTCTCTCCAAAACCTGCTTCACCTTCTTTTTATTCCTACCCAATAAGACATCTCCCCATCATTCACACCCTCCACACACTGACCCTCTCTTCTCGAATGTCACCAATGACCCCTCTAACTGCTCTCAGACCTAATGTCTTCTTTTCAGTCATCCTCCTTGATGTTGGTTGCACTCAATTTGACTGACCAAGCTTCCCCAAGCCCCAGAGACAGCACTGTGCAGTGGAGAGAATGCTGGAATGGGAGGCGAGAAGGCTTAGGTTCAAAATCCGGCCGATCCTGCCCCTGACACTAGCTCCACGAAAGCTGATGAGTCACTTGCCCTCTCTGGGTGAGGCTCTATGGCCTAGAAGCACCCTTCCAAATCCAGATCTATGATCCTGTTGTACTTTCTCCTCCATTCCTTTCTGAGACATCACACTCTACTGGTGTCTCTCACCTCTCCAGTCAAGCCTTATGCCTCTTTTAATGCCTCCTCCTCCTCCTCCCAACCAATCCTTAAGGTCATGGCCTCCATTCTCATTTCTTGTTTCTTGACATTCTATGACTACCATTTAATTTCTGGATACTTCCTTATTGGCAATAAGTTTGGTTTGGTTTTGTTTCCAACTCAAACCTCAATCTGCCTTTCTGCCTCTTCACACACCCCACCCCATGCTCCTAGTCCTGCTCTCAGGGGCCAACCCGAACCAGTCTAGCCTCTCTTGCCCATGACCCTTCAAACCTGACAAGTCTACAAAAATAAACATGATGGATATTATTTTTTTGTAGATACCAGGATTACAGGGTAGAACCTATGATAAGCTTGACTGTGACGATGATTCTTGTAAAGGCTTACCTGTCCATGGGAAACTAGCCCCAAATCAGTTTGCACCATGTACACTATTAAACAACCATCATGGAAAATGTCTTTCTCTCACTAACACTGCCCTGGTTTTTATATAAATTGAAAAATCCATCCTGGAGAGGTTACATAAACCACCTCTCAAAACTGAGAAATCTCTGCCCCTGCCCCAGTGGGCGATTTGTAAACCTCAATCTGGGCCACTTTGTTCTTCAGTCATTTCACTTTGCCTGACTCTGTGTGACACCATCTAGGGTTTTCTTAGCAAAGCTACCAGAGTGGTTTGCCATTTCCTTCTCCAGCTCATTTTACAGATGAGGAAACTAAGGCACACAGAGTTAAGTGACTTGCCCAGAGTCACACAGCTCATATGTGTCTGAGGCCAGATTTGAACTCACAAATATGCATCTTCTTGACTCCAAGCCCAACAATCTACATACTGTGCCACCAATCTAGGCCAAATGAATTAATAAACAAACAAGATTTACAATAAAGAGAACAGACATAGATAATGCAATACGACTTGCCAAATCAGGAGTTTCTCTACAAAATGTTAAAACACACAGACCTGAAAGCTACAAATCCAACATTTAAAACTCCCTAAAATGATCAGTTTAGGTTTCAGAGCTACAAAAATATGAAAATAACTCTAATTAAATTCCTAACATCAAGGTACTTCACACAGTTCATATTACTGAAGAATGAAATATGCAGTCCCTTTACGCCATGGATTTTTATACCACTTATTGTACCACATTTTTTCTTCCCTTTCCTCCTCTTCCCTTCCCTAAACATATAATTATTCATCATTTTAGGGCTTTATGAGAGTTAATGGAATTATAACGTATAAATTATTTGAAAAAAGGACAACTCCTGCTTACAGACGTCTTGGTTTGTACAGCACTAGGTGGAGATGCTCAAGTCTCACCACTGAAGCTCCTTCCTCCACAGATGCCACACCTTCGAATTCTGATATGTTCATTTCCAGAAATGCCTCTTATGACATGAACCTCTTTGTTTTCTCTGTATTTAAATCCTAAACCTGGCGGAGGGAGGTTGGGGCAGAAGGACAACACCAGCTTCAGAGGAAGACGGGGGTCTGCTGGAGGCTGGGGGCAGTTGGGCCTGTCCTTAAAGGCATATTTAAAGGTCCTTCTCTTGACCCTGCCACCTGCTCAAGCTTTCATGCTATGGCTTTCTTCCACTTTGCTGCCAAATTTCTAAAAGGGTTCGTTTACATATGGCACCTTCACTTCCTTACCCATCTCACTCCTGATTTACTTTTTTTTTTTTTATTTACTCATTTACTTTTAATTTACAAGATTCAGTTCCACAATCACTTGGGTTTCAGATTTTCTCCCCTCCCTTCCCCCCCCCCCCATGGTGGCGTGCAATCATGTATAGGATCTATAAATACTTTCACATTGTACAATAGTTTGGTCATATAGAAGGGCTGTAACCAATGTCACTCCTGATTTACTAACTCTGCAGGTGACAGCTGTGAGATCCTGAAAACAGGGAGGGCAGAAGCCCAAGTCGGAGGTGAGTTCTGAAGAGCATCCAGCCCAGTCTGGCCCTGAGGAAGACTCTACAGCACCACACGAAGCCATCTTCCTGTCTTTCAAGGAAGACTTCCAGGGATGAACCAGGAAGCACTTCCCAAGCTGGCCCATCCTGCTTTAGGGTGACTTGAATTACAAGGCTTCTCCTCACATCAAGCCACAGCTTGCTTCAACAAACACCCCCCCAAGTGTTCCTAGTTCTGTCCACTGGGACCGAGAGAACACATCACATGCCGCTCCTCCATAACAGCCCTGCACATACTTAAAAACAGGGATTGTTCCCCTACATTAGTTTCACTTCTTTAGGCCAAACAACCATCTTTCCCTTGAACTGGTCCGTGTCAGGCATCATCTCAAATTTCCTCATAATCCTGGCTCCCCTTTTCTTTACTAATTTCCATTTGTCAATGCTATTCCTAAATTGCGATCCCTATGGCTGAATGCAATATTCCAAAGTCTCGCCATGGGAGGCAGGTAGGGATAAAAAGGGGGAGAAGGAGTGGGAGTGGAAAGAGGGGGACAGAGAGAGGGAGAGAAGGAGGATAAGGAGGAGGAGGAAGAGGAGGAGGAGGAAGAGGAAGAACAGAGAGGAACAGGGAGACAGACAGAGACACACCAGCAAGGGAGGGGTGTCTTTCCCCAAGGCTTTGTCTTTGGCCTATTTCTTACTTTACAATATGTCCTTTGCAGACCTAGCTCACTTCCACTCCTTCAATAATTGCCTCTATTCCCAATATACTCCAGCCTATACTTAAGGCTCTACTATTTCCTCTGAGCTCTAGTCACTAATCCTCAACTGCACTGTTGCAGATAGGTGGCTTAGTGGACAGAGCACTAGGCCCAGAGTCTATGATCCTATGATACTTTTTCCTCCCTTCCCAGGGTCAAGGAAGACCTAAGTTTAAATCCAACCTCACACACTAGCTATGTGACCCTGGGCAAGTCACTTAACCTGGTACCTCAATTTCTTCAACTGTAGAATGAGAAGATAAGAGCACCTACTTCCTAGGGTTGCTGTGAGGATCCAATGAGATGGTGCTTGTACAGAGCTCAGCAAGGTGCCTGGCCCCCTGTGGGCACTCTATAAATACTCCTTCCCTTCCCTTCCTGTGCAGTTCCATAGGCCTTTCTCCTAACAAGCCTCTGCCCTGCCTGCCACCTTCTTGCCTGGCTGCTGAACACATGCTTTGTCTTTGAGCCCCGGTGCTGGGGCCGGCTCATTCACACCGTTTCCCCTGCTTCTCCACCCCCTGCAGAGAGCAATCACCTTCATATTCCTCTGGGTTTCTCCATTACTCCCATCACATTCCACCTTCTATCACACTGTGAATGTTTGTCACAACATTCTCTCATTAATTGTAATCTCCTACAGTCAAATCAACAGGCACTTACGAAGCACCAAGTCCATGCCAGGCCTTGTGATAAGAGAAGGAACTATGTTCTTGTTCATCTTTGTCTATCCAATGCCTAGCACACAGTAGGGGCTTAATAAATGTTTCTCAAAATGAGTACACATTGCACTGTTAAGGCAGGTTGACTGTAAACACAGCAAACAGATACTGCAGCTGCCACTTACACCCTCATGGTCAGGTGTCCTAAACTAGGCATTCTGGGTTGTGTAGGGCAAGGCTGAGGATCTAGAAACATGCCCAAATAATCTGTTTATAAACCAACACCTGTTGAAATGTTAGGCAGGAACCAGAACCCTCTGAGAGTTTGGGCATGCTGAGATGCAGGCATTGGGGAATGCCTCACCCTGGCATGTGGGCACTATAAAAAGCTTGTCCTTATCAGTTGCCAAGCCAGCAACTGCACTTTCCAAAGCCTCTCCCATATCAGCCTTTCACAGCAAGCCCACCAGCAGCTATTTAAAGGGTTTAAACTCAGCGAATATCTTTATGTTTTAATTTTTTTAAATAAAGCTAAAATCTGGAAATTTATCGCCACCCACCTTGCTGAGAGGGCAGTGACAGGAAACATAAAATTCTCTTAACGATGGTTATTGAATCGAAAGGGGCAGGGTAAAAACCAAGAATAATCACCTTATATCTTTGATGGTTGCTCGTTTCAGGGGATCCACTTGTAACATGTGCATGAGGAGAGTAGCAATAGAACGGTTTAGATACTCTGGGATGTAAAAAACACCTCCCCGAATTTTCTTAAATAACGTTGGGACATGCTCATCGTCAAAGGGCAGCGTGCCACAGAGAAGGGCGTACAGAATCACACCACAGCTCCAAATGTCGACCTCTGGCCCTGCGTACAACCTAAGGGAGAGATGAGGGAGGGGGATGCTGAGAGGGGCGTGGCGGGGCGGGGAGTCTACTCACAGATAACCCAAAACAACCACCACCAAATCACGCTGCCAATTCCAACATTCTAAACTCCTTGGGGCTGCCATCTTCCTCGCCAACATTTTCTCCCACCAAGAAGAGCCCATCTAATCTAATCAGAAACAGTGTTACACAAAAAACAGTTGTGTGACAAAGTAACTCCCAAGCCCTGGCCCGCTTCAAAGAAAAGTTGATACAACAAAATTCCAATGAGTGGAAGTGTCTAGACAGTCCTTTGGGGTCTGCTGTTCCAGTTTCTGACAGCGAGGACAGGAGACTGGAAGAGCACCATTCTTTAAAAAAAAAACAAATTTCTTTATTTACTTTTAGTTTACAACATTCAGTTCCACAGTCCCTTGAGTTCCAAATTTTCTCCTTACCCCTCCATGGTGGCATGCAATCCGATATAGGTTCTACAGATACCTTCACATTAAACAGTAAGAAGAATTATAACCAATGGAAGGAACAAAGAGGAAGAAGGAACAAAACAAAGTAAAAAGAGAGAGAGAAAGTAGTTAGAAGAGCACCATTCTTAAAGACTTCAAGTTCATTGTGCCTCTCTGGGCTTATTTCAACTACAATAAAACGAGACTGAATCTTGCATACCTTTGACTCAGCCATGCTACTACAAAGCCTATGCCCCAAAGTGATCAAAAGAAGAGGAAAAAGACATAGGTATGTACACATGTTTTACAGCTGCTCTTTTTTATGGTGGCAAAGGATACTCATCAATTGAGGGTGGCTGAATAAATTATGCCATATGGATATAATGGGTGCTATTGTATTGTAAGAAATAGTGAAAGGGATGGTTTCAGAGAAACCTGGGAAGAGCTGCATAAAATGATGCAGAGGGAAGTGATCTGAAGGGCAGGACCAGGAGAACAATATATACAATCACAACATTATAAAGACAAATACCTTTGAAAGACTTAAGAACTCTGATCCACACAATGACCAACCACAACTGCCAGAATCTCATGATAAAGCATGATGCCCACCTCCCAGTTAGCAGAGATGTGAAGGACTCCAGATGCAGGATAAGACAGACCAGTACACATGGCCAATGTGGGAATTTGTTTTACTTAAGTATCTATATTTGTTACAAAGGGCTCTTTTTGAAGTTTTTTTTTTTTCTTGCTAGGGGTAGGAGGGAAAGAAAATAAATCTTTATTGAAATAAATAAAAATTTAAAAAAACAATGAAATGATAGCTTTAGTTTAAATAATCTCTAAGATTTTTTCCATCTCTAACAATCTGTGGTTTTGTTACAAAAGTGACTTAGCTCACTTCATCCTGAATACACTTTACTAATTCATTGTTTTGGGGATTAAGATTAGATTTAAATATGTGTGTGTGTGCCATTTGGTGCTTGGATCTTTACCTGCAGCTAATCTATGTTTACATTTACAATATTATTGTTCCTTTTTATTCTCATTCATTCTCTCCATCTCTTGTCTCTGTCTCTCTCCCTCACACTCACTCACTCTCTCTCTCTCTCTCTCTCTCTCTCTCTCTCTCACACACACACACACACACACACACACACACACACACACACACACACGCACGCACAACCAGATGACCATTGCTTTGAACACCAGAGGCACACAAGAGTCTCTGATTATTTAGTATGGACCTACAATTCCAACCAAATGACTCTAATAAAACTGCAGCGGTTTAGAACATATTTCGTCCAAACTACCAGCCTTCCTGCCTGCACCAATGGGGAGCTACTATTTTCTTTGCTCAAATGATTTGTTTCCACTTTCAACAGAACTCTGCTTTTTGCTTGGAGAGACCCTCACTTAGGCAATAAAAACCACAGTAACACTAACACAGACTAAAGACCAGTGACACAAAGAAGTTTGATAAGCAGCAGGATGAAAGAAAAGGTGGCATTTATTATATTCTCTAAAAGGAAAGCCAGCTGTACATGGCAGAGTTGGAGTTTTTTACAACCCTGTCAGCTCTACTGAGTGAGTTAAAGTGCTCATGTTGGTTAAAATCAGAATTTAAAAAAAAAATCAGTTGTCTAAGCGCACAAATTTCATTAAGCTCTTTTTACAATAAAAGGTACCTAGGTACTGATCTGCCAGTGCCTAGCACTTTGTAGGCGCTTAATAAAATGTCAATTGATTGGTTAAATAGGCAGGGAGACAAGATTTTGCTCTATATGCAGTTCATTGAACACACACACACGCACACACACACACACACGCACACACATTTACTTTATTTCTGATCAAGCAACATTTCTTAAGGGCTTACTATGTGCCACATGCTGTGTTGAGCACTGGAGACATACAAATAAAAAAAAAGCAAAAACAGCCCCTGCCCTCTGGGAGCTTACATTTGTTTTTTCTCCCCTCCTAAAAAAAAAAAAAAGACTATGTATCCTATCTTGCTCAAACTGGAAAGCAGGGACTCCTTATGGTCTGAAACCCACTCCTGATCAGCACAGGAGCTCTGACCACCTCGGGCAACCTAGGAACCTCCAGATTCTGGAGGATCCCCATGTTCATGCTGACCTTAGTGCAGACCCCTGGGCCCATTGCAGCTCAGAACTTCGAAGCTCAAGAGATGGGCCAGCCTCCACCTGCCCAGCAGCGATCACAGGTGTGCATCATCATGCCCAGTGAACACTAGTCTATCATAGGAGGCAACGTATATAAACCAGAGCGTTCAAGATAAATATGGTGGACATGGAAGGTCATCTGTAGGGGTAGGATGAGACTAGCCATCCAAATGCTTGCTCTGCCTGTACTTTTCAAAAACCAAAGGAATATTCAAAAGAGTTTAGCCACATATTTATGATAAACTCTAAAGAGAACCCAGAGTCTCTAAAACATGTGGTATTTCCTATTTGTTGTTTGCCAGAAAAAAAAAATTACTCCAATGAAATTCTCAAAAAGCTTCCTTTACTGAAACCAAGTTATCCTAAGTGGATATTGGGAAATGATGAGCAAAAAATGACATCACATTCACAGAAGTTCACATCATCTCAGAAAGGATCTCTGATAAGAAGTCCCTCAACAACAGATTAAGCTGAGAATTGGTGAGCCCTGGTCTAGCAGGAGACCCTACGGCAGCCCAGGCCATTCTTGTTAGAACTTAATGTTGGAGCCTAATGTGGCCTCTCAGAAATGTCTCTACGCAACTTTGGGTGGAGTCACTCCATTAAGATCTCTCAAATGAATAGAGAATCTTTGGAAAACAGAACCTTCCCTGTTGCCTTACCTGCCTGAGATGACTTCAGGTGCTGCATAATTCGGAGACCCACAGCTTGTTCTCAGAAATTCACCATCTGACATCATATTTGATAAGCCTGAAAAGAAAAATATAGTTTACCTAGTGCTGTTTTTAATGCTTCGATATCTTCATCAACAGCAGTCTGAGATGGGCCAGCCTCCACCTGCCCAGCAGCGATCACAGGTGTGCATCATCATGCCCAGTGAACACTAGTCTATCATAGGAGGCAACGTATATAAACCAGAGCGTTCAAGATAAATATGGTGGACATGGAAGGTCATCTGCCTTTCCACATGTCATTCATCCTATTTTTAAAAAATATTCCAAGGAACTATGTGAAAAGTAAATGGTTATGGGCATTTTCAAACCCGAAGAGGTCACTGACTAATATTGCATTTTAAGACACGGAGGTAAGAAAAACAAAATCTCATCAAAAGACAAATGAAATGTCAAAGACTGCGGAGCTCTGAAATGCTGGTTTATTTTTCACAACGAAGTGATTTCAAATCAATTATTTACCAAATAGCATGAGTTTCTGTTATAGTTTAAGGCAATCCTGCAGCCTGGGAGTTGACTTATTTTGACAGTTCACTGACTTACTTAAAACAAACCAAGGAGCCTTTTAAAAGCCCATTGCTCTGCCACTGCATAGACTTCTAGAAAAGTCACTTCCTATCTCTGGGCCTCAGTTTCACCATTTGCAAAAAGAAGCAGCTGGACTGGCTTGACCTCTAAGATCTCTCCCAGCTCTAGTATGTTTTTTTAATTAAAGTTTTACTGATGTGTTTTGTTTTTACATTACAAATATGTATGGATTTTTCCAGTCCTTAAGAGGTCTTATAACCAAATGTCCAACTAACAACACATTGATCTCATTTGAAAGTACATGCAACACTCCACTCCTGTAACATCCTCCCCACCTCAGTAATTTTATTATTTTTTTTAATTAACAGAAATCTATTTTCTCACTCTCCCACTTCCCACTCCATTGGGAAGAAAAAAGGAAAAAAAAAGAAATTCCTTGTAATAATACACAAAGTCAAGCAAAACAAATTCTCTCATTAGCTGTATACAAAAATACATGTCTCATTCTGCCCCACAAAACTCTCTAACCTCGGAAGGGAGGCAGGTGCCATATTTCATCTCTGGTGCCTTGGAAATGGAGAGTCATTGTACTGACCACAGTTCTTACAGCTTGCAAATTTCTTTGTCTTGACAATATTGTTGCTAGTACAGACATTGTTCTCCTGAATCCTCATTTGATTCTTCATCAATTTCTAAAAGTCCTTGGAATTGCTCATTTTTCTAACACGGATGTTATCGTCTAGACCAGCGGTTCTCAACCTTCCTAATAGCGCGACCCTTTAATACTCATATGTGGGAGTATCTGCATGTGGGCAGACCCGCTTGGAGATGGATAAAGGAATGATGTCTAGGTTCCTAAGACCATCAGAAATATGAGTTTTCCTATGGTCTTAGGCAACCCCTGTGACCCCTGTGAAAGGGTCATTCGACCCCCAAAGGGGTTGCAACCCACAGGTTGAGAACCGTTGGTCTAGACTGATCTGGCTTTGCTCCCTTCCCTCTGCATCAGTTCAGACAAATCTTTTCACAGCTCTGAAATCATCCATTCCCCCCTTTCTTACAGCGCAATAGTCTTCTCTCATATTCACATACCTCAAACTATTCAATAATTTCTCAATTAATGGCCATCCCTTTAGTACCCAATTTTTGCACCCCCCCCCCCAAAAAAAAAGACCTGCAGGTAGATGATGCAGTGGATAGAATGCAGGATCTGAAGCCAGAAAGACTTGAATTCAAATCCAGACTTCAATACTTACTGGCTGCGTCACCCTAGGCAAGTCACAACTTCCACCTGCCTCAGTTTCCACAACTATAAAATGGGGATGATAGTATCTACCTCCCTACGTTATTATGTTAACTAAATGAGATAGCCCAGTGCTTGGCACTGCTTTATTTATGTTATATTTAGACTATATTCATGTCACATATCCACGGGTAGCTCACTTAGGTATAAGATGTGAGGTGCTGGTTTACATCTGATTTCTTCCATATTTCTCCCAGTTTTCCCTGCATTTTTTATTAGGTAGTAAATCTTTATCCCCGGAGGTTGGGATGTTTGTTTTCTCACATGCTAGAGTACTAGACACATTTGAACTCATATGGTGTCTACCAAAATTGTTCCGATGACCGATCTCTCAGCTTTTTAACCAGCACCCATTGTTCTGAGTCTAGCGTGAGATCTGGCCCCAAGGGTCCCCTTCCTTCCCACCTCTTTTCATTATTTCCTATGAAATTCTGGACCTTTTCTGCCTCCATTTGACTTTTGTTGTTTTTTCCAGTTCTCTAAAACAAGCCTTTGGTAGTCTGATCACTATGGCACTGAATACATAAATTATGTTAGCATTGCTCTTTTTTATTCTATTGGCTTATTCCATCCAGGAGCATTATTTTTTCAATTATTTAAACCTGTTTCTATTTTTGCAAACAGTGATTTGCTATTGGATTTATATAGTTTTTAGGTGCATTTTGATAGATTCTCAAGTACTTTATACACTCTGTACTTAGTTTTAATACACTGAGTTGGGTTTTATTGGTGTTGGTTAGAAATGCTAATGACTTGTGGGGATTTCTTTTCTGTCCTGCAAGTTTGCAGAAGTTAATTATCGTTCCATCTTTTTAGTTGATTCTGTAGGATTCCTCAAGTACATCATCTCAGCATCTACAAAAAGGATTGTTTTGCTTCTACTTTACCTCTACTTATTAATTCAAGTTTTGTTTTTTTCTTTCCTTATCATTAAACCCACGACTTCCTGCACTACATCAAACAGAAGTGATTCCAATGTACATCCTTCCTTGATCACTGGTTTTATTAGAAAGAACTTGAGTCTATTTGTTATAATGATAACTATGAGTTTTACATATGTACTATTTATCATATTGAAGAAAAGATCATTTATTCCTAGCTTTCTTGGTGTTTTTAATAAGATGAATATTCTATTTCATCAACAGATTTTTCTACATCTATTGATATAGCCACGTGATTTTTATTCATTTTGTGACTAATACAGTTAAGTTTAGTTTTCCAAATATCAAACCAACCTTGAATTCCTGGTATAAATCTACCTTGTTCATAGGGTAATCTTTATGATACATTGGTTTAACTTTTTTGCTAATATTTTATTTTAAATATTTGCATTAATGTTCATTAGGGATATTGGTCAACAGTTTTCTCGTTCTGCTTTAACTCTCCCTAGTTTAGAATCAAGACCGTGCCAGTGTTAAAGAAGAAACTTGTTAGGATCCCTTCTTTTGGCATTTTTTGCAAAGAGTTTTTGTCATAATGGAATTGTTCTTTGAATGTTTAATAGAATTCACTTGTAAATTTATCTGGTCCTACAGTTTTTCCCTTTGGAAGTTCATTTACGGCTTCTTTAACTTGTACCTATGAAAATGAGTTATTTACATTATCTATTTCTTGTTTTGTTAATTTAGATATTTGTTAAAAGATTCATTTATTTTATTTGTCAGTCTTATGGAAATGCAGTTGGGCAAAATATTTTCTAATAATGTCCTTTCCTTCTTCTTCATTTGTTATTAATTCTCTTTTTTCACTTTTGATACTGGTAATTTGGTTTTCCTTTTCTTTTTGAGCAAATTAGTTTTTAAAAAAAGCTCTTCAGGGGGTGGAGCCAAGATGGTGACATAGGAGCAGCAAGGTATAGCAGCTCCCACATAGCCACCTCAAATATCCATAAAATATGACTCTAAACAAATTTTAAGGCTCTGAAACTCACAAAAATACACCTCCCACTGAAGGCAGCTCGGCAGGAACAGATCATCACAGCTCTGGGAGCCACAACCAGTCCAGCCTGAAACCACGGCTTGGCCGCAGGGGTGGCCAGGACAAGCCTCAGCTGGAGCTTTCAGGAGAGTGGATCAGCAGCAGCTGTGGCAGTTTCCAAAATTAAAGCCATAAAAAAGAAGAACTGAGTAAAAGGTCAGTGGAACTCAGCTAAACTTGGGGGAGAAAAGCTGTCTGGCCAAACTGCCTCCAGGGCAAGGAAGTAGAGACCCTGCAGCCGCCTCCATGTGGCTTCTTCAGAGCTAATGGCCTGCAGACTGCAGGGGGGCCAAGCAATCATTCAGAGGCTAAGTGCTCTTGTGTTGAGTGGCCTAGATCTGGATCGTGGTCTTGGGTGGTGGTCCTAGGGTGCATTTTCAATGAGCCAAAGCTGGAGGAAGCTACAAAAAAATGGCATCCCCCTAACAGCTCTGGTAGCTGTGAAAACCCCAGCGATTTGGGACAGAGCTTTCCCCTCTGGAAGCAGAATTCCACAGAGCTAAAAAATCAAGTAACTGACTGGCCAACATGAGCAGGCAAAGGAAGCAAAGTAAGAACAGCAACCAAACTCTAGATTCCTTCTGTGGGGACAAGAAGGATCGAAGCATGGAACGGGAGGAAGACAACACAGTCAGAACTCCTGCACCAAAAGCTTCCAAGAAACATGAAGACTGTATACAAGCAGCTTAAGAAGGATTTTGAAAACCAAATTAGAGAAGTGGAGGAAAAATTGGGAAGAGAAATGAAATGATGCAAGAAAATTATGAAAAGACAGTGAACAACCTGACTGAAGAAAATGACACCTTAAAAAATAGATTAACTCAAATGGCAAAAGAGGCTCAAAAAGCCAATGAGGAGAAGAATGCCTTAAAAAGTCAAAT
>CM053586.1:345678584-345703954 GCA_028646515.1 Pseudochirops corinnae | reverse complement strand
CACAGGCTCCACGTGACCACATTCAGCCTATTAGGGAACAGAGTATACTTTCAAATATCCAAGGGTCCTCAGAGTCAGGTAGCCACATTAGCAAAGGGCCTAGGGGCAGGGAAGATCTTCAGATTCCCATAACACTGTTACAGCTGGATCCCAGGGAACAGGGAAGGCAGTCCAGTCCTAGAAGACTTGGAAAGGCAGGAATGGGCTGGGGCCTGAAGGACTTTAAATGCCAAACATAAGATTTTGTATTTGTTCCTGGAGGTCACAGGAGGCTCCTGCAGCTGGGGGAGGGGAAGTGACCTGGCCCAGTCTGAGCTTTAGAAAAATCACGCTGCCAGTAGAGTTTGGGTTGGAGCGGGAATAGACCTAGAGAAGAGAGACCAAGGATAAGGCTGCTGCAATGCTGTTAGAACTTTTGGGAGCTTAGCTTAGCTAGCCCTCGCTTTGAGGATTTTGAAATGGCTATTATGATGCTTCTTTTGGCTCACGCTTGTGATTTCATTATCACAGGGAATTCCTCAGAATGTTGCTAGGAGAACTCAGAGTTCTGAGTGACTTGCCTGGTATGTGTAAGAGAATCCAGGTGTCCTGCCCTCAAGAGCAGATCTATACGCACCATACTACAATGCCCACATAGCCAGCTTTTACAATTTTGTAACTAATCCCCCGCTGTGGATTTTATTTTTTTTATTTATTTTTTTATGTACGTGCATATGTATACACATAATATGTATATGCGTAATATGTATGTGTATATAGTTTGGAGAAAAATTGTTGATTCTCATAAATCAAAAACTTTTTAATAAGTTAAAATATAGTAGCATTCAAGATTAAGATAGCAGAAAAATAAAATTTGATCATTTTAAATTTTATTAGAAGTGATTAAAGTCTAAGGTTAGAGAAAATAATCTAGCAAAGTCTTAAAAAATAAAGACACCAGTAAATATTATAGAATTTCTATGTGGCTAACGATGATTAATGGAAAAAACAACTGAGCAATGACAATGTTCCCTTTTGGGGGTGAGGAAGGTCACTATTATTAGCAGAGATAAGAACTGCCTGAAATTCTTTCCTCAATAACACCACTCTAAAAATAAAGTTGTTCACATACTTCAAAATAAAAACACGCTTTGCATAGCCAGTAAGATCTTCTGCATTAGATAAGAAGAAATGAAACTAAGCTATGGCATAACTTCCACCACGTCTGCTATTACCAGCTTTTCTAATGACCAAAACAAGAATTTATCTTTGCAAGTTCCTAACACATTAAATGTTAAATTTGGGGAGGGTGGTTATAACTTAGACCACTGTATGCCATCCATCTATGTGACTTCATTATTTCTGAAAATCCCGTCTCAGAGATCTGATAGGGCAAATTTAATTATCTTCTTGCCTCAAAAGTTATTTCGAAAGGGTCACAAATCCACACCACCACAGAGCCCATAGGACCTGGACACCAAAGTTGCCACGGCAGTTGCCAAGCAGTGATGGCAGAGAGGGGGAAATGCCAATTTTAAAGAATTTGTTGATTTAGACACAGGAAGGACAGAAGGGTCAAAAGAAGAAATCACTTATGGGAACTACCTTAAGAAAGCACAAGGTAGGAATGCCCACACACCGTGAAAAATTCATTTCATTTTGTAGCTCTAATTGAAATTCCACATATTCTACCAACTAGAAATTCAATTAGGGTTTAACAAGCATGATCTTGTTAAAATGTAAATACCTCTACAAGGGATAAAGGGCTACCTTCTACTTACACATTCTCCCCTCTTTGGTTCTAAACCAGTGATTGCATCCATATGGGGAATTCCCTTCCCAGATGCAGATCAGCCACTAGTAGCCCTGAGAGTTGCCTGAGGCCCTTAGAGGTTAAGCAATTAGCCCACAGTTACAAGGGCTGGCCTTGAACACAGGCCTTCTTCTTTTTCCTACTGCATACTGCCTCTCCAGCTGCACATTCCTGTGGATTGATGCTGCCAAACTCCCCAGAGATCAGGAAGCAGCCCTGCAGGAAGGAGAGTTCTGACAGTAAGTGGAAGAGAGTCTAATTCTGGGCCCAAATCCGGCCTGGACACAGCACGGGGGTCTAAAGGCAGCACAAGAATGCAGAGCAATTTCTAAGAGTAAAAGTCAGTCTCAATGGGCACATGGTCACATGCAGTATCCACGCTCTCTGTAGCTACATGAAAAAATGCTTCCAATCACAAACAATGAGAGAAACGCAAAGTAAAGCAACTCCAGAGCTCTCTCTCATCCCCATCAGACTGGTAAAGTTGCCCAAAAATGAAGAGGACAAACGTTGAGCGATCTAAGGCGGACGACTGCGTTACGGTGCTGCCGGGGCAGCTGTGAAAAGTCATTTGGATCTTTGCCCCCCAAATATCCAAATTTCCTTTGAGTCATTGACACCACTATTACTCTGCTCCCAAACAGATCAAAGGAAAAGGAAAAGGACCCACATGTACACAAATTGTGTTTGTGTATGTGTGTGAGTGTGAGCACACCTGGGAACAAAGGGCGCATCCAATCAGTTGGGGATGCATGAGCATAACACCCTCATGCTATGAGCAACGTTGAAGGGCACAGCTTCAGAGAAACCTGGGACAAGGCCGAAGTGAGGCAAGCCAGAAGCATGTATTTAACCACAACGTGGTAAAGACAAACAACTCTGGAAACCGTAAGAGCTCTGACCCACATGACGGCCAACCTAGATGGCAGAAGACCCACAATGAAGCCCGGCGGCTGCCCCACCCACAGAGAAGGGACAGACTCAGGGGCAGATGGAGACCTCCTTTTGGGATGTGGCTCATCCGAGGGTTTTTCACTTGACTGCACACGTTTGTAACAGAGGCTTTGTTTTTTCTGGCTTTTTCATTATTAGCGGGAAGGAAAGGAGGAGGAAGAGAAAGATGAGCATCACTGAAAATAAAATTTGATTTTAAAAGTCAATATATAAATAAATACACGGCATTATCAAACAGAAGATCTTGGGGTTCCTCCCCCATCGTCATGACTAACAGCTTCCTACAATGGGAGACGGCACTGGTGCTGGTATTACTGCTGTCAGGTTTACTGTCACATCTAAGTGTGGCTGCTGCCTGAGGAGTCATTCTCTGCCAGTGGCTTCTGATTCCTCTGGACTCTACAGCAACAGCCTGTCTGTCCCCACTCCAGGTCACCCTCCATCAGCTGCCAAAGGGGTTCTTCCAAAGCTAACACACCGGGTGACAGGGCTAGGTAAGAACACGGGAGAAATCTAAAGAGATAAACTCTAATCCGACAAAAGCCTCACACTTGGGTTAAAAATGCTCTTCTTTCTGGGAGAAATCAGGGAAGGCGTGGCCAGTCAACAGTTCACCTGAAATCAATCCCAGGGCCATGGAAGGGGGCCTTAGGAAGGGACCTCAGCCACAATCCAACCCATACGGATATGACTAGATAACAACATCATCTCCTTATTCCTGGAATTGTTCCTTTCCTAATGCAGCCCAAAATCCTAATAGCTTTTTTTCAGCTGCCACATCACACAGCTCACTAAGCCCCTCAGCCCTTTTCCAGAACTGCTGTATATTCATACCTCCATCAAATTCTGTTTGGGGAGATTTTTTTTTTCCCCAAAGTGCAACACTTGACATTTAACCCTAACAAATTTCATCTTAATAGATACAAAACAATACCCTGGTCTGTCACACGCTGTCTTTGTGCCATCTGCAAAACTGATGAGCAAATCAGCTATGTCTTCACCCAAGTAAATGATAAAAATGTTCACTAGCACAAGTCCTGAGGCCCTCCACTGCAGACCTCCCACCATGATAACACTAAATTACTAAAGATGATGCCTTGAGTCTGGCCAATCAATGGGCTCTGAATCCTCTGGATGGGATTATCAGCCATTCCATATCTCTACACTGCCTCCATAGGAACAGAATGAGATCAAAGACAACTGTATTGACAGCATTATTCTCATCTGTTAGTTTAGTAATCCTGTCAATAAAGGAAATTGGGGGACTTCTGGCATGACCTTTTTTTTCCATCAAATTTATTTTCAGCTCTGATTCTCCCCTTCTTCCCCTCTTTCTCCCCTCATTCAGAAAGAAAACAAGGCAAAACCAAAGAATCCACTAAAATTCACTACAAACATCCAAGAAAACAAATTCTCATATTAGATGCATATATGTATATTGTATAGTATATGTATACACGTACATACACACATACACACACACACACACATTCTCTGAATCCTTCATTCTCTACCTGGAGGGAGGGCAGCCTGGTTCAACATGAGTGCTCTGGAATTGTGGTTAGTTTCTTTGTTAATCAGAGTTCCTATTCTTCCAAAGTTCTTTGTCTTTATAATATCATTGTTATCATATAAATTGTTCTAGTTCTGCCCACTTCACTCTGCATCAGTTCATGCAAGTCTTTTCATGTTTCTCTGAAACTGTCCCTTTCATTCTTTCTTATAACACAATAGTATTGCTTCATATTCATATATCATAATATATGCAACCATTCCCCAACTGATGGGTACCCTCTCAGTTTACAATTCTTTGCCACCATGAAAAGAGATGCTACAAAATTTTTGTACGTATGAATCGTTCTCATCTTTATCCGATCTCTCTGGGAGTACAGACTTCATAGGCTATGCACCCTTAGACAGTGATTTCAGCCATAGGTTCACATTGTCTTCCAGAATTACTGGACCAGTTCACAGTCCCTTCAACAGAGCATTTTTGTACTTGTTTTCCCACAGCCCCTCCCACTTTTGTCATTTTCCTTTTTTGTCAACTTCGCCACTCCAATGGGTGTGAGGTGGTATTTTGAATTTATTTTAATTTGTACTTCTCCAATTATTAGTGATTTAGAACATTTTTTTTAATATGGGTATTGGTAACTTGGATTTTCTCCCTCTGAAAACTGCCTATTCATAATTTTTGAAAATTTATCACTTGGGGAGTGGGTTTACCCCTTATAAATTTGAATCAGTTCCCTATATATTTTGAAATGATACCTTTATCAGAGAACCTTGCTGCAAAGATCTTTGTTTTCTAATTTCTTGCTTCTCTTATAATTTTAGCTGCATTGGTTTTGTTTTTGGAAAAAAGTTTTAAATTTTATTTAATCAAAATGATCCATTTTGCTATACAACCAAACTACTATACAATGTGAAAGTATTTGCAGATCCTACACATGATTGCACGCCACCGGGGGGGGGGGGGGGGAGGAGAGGAAGAGAGGAGAGAAAATCTGAAACTCAAGGGATTATGGAACTGAATCTTGTAAACTAAAAGTAAATTTAAAAAATATAAATAAATAAATGAATGAATGAATAAATAAATAAATAAATAAAAATTAAAAAATAAAAATAAAATAAATGATCCATTTAACCTTCTATGAACATCTCTATCCATTGTTTGGTCACAAACTTTCTCCCTAGCCATAGATCTGAAAGGTAATTTTTTCTGGTATGATCTTTTCTTTATTTTAATTTATTCTGTTTATTTTAAACATTCTTTTTTTTTTTTGAGTGCAAATTCTCTTCTTCCTTTCTGCCTCTCCCTTACCCACTGAGAAGGCAAGCAATATATCAATTATACATGTGTGAAAAGACATTTTCCATATTAGCCATATTGTCAATAAAAAGTAAGATAAATTTTTTTAAAATTATACTTCAATTTGCACCCAGAGTTCATCAGTTTTCTCTCTTGAAGTAGATAGCAGTTTTCATCATGAGTCCTTCAGAAATGTCTTAGATCTCTGTATTGGTCAGAGTAGCTATGTCTTTCACATTTTATCTTCATTATAATACTATTGTTACTATGTACAATGATCTTCTGGTTCATTTCACTCTGCATCAATTCATATGGGTCTTCCCAGGTTTTTCTGAAACCATCCCCCTTTGTCATTTCTTATTGCAAGCACAATAGTATTCCATTACAATCACATACTACAACTTGTTTAGCCATTCCCTAATTAATGGGGGAGGGGGAACATCTATAAAAGATCTGACTTATTGTTGGGTCATCCGAAATATAATTAATTTCCTTAGATTTACTGTTTCTATTTGCAAAATGAGAAAAAGCTGTTGAAAACATCCCATTCTCCAACAGATTGTCCCTTCTGTCATTCCTAATCTATCAGGTATTTTCAGTCTCTCCTTGTCTACCAGCTACTTCCCAACTACCCACAAACATGCCCATGTGTAACTACCATGTCTTCCCCATCTTCAAAACACTCACTTGATCCTTCCACCCCCTAATTATTTTTCTAAGTCTCTTCTGACCCTTATGGCTAAAGGTGAAAAGACCATCCACAACAGATGCCTCTACTTTCTCTCCTTCCATTCTCTACTTTCAATACAGTGTCCAGTCATATCATTCCACCAAAACTGCTCTCTCCAAAGTGACCAGTGATTTCTTAGATGCCAAATCCAATGGCCTTTTCTCCATCCTCCCTTTCCCTGACCTCTCTGCAGCCTCTGACACTGTGAATCACTCTCTCCTCTCTGGATTTGTAGGATGCTACTTTCTCCTGGTTCTCCTACTACCTCTCTGACCACTCCTCAGTCTCCTTAGCTGGATCCTCCTCCAGGTCCCTCCTTCTAAACCAAGGTGTCCCTGTCCTGGGTCCTTTTCTTTTCTCTCTCTATACTACTTCCCTGGGTGATCTCATCAGCTCCCATGGATTTAATTACCATCTCTATGCCAATGATTCTCAAATATACCTTTAGTACCCCAACCTCTCTGCTGACCTCCAATCTTGCATCCCAAACTACTTTTCAGACATCTGAACTGGACATCCAAGAGACATCTTAAACTCAACTCATCCAAAACAGAACTCATTATCTTTCTCCCTACACCCCACACCTCCCTCCCACTTTCCCACTATCCTCCCAATTGCTCAGGCTCATGACATAGGAATCATCTTAACTCTTCACAATATCTCAGCCCCCATTCCCATATCTAATCTGTTGCCAAGGCCAGTCTATTTACACATTCCCTTCTCTCCTCTGACCCTGCCACTACTCTGATGAAGGACCTTATCAGCTCACATCTGGGACTACTTCTGTAGCTGCTGGGGGGGGGGTCTGCCAGCCTCAAGTCTCTCCCCACTCCAGGCTCCATTTACCCATCAAAGTGACTTTCGTAAAGCTCAGATTCAATCCTGTCACCCCCCACTCAGTTAACTCCCAGTGGCTCCCTATAGTCTCTAGGATTCAAATATAAAATCCTGTGTTTAGTTTTCAAAGCCCTTCATAACTTGGCCCCCTCCTACCCTTCCAGTCTTCTTAGACGGCACTCCCTGCAGCTTCCTTGCTGTTTCATAATCTCTCAATTCTGGGATCTTCCCCAGTTATCCCACCTGGCTAGAATGCTCTCGCTCCTCATCTCTACCTGCCAGCTTCCCTGAAGTCCCAGCTAAAATTCCGTCCTCTAGGGGATGCCTACGCCCATCACTCTTGATCCCAGCGTCTTTCCTTTCTTCACGATTTCCTATGAAGCCTGCATTTAATTCGTTTGTTCACATCTGTTGGCCTGTTCTCCTCCCTCCTGCCCATTAGATTACAAACTCCTTGAGAGCAGGGGATGTCTTTTGTCCCTTTATATCCCAAGTATTCAGCACAGTGCCTGCCTAGCACAGAATAGGAGTTTAAATGTTGTTGACTAGCCAAAAAATTCAAGTTTGAGCTGAGCTCTTCAATTCACCTCCCTGGCCTATCTCTTTATTTCAAACAAAAAAAAAATGGGTAAGAAAATTTATCTTATGCTTACAAGTATCTCCTGGAGACATGAATTATTTGTACAACAGGTATTGTTTTCTAATAAACTAGAGAGAAAATTAGGAACTAGCACTTCTGTGGTGCTAATTCTGAGAATTCAAAGCCTTTGCTGAGTATTCAGATTTCTTGGAATCTTAAGACTCTGAGGCCCAACTCAATGTGGAAATGAAAGCACATTTTTAAAAATGGACTTTTAAGGCAACTCCCTCCCTTCTTTGCAGAAGTGAGAGGCAACAGGCATAGAATACTATTGATGTTACACTTTCTCAAGGGAGTGACTAGGTTTGCTGAGCTATTTTTTCCCTCTTTTTTATTCTTGTTATGAAAAAAATATCTCTTGAAAGTGGGAAAGGATGTAATAGGAAAAGTCAAGTCAATTTGTATTTTAATTGCTTGAGGACTGGGGATAAGAAGAATGGCTAAAGACAAGCCCTGATCTTGAGGAACTCACAATCAAATGAGGGAGACGACATGGGAACAACTGTGTACAAACAAGGTATATACAAGATAAATTGAAGGAAATCTCCAGAAAAAGCCTGAAGACTAAGGAGAAATGATAAAGGTGGGGTTTTAGCTGAGACTTGAAGGAAGCCAAGAAGCCAGGAGGTAGAGATAAGGATTCCAGGCATGAGGGACAGTCAGAGAAAATGCCCAGAATGGGGAGATGGAGCATCTTGTGTGAACAATAGCAAGGAATGTTGTCAGAGGAATGCAGAGTATGTGGAATGCAAAAGCAAGTCAGGTGTAAGAAGACTGGGCAGGTAGGAGGGGGCCTAATTATAAAGCAGTAGTTCTCAATCTTCCTAATGCCTCGACCCTTTAATACTTGTATGTGGGCGTATCTACATGTGGGCGCACCCACTTGGAGACAGAGAGAGTGGTGTCTTGGTTTCTAAGACCATCAGAAATATTTGTTTTCCAATGGTCTTAGGTGACCCCCAAAGGGGTCGCAACCCACAGGTTGAGAACCACTCTTACAAAGGGCCTAAAAAGTCAGAGGACTGTATAGTCAATCTCAGAGGTACTAGGAATCACCAGAGTACTGAATAGAGGTGGAGCCAGGGAGAGGGAGTGATATGGTCAGACCTGCCTCTTAGGAAGATTGGTTTGACAGCTGAGTGGGAAGACAGACTGGGGAGAGAACTGAGACAATGAGGCTGACCAGTGGGCATTTCAATCCTCCAGGCACAAGGTGAAGAGGGTGGGCACCACCATGGTGATAGCATTACGAGGCTAGAAAGGAGAGGAAGGGAGAGATGTTAGAAAGGTAGAAAAACAACCTGACCAGTGGTTGAATATGGGGGAGTGAAAGGGGAGAGTTGAGCAAGTTTGGGGCCCAGGTGACAAAAAAAACAAAAGAAATCAAAAAAAATGTATTTTCAAAAAAAAAAAGATCTTAATTCTACTTTCAATATGGCAAACACAGAATTACTTTCAAGTCACACAGACTTTATAAAATATTTACGTAAAAAGTCAGATCTAACCCAGATAACATCCTTTTATTTTCACTGGGAGCAGGGAGGTATCTCGCACAAAGAGTACTGACCCTGGGCTCATGAAGGTCTTATCTCCATCCTATTTAAACACTTACTAACAGTGTGACCCTAGAAAAGTCACTTCACCTCTCTTCACCTATTTTCTTCCCTTCCAAGGAGGAGAGTGTCTGTAGGGCTGCTGTTTCAAGGATCCAACCAGCTCCCTTGATCAGTGGCCCCATTCAGTATAAGACTTCCCTCACCTTCCAAATTGCTGGTGCTCTCTACCTCGTGAAATTCTTTTACATGCATTCGGTTTCCCTTTATGCATGTACATGTTTTATGTGCCTTCCCTGAGGGCTGAGCCTAGTTTGCTTTTCTCTATATCTCCACACGCCCAGCACCACAACCACATGCAGCCAGGACCTTCTTCATTTGAAAGTGGTGTCTGTTACAATCCTCGGGTCTTGAACCTCCCTTGAGTCTTCTACAAGGGGCCTCCTCAATCTGTCCCAAAATCTCTGGGGCTATTAGCAGAGCATTCCAAATGACTATCTGCCTTCCCAAACCCTTGCCATTTGAGTGGCCCACATTCTGTTGCCATTATATAACATGATTACTTGATGGTGTCTCTTACTCCTGTCCTCATTTGTTCCGTGATACAGCCCATGAGCAACCACCAAAGCCATCTCTATCCATTATGCTCTGTGCAATGTTCAGTTTATTGCTTCCAAGAGAGCTATATCCCATGTCTCACTGTCATATAGCAGTACTGGGAAAGTGCTGGTACTAAAAATGTGACTTTTGATTTCTTGGGAAGCCTGGGCTCAATAAAGGGGCCAATCCAGTCCAATTTCCTCCTCCTATTCAACTCTGGAGCCAACTTCTTTTCTATCTGCACCATATGTCTGACTGATGGACAAGATCATCTCTGTCAATAGGTTATCCTTCCAATGCATGTTCAAATTTGGGCAATAATCATGCTCCATTGACTTGGTCTTTCTCAAGAAAATGGCCAGGCCAAACTCTTTGGAGTGGTTCTGGAATTCTTCCAAGACATTCTGCAATGTGCTGGGGCCTGGTGTAACCAATCAGCACAACATTATCGGTATTCAAGAGTCCCTCAAGGACCAGGAATCCCTCTTCAATCCAGATTCTGGGCTGGATCTCCTCCCTGATTTATGTATCACCTAATATTTATGCTCAATGGTCTCTGACTTGAGTTATTTCTATTTTTATAATTTAAAAGAAATTTTGAATGATTATGATGTATGGGGTTGGCAAAAGGTCCTTAAGGCAGGGTTTCGTCCAACTAAATAAAATAATCTCTTCTTCATTATCAAGAAACAGAATAATCAAATATTACATTATCTTTCAGTCAGTTGCTACATAGTCCATTGTTGGATATCAATGGTAAGTCTGCTTGTTCCTGAGTACACATACCCTCATCCAGGAGGCTCTCAGTTCCCGCATACAGGACTCTCACAAATATTTTGTAGCAACTGGAAGAATAAACATTGAGATCAATAAGTACTGATATTCTCTCAATATTAAGGAAGACTTTTTTCAACATCTTGGATACTTTCCCTGCCTTCTGGTTCTTTGGCTATCATTCCTTGTCTATCAGTAGATGCTCCTGGGGTGTCAGCCCTGGCACAGATCTCCTCTTTAATCACTTCATCCCACTGGGCTGCCCTTCCCATCTTTCTTTGCTGCTGCATCATCTCTGCCTCCTCCATAAACACATCAGGCTATAAGGCCAGGCTCCAAGTGAGGTCATTTCAACGACCACAACAGAGACAAATATGATGATTTGTATAAATCCTTTACTTTCATTTTTCTTCCTTGTTGTCCTTCTATTTTCATCATTCAATGCCGTTGGGATGAATTTACTTAGTTTAATATCTTGCTAAACTTTCTTTAAACTGGCTTTACCTTTCACCATTTCTCTCTGCTTTGGCCGGACAAAGCTCATATTCGTTCTTTGTAACATTTCACAAACAAGTTAATATCCTTATCTGGTTTTTCTTTTGGCATCAACCTGTCTCTATTCTGCAAACAGGTCAGGTATTTGTTGACTAAAGGACTTTCTTGGCTCTTTCACTTTCCTTGTTGTGGCAATTAACTCACATTGGTTAAACCTCTAAATCAAACTATTGTCTTCAGTGTGGGTGTCATTTCTGCTATCCATTTCTGATGGTCAATTATCTCAGGGTTACTGTACACCACATCTTTTTCCCATTAATAATTTCTCTTGGTTTTTATTCAGCCTGATTTTTGTTTTGACAAGCTAGGGGTCCAACACAGATTAAGTCTTTTCCTGTCCACTAAACTATAATTTATTTCACTTTTGGTGGTGTTATTTGGTACTCGCTCACCAAGTCCAGCACCTAACAATTCTTTTTTTGAAGAAAGTGTGTGTTCATGAGATAAAGGACTGAGCCTTCTAAACAACCTTGATGTCTGTGGCTTCTCTCATTCCTTCTTCCTGAACCATGATTTCTCCCATCCTCACCCTTCCCTACATTTGTACTGAAATTACCAAGCTCAGCACATGTAATTTAATTTGGAGGGTCTCGGTAAGTTCTTGTTAAAATTCCTCTACCTCTTTAACTCTAAGCAACTGATCTTTGTGTATAAGCTGCAATGATTTTGCTAGTGATCTTTTGGGAAGTTCATGTCATTAATACCACAATGCATCATGACCAAATATGGCATGAAATAACATTTCTTACACATAGTAATTGCTTTATAAATTAAGTGTCTGCATGAACTAAAATGAAGTTGATAGGGGTGGCTAGGTGGTACAGTGAGTAGAGCACTAGCCCTGGAGTCAGGTAGACCTGAGTTCAAATCCGGCCTCAGACACTTAACACTAGCCCTGTGACCTTGGGCAAGTCACTTAACCCCAACTGCCCTGCCCTCTCCCCTCCAAAAAAAAGCAAAAACTAAAATAAAATGAAATGAAAATAATAGATATGGAGGTAAAGCACCACAGAAATGAAACTATTAAAATTCTGATCCACAGCTAGCCACAAAATCTCAAGAAATGGAAGGGACCTCAGACGCCATCTAGTTCAACCCATACATGAATAGGAATCCCTTCTACATCATATTCACAAGGTCAAGCTTCTGCTAGAAACTTCTCCTCAAGTGAGGAGGAACTGGCTATGCCCACGGCAATCCACGCCATGCCTGGTGAGCTCTTAACTACTAAGAAGGGTCTTCCTTACAACAAGGCACAATTTCCCTCTGTATCTCCACTTGCTAGGCTAGGCAAGACAAGGGCAATCCCTCTTCTACATGACAGAACTTGAAATAATAAATGACCATTTTCATGTCCCCAGTGAAGTCTTCTCTTCTCTAGCCTAAAGTGTCCCACTTACCTCACCTGATTCTCATGTAAAAACAAACGCATGGCCTTTCACTGTCCTTGTTGCCTTCCTCTCAGCACTCCAGCTCATCAAGGTCCTTCCTAAAATATGCATCCTGAGCTAAACACAATATGACCCAGTCTGTCTGCTGGACAAAGTGTAACAGAACCACTTCCCACCTTCCTAATTCTAACATCCCATCAGTCTTCTTGGCTGACAGATCACACTGTTGACACAATGAGGCCGAAATCAATTGATCAACAAGTAATTATGAATCATCTGCTACATGTCAGGCACTAAGAATAAAAAGATAAAAAACACTGAAATAATCCTCTCAAAGATTCTGTCAGGAGAGACACAGAACTATAAAACTAGATTCAGAACAAATCTCTACAGAATAGAAAAAAACACAAGACGGAGTTAAGTACAAGGTATTAAGAGAGGAAGGGAGCTAGCAGTTGGGGAGATCAGGAAAGAAGAACTCCATGAGGTAGGGGTAAGGAAGGGCATTCCAGGCAAATAGAATGCTCAATACAAAGGCTCAGAGATGGGAGATGGAGCACTATATTTTAGGGAAAGAGAAGACAGTTTAGCACATCAAAGTGTAAGAAGGGAAGTAATATGTGTGACTGAGAAGATCAGACAGGCCTTTATAAGCCAATCCAAGGTGTTCATGTTTTATTGCTGAGGTAATGGGGACCACCAGGGTCAGAGATGCACTTAACCCAGTAGTCAAAGTCCCCAGTAGGGCGGACTGGAACACAGGGAGACCAACAAGGAGGTGGCTGCAATCTTCCCCTCAAGAAGCAATGAGGGCCTGAACAAAAATAGAAGCCGTTATGAATAGAAAAAAATCAGATACAAGAAATGCTGTGAAGGCACAAACAAGATTTGTCCATCAGTCGGCTGTGTGGGCAGAGGAAGAGGGAGGAGCTGAGAATAACCCCGAGGTTACAAACCAGGTAGGCTGGAAGAAAGCGGGTGCCCAGCACAGAATGGAGCCCCAAGTCTGGAAGGGGGTGGAGAGAAGAGGAGGATAAGGAGCCATTGTGGATGTGGAGAGTTCTCAAGGCCTCTGAAAAGCCCAGTTTGAAAACTGTCCAAGAGGCAGCTGCTAATGCAAGACAGCAGAGAGGAGAAAGACTGGGGCAGGCTGTGAATCTGTGAAGCGGATACAGAGAAGTAATCAACTCTTGGGAGCTAAAGAGATTCCCTAAGAGGAGAGAGAAAAGATAAGACGGCCTGTGCAGAGGGATGTGAAAACTCTTCTACTAACACCCCGGGCTTTCTTCAGACAATCCGATGTCTGGTCCTGCCTGCCCCATCCAGTCCATGGGGTCAAAACAATTGACACAGGAGAATTTAACAAAATAATTACACACACATGTATGTCTGTGTGTGTAAATACACACACATGTATGTATGTATATATTCCTACTGAATTTCACTTAACTAGATTTGAAGCCTGACTTTTGTCTTTCAGACTGCTAACTATACTACCCTGCCTTGGTAGATGAGATAAAAAGATATTTTTCATTGATAAAAATGTAAGCAAAAACTCCCACCAAAACCCAAGGCCAGACAGGGATCCCTGGGCCCTCCCCTGCAGGCCTCAAAATGACACTGACATGAATAACTTCTTTAGTGACTGAGCAAGCCAAGTTCCAAATTCATCTAAGAGCCCCATCATCTGGCCCACGTCTTTCCCTCTTCTCTTCAAGAACGACAGGGTGGGCATCGTTCAATGCCTTTAGTTAGAGATGAGGAAAAGTTAATCATTTATAAGTGTCAGAGCCAGGATGCTGAACCAGACCTTCCAACTGCAGAGCCAGGACTCCTCCCCGCGCCAGCCTGCCACACGAGTCTAGCAATTTGGGACTACCTTAAAACTGTTCACTTAGGAAGCAACGAACTACAAGGTCATTTTCTTTTTTTCAAACCAATTGTACTTATTAGACTATTAAATGAGATTTTTTCTAATTGTTTAGTAAGTTTTTCTTCTGATCCCTAAAATGATAATGCTAATAAATCAATTTACTTTCACACCTCATAGAATTTCTTTTCTTTTAACATGAAAATTTTCTTTTATAAAGAACAACAAAAAGAAAGGAATTTTATAAGACATTGCTAATTTCTATTAGGAGCAACTTGATTTTTTTTTTAAAGGCAAGGTGGCTCAGCAGGGGAGGATCAGTCTTGTGATTCCATTGGTAGGAAATACGCCTCCACCAATGAAAGCTGGTACTTCCTCTTCCACCTGAAGTCTTAGCGGTATCAAACAGGGTGCCCCCGCAAGGGGGCCGCAACATTTAACAAAATAAATAAAAATGAGATAAAAAAGAGATAATATTAATATGTGGTTTTCTAAGTCAATATGCAGCCTTGTTTCTGTATGAGTTTGACCTCATTGGCTTACACTGTGAGTGACTGATTATGTGACTTACCCAGGGTCACACAGCCAATATATGTGAGAGGCTGGACTGAAACCTAGCTGAGACCTCATAGAATTTCAACTTAATTTCTGTTCAAGGAATGAATAGCAGATGATTTGATTTTATAAGACAATTAAGATACAAATGTTAAGAGTACTTTATACTCCATAAAAGTTAAGAACTAAACTTAGAAGGGGGCAGCTAGGTGGTGCAGTGAATAGAGCACTGGCCCTGGAGTCAGGAGGACCTGAGTTCAAATCTGTCCTCAAGACACTTAACACTTACTACCTATGTGACCTTAGGCAAGTCACTTAACCCCAATTGCCTTGCCTTCCCCCTCCAAAAAAGACCAAAAAAAAAAAAAAACTGAACTCAGAGCTAAGAAGAAAAATTAAGGAATATAAAGTGCTCCTCACTGTCATATCTTCATGGTCATACGACATTAACTCATCCACCATGTGACCTTTGCACAGGAATTGAGTTAAATTTTACGAGGTCTAAAATCTGAAAGATTCAAAACGATGCTGTGTTTTTACTTCCCTTCCCAGATGGAATGATTAACCTGAATTTTGCAGAAAGTGCTATAATCCAGGAAGCAAACAACCAGACCTTGGTTCAGAAAGGACACTATTTGGTAAAAATCCTAGCATGGAAACTTCTCAGAGAATTCCCTCCTTAGAGGAGAGGAGCTCTCCATGAAACCAAGCTTTTTATAAATCCACATGATTTGTCTTAGACCTAGATTTTTTAAGTTAGCAATTTAAACTTATTAGGAATATGTACAGTGGTTTAAATGCTTCTTTGCTATTAGATTAACTAGGCCAAATGGCTTTTCATTTGACTATCAGGGGCTTGATTAAGACAAAATACTAGGACCTTTTTCCACACCATGAAAGGCTACAAAGTTAAGGTACACAAATCTAAGCTCACAAACCTCTATGTGACAAGCACTATCCTGTTTGCATTACCCTTTAGAGAGGATAACAAGCACAGGAACATTTTGTAAATAATATTAATTCACATTTATGTGGCACTTTAAAATGCTGGCATCACACCAACCTTGTGAGGTAGTAGAGAATCACAGAATTTCAGTGTCACTTTGAAAGAGACTTGAGCAGCCATCTCCTTCTATCCACAGAGGTTGATAATTTCCAGGATACTTTGCCTATCCTGTTTCTTGCTTGGCGTTACTCATTTTTTCAGTTGACTATAAGTTCCCTGAGGGCAGGGACTACCTTCTGCCTTGTTCTATGTCACCAGAGCTTAGTACAATGCTTGGTTATTACTAAATACTCAATGACTAACACCGAAAAACTGTTCTCCACTTCATATCCAAAAAGTGATCCCCAAAAAAGCTTGAATACATCTAATGGGAGAGCACCCATGACTGTAAACAAGTCAGCCCATGTCAAAATCTCAGTTTGATAGAAAAAGTTACTCGATTACTGAGACTGTCAATGACATACCCATATTAACATAGCTAGGAAGGATCTGAGGCAGAATTCAAACTCAGGTCTCAGGACTACAAACTTGCCAGACTATTGACAGAAAGCATGATGAGATATCAGCCAAATGCCAAATCATTATGAAGACAGATATCATAATTAGAACCTCAATGATGTATGCACATGATAAATATGTAAGTACATATATATATTATCATATGTATATATTAATATATGGTATAGCAATTTATAATTCTGCTATATTATCTATTAATATATTTACACGAATATGAAATATGAATATTAAATCTATAATAAATATCTATATGTTGAAACTATAATAAATGTACCTATGAATATTACATCTTTAACAAATATTTATCATATATGTTAAAGAGGAAGCATAGTTCCTTCTTTAAGGAAAAGCACTGACCAGGCAGAACATCTGGGTTCTGGTCCTGGCTACGCCTCTTAGTTGGTGTTTGACTCCTCAAGCTTTGGTTTCCTGGTTAATATAACAGGCACACTACCACTTCTATGATATACCTGTCAGGTTTATCCCAAGGATTAAGTAAGACAGTATACATTTTAAAAAAACCTTTCTATGTCATTCTATGGTTACAAACTATTTTTATAATATGATTCCCCAGAGCTGGGTCTTGAGCAGGGCAAAGTAGAGACTGACCAAGGGTGGAAGGGGAGGGAGAAACAATATTTACTCATTTTTTTTCTAACATACATGCTTTCATGCCAAGAAACGCAGTCCTCTGTGGCCCATGGTACAGTGCTATCCAGTCATCCAAGGTGTGGTGTTCCAACTTCACCTCAGGGGTACAAACGTCCTGTCCAGCTCTGTCCTTCCCATCTGTCTACACTGCCCATCTGTCTTTACTACTTGTCTGTCTACACCACCCACCTGTCTACACTCATCATGCTGCTTTCAAAAGTAACCTAAGCTTACACAGTACCTAGAAATCAATGCTCCCCATGCCAGAAATGAGGAAGGAAACACCACCTGCTGATCTTGGCCACGATCCTTCGGACAATGGGCTTCACATTCCTCCTATATAATGAACCTGAAAGTAAGAATAACGCCTGGGACATTGATAGAGGAATTAGGACTGGAAGAAGAAGCTTCAAAAGAACCTCTAGATTACCCACCCCCTCCCGGAAAGAAAAAAAAAAGTCCACCTTTTCAAAATCTGTGTCTAGCAATCAGAATCAGGATGAAACTGAAACCAGCTGGATCTAGAACTGATTCAATGTGCAATTAACAAGAGCAGCTAATGAATCTCTGGGACTATTACTAACAGAAAAGACAAAGAGCACACCAGAGAAGCATGCGAAGAAACGTTCCCTATGGATAAAACGAGCCATCCACTTCTAACCCTGGTGACAAAGATCTCCCCTTCCCAGGACAGCCGTCAAATCCCCAGAACTCTGGCAGGGAGGGTGGGAACTCGGCCCCAAAGCCTCTCAGGCCTGCCAGGAGGTATTTGTGCCCCTTCAGAGTCACAAAGCAGGGCTTGAAGGAAGCTAAAACATCATCTCCACTAACCTCACCTGACACAGCAGGCAATGAAGGCCCCAATCAGGAAAGCAATCTGTCAAAGGTGTCACCGAGAGTTAGCAGTAAAGGGTGCACCCCAGGTCTCCTGACACTCAGACATTGCTTTTCCTGCCTCTCAAAAGCTGGCCAGATTTTCCCAGAAAACTGCCTTGGCCATCCTCCCCTCCAAACCACTCAGAGACAGCTTCAGAATTCCCTTGCCATCCTGGTCATCATAGAATTTTGTGCATGCAAAGTAACCTCAGAGGGCCTTTATTTCAACCCTCATTCGTCCCCATGTGACTCCACTAAAGACCTCTGGTTTCACGCAAATGAAGGCTGATTGAGGCCTTCGGCGTGCTGGTAAACGTTAACAGCCGGCTCCCCAGAAAAAAAATATTCACACTATACATTTTTAGAATTAGAATTCACTACCTCAAAAACAGCTCACTCCATTTTGGGTCAACTCTTAGCAGAAGGAACATTTTCTTTCTGCTGGGTTAAAAGTTTGCTTGCTTGTACCGGCCACTGTTGCTTGTCTCCTGGCTCACACAAAATAAATGAAAATCCTCATCTCTACCACAGCCTTGCAAGACCTGAATGGTCAGGATACTAGCTCTTTCAGCAAGCTATGGATAGAGAGTTCGAGGAAACATGAGGAGCTGTAGGAGCAGAACAGAAGCTTGCAGGTCAGGTCTTGGGGACCTTCCACAGGGAGGCTGCCCCCACCTTGGGAGTTAGTGCCATCCAAAGTTCAAGCCTGGTGTCACCTCCAACCTCACCAAACAACACTCTCCCCTACACAAAATTACCACGCATTCACTTTGTACATTTTTTTTATTTACTTGCGTATATAGATTGTGTTTCCCTTTGCTACAGCATGTAAACTTTATGAGGACAAGGGACTGTTTTATGACTTTGCATCCCCAGGGTTTGTTCAAGACTTGCACACAGCAGGTGCCTAATAAATGCATCTAAAATGAAAGCGCTTGGGGGAAAAAACAAAGCAGTATGAGACACATATTATAATAATGACCCGGCCATGGTCTAATAAGAATAATCTGCATTTTAGAAAAAAGGATTTTCCATACACTATCTCCTTTGAGTCTGGAGACCACTGGGTGACCTAGTTACTCTAAGTATCATTATGTCCAACTTACAGAGAAGGAGACCAAGGCTTGCTCATTGTAATGAAACTAAGAAGTGTCAAAGGTGGGATGCAAACTCAAAACTTCTTAAGCCTAGCAGTAATAACTCATGCATCCACTGGGCCAAGGCACCTCTGATCCCAAAGAACTACCATGTGCCAATGCCACCAGCTATACTTTAACATTCTACCACGGCCCCTCCTTGCCCACAACATGCCTATGCCCAGCCCGGGAGGGACAAGCATTTCTCATCCCATACAGTGGAGGAAACTGAGGCTGAAGGCTGAGGCAGACAGAGACATCGGTCCAGGATCCCCAGCGCCATAGCAAGAGATGGGGCTGGTAGTGGCAGCCAGACTCCCAAGGGGCCCAGACGGGAACAGGGGCTGGCCTAAGGTCATAGAAGACCAGAAGCAAGACTTAACCTGCTTCCCAGGATCCATGCTCTAGATGGGAGAGACTTCTGATCCCGAGGACAACTCCTTCCTTTTAGAGGAAGAAACTGAGGACGTTCACACAGGCAGAGTTAGGAGGTGAACCCAGGAGCAGAGACCACAGGGTCTAAGGACTTTCCACGTGGGAATGGGGAGGGGCATCATTCCTTTCCCCAAGCCCCACCCTTTGGGGAGGGAGAGTTCACCAAGAAGTCCCAGAGGAGTCAGGCCCGGCTCAAGGTCACGCAGGTAGCCAGAAGCAGGGCTGGGGCAGGAGCCAAAGCCTCCTAGAGACGGGGGTGGGAGGGGCGGGGAAGGTCCGAGTGACCCAGCCCCGACCACGCCCCCACGGTTCCCAGCTCCCCCTCCCCCTGACAGGTGTATACAGAGAGGGGTGCACAGGTGACCCCCGCCCACCTGGCTCTGCTTCGGCCCTGGAGGGGGACGCTCCCACCTCCTCCTCCCCCCCGCGCCCCGAGAATTTCGCGAGAGGCGCACAGTTAACCCCCCCACACACAAACCTGGCCCAGCTTCGGCTCCTCCCTCCTCCCCCCCCCCACAGGTGTATACCGAGAGGGGCTCACAGGTGACCCCCGCCCACCTGGCCCAGCTCCAGCCCTGGGGGAGGGACGCCCCCACCCCCTCCTCCCCCCGGCAGGTGTATACCAGGAGGGGCGCGCAGGTGACCCCCCCACACACACAAACCTGGCCCAGCTTCGGCCCACCCCGTCCTTCCCCCCACCCCGACAGGTGTATGCCCGGAGGGGCTCGAGGTGACCCCCGTCCAGCAGCGGCCTCCCCGGCCCCCCAGCTCAGGCGCGTCCCCCACTCAACTCTTCACTTTGCCGAAGGTGCCGACCCCCAGCGTGTCGCCCAGCACGTAGTGGCCGATCTTCACGCGCCCGTCATGCTTCGGCTTCTCCGCCATCGTCCGCCGGCCACGGCCCGGCCCCTCCGCACGCCCAGCCCCGGCCGAGCCCCAGCCGCCGCCGCCGAAGCCGCCCCGCGGAGCTGCCCCGAGTCACCGCCGCCGCTGGGGCTGCTGGCTACCCACAGTGCCGCGGGAGCCGGGGAGGGGGCCGGGGGGGAAGAGGGGCGAGGAGTCCCGAGGGGAGGGGCGAGCGCTAGGGAGAGAGCCAGAGACCTGCGCCAGGAGGGGAGGGGGGAGCGCGAACTGTCAGGAGGAGGGAGGGAGGGAGCGCGAGCCCTGGGATCAGGGAGGGGGGAGAAAGGGAGGGGAGTGAGGAGGGGGAGCAGAAGGAGGGGAGCGAGGGGGAGGGGGACCCGGCGAGAGGGACCGAAATAGCCAATAAATAACAAAAGGAATCCACAGCTTCCCCGGCGCCGCGCTCAGTTGTGCTGTCCTTTAAGGTGACGGAACGCAGGAAAACCCAGCCGGGACCTGCTAGGTTGTTCTTTCAGGGTTTTGTTTTTTTAAGTCCCCGATTCTGACGCCTCCTGCCCAAGGTCCTATCTGGAGCTAATTCGGACAAAATCCCCTCACATCCTACGTTTGCAACGAGCTGCTCCAAGTCCCGCCGTTTACCGAAAGATGCTGTTTTTTCGTGTAATTGGAAGAAAAAAGTTAGTTACAGAAATGGGGTCCTCGCTGCAACCTTCCATGCCAGGCCATAGGAGGGAAGGGGCTGAGCAGCAGAAGGGAGCAGAAGGGGTCGGGAGGTGAAGATAGTAAGTATTAGAACTGAGCTAATTGGAATCACAGATAATTCCCTATTTTGTGGCTAAATCAAATACTAATAAAGTTTGTGTGCAGGGACCTTAATGTCACTGAGCAGGTTGTATCTTTCTGGAAACGAGACCCAGGTCTCTAAACTGACCTTTCATGGAAAGAGCTAAATAAAGGGTCCTGAAAGCCTTCGTAGCTTTAGGCTATTAAAGCTTTAGGATCGCCTATATTTATTAATAAGAAAGGACAGGAGGTAACGGAAGAATTTGTTGAAAAGCAGCAAGTAAGTGAGCTGGCTGATTGTTTTCCAAACCATTAAATTTATCCTGTGTATGGTGAGAGTTGATCACATCTCATAAGCTGATACATGGTCATTGTGGCTTATTGTATCTCATTTCTTGGTACCCAGAAGGACCATTTCAGAATCACTTTCCCTTGATGGCCCTGTGGAGAGAAAACAGGTAGTTCACGTTAAAAAACGTGATTTTTGATAAATGAGCTTTTCTTTGGCTAAAGGTCACTCCTCCAGGACTCCAGAAAGGGAGGAGTGGACAGATGCTTTACCTTGTCCACAGACAGAAACATTTTTTAGAATGGTAGGGACAACTTGTTAGCTAATGTTCCTGGGCTGCCTTGTACCTGAGTAAGAAAAGTAAGCAAATGATCATTTTGTGTTGACTCCCTTGAAGCTCTACCACAACAAAGAATCTGAAACATATCATTTAATAGCTTTGTATTAATTATTAACTAATTATGACGGCTGAAATGATGAAACACCTTTATTATGAGTGGAATCATTATAGACACAACTTCTAAGGATCAAAGACTCAGAAAAGTTAGAGAAAGTTCAGATTAAAGTGACTTGACCGCTGAAGGTCTAGTCCAAGGGTGGAGAACCTACAGGCTCTAAGCCACAAGTGGCCCTCTAGGTCCTCAAGTGTGGCCCTTTGAATCCAACCTTCTTAGAACAAATCCCCTTAATAGAAGGATTTGTTCTGTCAAACTTGGACTCATTCAAAAGACTGTACCATGAAGGTTCCCCATCCCTGGTCCAATCAATTACCCTTCCATTAAAAGCCTGGAGAGGGAGAATTATTTGCCTAAGCACACAGCTGTTAAGTGGCAGAACAAGACTCAAACTCTGTTTCTTTGGAGACTGACCTCCAGAGTCTAGGGCCATCTTTCTAATACTCCATGTATCCAGCCCAACTATACGAGCCGCTTCTCTAACATCTGACAGCTTACTGAGTACCATCTCTGATGAGGTAGCTGACAGCCTCATGAGGCTGGGCTGGTCCCTCAGAGAACAATCACATTCCAGAAGATCACTGGGTAGCTAATGAATTACTCAACAGTTTTTCAATTCCTGTGATGTGCCAGGTGCTGGGGATACAAAGACCTCCTCCCTCCTAAAAAATATTCCCAGGCTCTGCCCTTAAGGATCTTCTGTTTGAAGAAAACAACATATACAAACATACTGAGTAAATATGCTGGATGAGGCTTAGAGAATCAGAAGAGACCTCTGCAGACTGAACTTTAAAGGCAAGTAGGGATTCCAATAGACAGAAGTGAGAATAGAGGACATTCCAAGCATGGGGCACAGCCTGTGCAAAGGTGTGGAGATGGGAAATAGAGTGTTATGAGTAAAGCAGAACAAAGGGGCCAATTTTACCGTATCATAGACCATGTTGGGGGGGGTGGGGGTTAAACATAAAATGACTGAAAAAGCAGGCTAAAGTCAGATTGTAAAGAGATTTACTCATGAATGAATTCTTATTTGATTTCTAATGCAATAGAGAGCCCTTGAGCTTCTCGAATGGAGGAATATAGCCAGATCTGTACTTTAAGAACATTCAAAGAAGAATGCAGAGACTTGAGGCAGGGAAACCAATTATGTTATAATCAATAGCCAAGCTCAGAGGGGATGAGATGAATAGAGATGAAGACAGATTGTAGAGATAGAAACTTCTCTTTGCTCAACCAACCTGAAATCAAATGAAATAATAGCCACACAAAGCCCGTAGCCCAGTGCCTGGTGCATAATAGGCCCAACAGAAATGCTTATTCCCTTTCCTTCCCCCACCCTCCCACACTTTCCTTTCTCAGAAGAGGACCTTGCCTCTTACTTTACTGAGAAAATTAGAACTATTCAATGTGAGCTCCCTCTCTTCCCATGATCGTCATCTCAAATCCCTTGGCTGTCATCTATGTCTCTCCTCCTTTGCCCTAACCTCTGACAAAGAGGTCTTGGCTTTTTCATTTTATTTTATTTTATTTTTGCCAAAACCAACCACTCTATGTGTGTCCCTGAGGCATCCCTTTGATCTCATTCTCCAACAGGTCATATCCTTAATCACCCCCCTATTCTCACAAACTTTCAACTTCTCCTTGCCTGTTGCGGATTGCCTTCAAGCATATCATAGTCTTCCTCATCCTTAAAAAACACACACAAACAACTCTTCACTGGACCCTACCATCCCCCAAATTATTGTCCTATATCTCTTCTCCTTCCTTGGCCAAACACCACAAAAAAGCTGGTTTCCTTCCCTGAGTGAAGAAGCTCACCTCTCACTCTCCTCTCCAGCTGGCTTCCATCTGCATCACTCAAATGGAAATGCTCTCTCCCAAAGTTACCAAAGATCTCTTTGCCAAATCTGATGTGTGTGTGTGGTTTTTGTTTGCTTTTTTCTCATTCCTCATCCTTCTCAGCCTATCTGTTGAATGTGACACTGCTGAGCATCTTCTCTTCCTGGATGCTCTATCCTATCTGGATTTTCCTGACACTGACTCCCTTCCTTTGCAAGCTGATTCATTAACTGTAGGTTTTCCAAAAGGTTCTATTTTAAGCTCTTTTCACTCCTTCTAAGTAATCTCAACAATTCCGTTGGTTTAACTGTTCTCTCTATTCAGATGACTCCAAAAACTATATATCCAGCCCAAGTCTCTCCCCTGAGCTTCAGCCCTACTATACCAATTTCTATTGGACATTTCAAAAGGGATGTCCTGGTGACATTTTGATCTCAACATATCCCAAATTGAAGTCATTATCCTTCCCCCCAAACCTTCCACTCTTCCAAATTTCTCCATTTTTATCAAAATACCGACATCCTTCCAGGGTTCTAGGTCTACCTTACCCTTAACTTGCCCTGTGCCTTTATGCTACATAGCCAATAAACTGCCAGATCTTGCCATTTCTACCTCTACTCACACAGCTTCTGAGGTGGTGCTGGGTGGCCTTTGTAATATTTTTTGGGGTGATTTTATAATTTTGCAACATTGTTGTAATTTCAGTCTTGTGTTCAGTTGTAAAAGCCACATTTCCCCCCAGCTGTAAAGCATTAACTCTGTCCCTTCCCTGCCCCCAGTCTAGAGGTATTTCCTCTGAAACCATTAACTCTATAGCTATGATAACAAGAATCCTTTAAAAGCACTACCTCCTTTTGTTCTAGTAGCTGGCTGAAATTAGACTCATCCATTTGCAAACTGGATGGGTACTTCTCACTTAAATTTGACCTCAAATCTGACCTCTGCTTGACTTTATGACGTTTCAAGGCAAAAGTATTAGCCACTTCTTGGCTCCTCCAAGGTTCCTCCCTAACTCCACCTCTGTATACCTAGTTAGCCTAGTGAACCTATGACTGACAGTTTTGTGTCTTTAAAAACTGCATCTCTATCCCCCATACTTTTCAGGGTACCTGCCCTCTGTAGAGCTCACACTAAATCTCCTAGAACTTTGCAGGTTTTCTCTCTGACCCCACCTCCCCCAGCCTGCTGAAAAGCATAACTTTGTAATTCTGCCTTAAATCCCTGTCAGCTTGCAGGTCTCCTTACCCCACCCCTTGCCTCAGTGTAACAATTAACTTTTGTAACTCTGCCAAGGACAGCTGAGTCCAGTAATTCTTTTCCCAGGAACCTAGAAAGGATTTCAATAGAAATCCCCCCTACTTACACTTCTTCACTTCCACTTCAGTTAAGGCCTCATCACCTAGATGATGGCACCTGCCTCCAAATTGCACTCTCTCTCTCTCTCTCTCTCTCTC
>CM053586.1:345642156-345678084 GCA_028646515.1 Pseudochirops corinnae | reverse complement strand
TTCTTCTTCTTCTTCTTCTTCTTCTTCTTCTTCTTCTTCTTCTTCTTCTTCTCCTCCTCTTTCTCCTCCTTCTCCTCCTCCTCCTTCCTCCTCCTTCTCCTCCTCCTCCTCCTCCTCCTCTTTCTGCTCCTCTTCCCCTTTCTTTTTAGGGGGAAAACCCTAGAAATGAGCCATGACCTAAGTAAGTTTGTCTTTAGGATTCAAGAGTTGTAATTTTATGAGTTGTAGTTTGAGTACAAGGAGCCCAACCCCTTCTCATTCAAGGGCAGGTTCTCTAGGAGTGAATCCAGTCCAAAATTGATGGTTGGATAAAAATAGAAAGTAGTTCCTGTATCTCAGCTCCTGTGGATTCTGTATCAATACCTCAATGTAAAAGATAGATAGATAGATAGATAGATAGATAGATAGATAGATAGATAGAAACATACATACATACATATCTACACACACAAATACATACATACATAGACAGACATAGACAGACATAGATGAGATACACACAATGAACCCCAAATTCCTGAGGTCTAGTTAAGCTCATTCTGCACATCCACATCCACTAGAACGTGTAAAGATGTCTTGTTAACCAATATTTTGAAAAATAATTCTTTTAAAAATGAAGTACCTTTCAATTAAGAAGCATTTCCTTTGAAAACTTTTTTAAAAATAGATAATATATAACTTTTTTAAAAGAGACATGTCCTATCACTAGCTAGCTATGTGACCTTGAATAAATTGCTTAATCTCTTCATCTATGAAATGAGAGGTGGGCCCTAAATTTGATATCTGGAAACAACCAGCTTGCCTTCTTTCTTGCACTGGAGAACGCTATCTACATTGCCAAGAGACTCACAGACTTCTGCTTGCCTTTGCTGCCTGATACAACCACATTCCCTCTTTGGGGCCCTGGGCCAACAGCTTCAGGGTTCCATTTCTCTGATACCCAATCCTGGAGCCTGCATTTTCCCCAACCACTGCAGGATCATGGGCCAAATTCTTTGGGGAGGACTAGTCCTTCTCCTGATTTAACTATATCCCACCATGGGCTGTCCTGTAGCCCATTACCACCACTATGCCTCTTCCATTTTTTTAAAATAACAGGTGAAAAAACTTTAAATAATTTGCCCAAAGTCACACTTAGTTAAGGATCTGAGACTAGAATCAAAGCTCTTCGCTCCAAATTCAGTGCTCTTTCCACTAAGCCAAGGGGTGTCTGGCCACCTTGTACCTTTCAAGGTTGCCCAAAACCAAGACATGGTGTGGAAACAGAAAAACTAAAAGGCTCAGTAAAGATGGAGAAAGAGGAAATAAATGTTCATATCTCATGTAAATTGATATCCAAAGAGCAGAACAGTCGTGGGATTGTTGGATTTGTTTTTCCTTTTGGCTCAAACATACAGTAGTTTTGCAGTATTTTTAATCTTCTGGTTATTATAGGCAAATGACTCTGCTGAGTAAGCTGAGGCTGGAAGCATACGTGTCTCAAGATGTCAGCTTTGTGAACTGATGAAAATGGTTATGTCTAAGGCAAAACTTGTTACAACATTTCTCCGGAGGGTTTTTTGTTTTTGTTTTTTGCCAGATGTCAGCATTATCTTCGGGATTCACATTAGTTGCTCTTTAAAAATTCCACTGAGAAGCCATGAAAGCGGCTGAAACATTTCCTTCCTTCTTTATTGCCTTCTTAAAGATCTCACTTGATTTTTCTCTAGTTTGGTACACCCAGGAACACAGAATAATAATAAAAACTAGAATTTGCATAGTGCCTTAAGGTTTGAAAAAATGGGGGCTGCTAGGTGGTGCAGTGAATAGAGCACCAGCCCTGAAGTCAGGAGGACCTGAGTTCAAATCCTGCCTCAGACACTTGGACCTTGGGCAAGTCACTTAATCCCAGTTGCCTTGTCTTCCCCCTGGCAAAAAATGCATATTATCTGGTTTCGTCTTTATAACATCCATTAGGTGGAAGGTATTATTATAATAATAGAGATATACTGAAGTTCACAGAGGTTAAAAGACTTACCCAGAGTCAATACAGTTTTTAAAAGTCTGAGGCAGGATTGGAACTCAGGTCCTCCTGACCTCACAGCTAGTACTCAGTCCACCAGCTGTGGAGCCTCTACTACTCTGCTCTGACTAGCCATAAAAGAAGACAAAGTCAACCTTGAGATCATTCTTTTCTACTTTCTTATATTCACTGGTTATATTGTATTTTTCTTTCGGTCATACTTACTACTTTATGAATAGTAAGGCTGAATGGTAGGATTACATCAGGGTCCCCAAATTCTATTTAAATATTATATTTTCTGTGGGATACCATTATTTTTTTTTCAAAAATTTAAGTTCAATTCAATGTCCTAAGAATATTTTGAGGGCCCAGGGTGCTAGATGATACAAAATAAATATGCAAGTTCTTAAAAAATATTTGTTGAATTTTGAAGGATAGTAATCTCCAAAGAGCTAAGACCTTAGTAAGTGAAATAATGAACCCGTTTGTTAAAACATTTTCTCCATTGGCTTAAACTGTCTTATCTTAAATATAGGGATTCTTCCTTCAATCCCTTGGGAAAGTTAGCTTCTCCAAATAGAGTCATATCTAGGATGAGGCCATGGGCGTTTTATTCCCTGAGGTAGGGAATTGAATGGGCACCTTCCCTGGGTGTTCTTCCTCCCCCTCCCACCTGACTTCTGGTAGTGTCCTGCTGAAGTGGGTGCCTCCACCCTTGCTCCACCCTGTCGTCCTATAGGCATGTTTCTTTCCCCATCCACAGCAGAGAAACCTCCCTGGGTCCCAGCAAGGGCATCTTCTCCCCATCTCCACCCCAGCCTTGTACCACATCTTAGTTGAGCCTCCTCCCTATTCCCCCAGCAATACAGAAATCAGACACAAAAATTGCCAGTTGCACCTTTGCCTCCAAATTCTCCATCACTATTCAGTAAAAAAAAGTGAGAAGTTGACCTGCTTTTCCCTCCCTTACTTCCTTCTCGAAGGTATAAACAAACTGTGAAACAAACACTGGGGAGACATGTGTTTAGTCTAGAAGAGGGAATGATTGCTTTTCTTGCCTCCCACTCCTGCCCTTATTCCCCTTCCCTCTTCCTGGCTGCATCTAAACACACAAGAGGAAGAATGACCTAGGCAAGGCAAGGACCTAGGCAATGCTTCCAAGGGCTCTGGTTTCAACAGTTCTGCCCCTGACACTAGTTGTATGACCTTGGGCAAGTCATTTAATTGCTTTCAGTCTCCATCTACCCATTTATAAAATGAGAATCTGGGACTAAATGACCTCTGAAGTCTTACCCACTTTTAAAATAGTCTGTGATTCTGAGTGTATCATTATGAGAATGTTCCTGTGATGCCCATTCCTGCAGCACTCCAATATTTACTAAGTGGCATTACATGTACAATGTGACTAAGGCATTTCTTGAAAACTCAGGAGGAATGTCATATTCCTCATCCTAAATCCCCAAGACAGCCCTCCTTGTATGCTTCATTAGGGTTTGGAGATGACTTTGAGTTTCCCAAGACTATGACAGCAGTAAGCTTTCCAAGTTAGAAGGAATTCAAGTACAGACCCATTATTTTTTGTTTTGATTTTGTTTGTTTTTTTGAGGGGGGAGAGCAAGGCAATTGGAGTTAAGTGACTTGCCCAAGATCACACAGCTATTAAGTCTGTCAAGTGTCTGAAGTCAAATTTGAACTCAGGTTCTCCTGACTCCAGGGCCAGTGCTGTATTCAGTGTGCCACCTTGGTGCCCCATACAGATCCATTGTTATTTTGCAAGGCTAACTCCAGCTAAGGACAAAGATGTTCAACACCAGAAGGCTGATCACCAGTTGATAAACAATTTTGACCACAGCAGCTCAAAGGAGGCTTTAACAATCAACATTTATATGGCACTCTAGAGCCTGCAAAGTGTTTTACACACATTATTTCATTTGATCCCTTAAACCAACCCTGTGAAGTAGGTACCATTGTTAGTCCCTTTTACAGATGAGGAAACTGAGGCAGAGATGAAATGACTTGCCCACATAGCTAGTAAAGATCTGAAGTGGATTGAAAGTTTGGTCTTCCTGAGCCCAAGTATAATGCTCTATTCACAATGTCACCTGGCTGCACCAGAAGAGGAGGTTCCTACCCTCCCCTTCCATAAATGATCACAGCTCTTTGAGGTTGGAAAGGAGAGAAATGCCTGGGTTCAAAGACGAGAGTCAAGTCCTTTGGGTGATATGATGGAGAAATGTTTGAACTGGGACTGAAAGGGAAGGATAGGTTTTATTAATTGGAGAAATGAATTCCTGATGTGGATAAAAGAACATTCTACACTTGTTTTTTCCCCTCAATTCAATCAAGGCAACATTTCAGTGGAAGCAAGCCAAAGATTTTATGAATGGCCCCTTATTTCCTTCCATCTGTTAGGGATATTTTTGAAATATCAATTTTAAAAAATCCCTGCTAGAATTTCTTGTGTCCATAGATTTACTGGGAGGGAGGGAGCTTTCTATTGTGGCTTTATATTCTGAGACTTAATTGAGTTTGCATCTGATGACACCCTTCAAATACCCTTCATCAGATACAAACAGTCTGAGAGTATGGCATGAGAACAGAGGTAGCTGGGCAGAATAGAGAGAGGACTGCCCTCACAGTCAGTAAGACCTTGGTTCAAGTCCTTCCTTGGACACATATTGTGTGATCCTGGTCGATGCTCTGAACTCAGGGTCTCAGGAAACTCTCTTAGACTCTAACTTGCAGAGCAAGAATTATTCAGCATTGGAAGATGGAAGTCCTCTCTGGGAACTCTTGACTCTGATGATACCATATGTATATCAAAAATAAACAAATGAAAAAACTGATTCAATGGAAGGACTGCTTGACTTGGAGTCAGGTAACTTGCTGTCGTGTACTGGCTGTGTGACCCTTGGACATGTCACGCAGCTTCCTAGGGCTCAGTTTCTCCATGTGAAGAATTAAAGTACACTAGATGGCCTCTGAGGTACCTTCTACCTTATAGATGTATGATTCTATGAGAAATGCATTGTGCTTATGAATTGAATCAATATTTTGTTTCAAAAAGTCCTTGCTTTGTTCACTGTGGTCACTCCATCCAAGGTCACAACCATGGCCAATGTAGGAATTTGCTTTGCTTGATTATGTGTATTTGTCATAGGGCATTGATTTGGTTTATTTGTTCCAATGGTGATGAAGTGGGAGTGAGGGAAAATAAATGCTTGTTAATTAGAAAAAAAATTATTAAGATGACAGATCAAGCCTATCTCCATGCCTTAACTTGGTGGTTCCCATTTAGTGGTTTACTATAATCATTCAAGAAGTTGATGCTAAAAATTCTTCAGTGGCACCTTAAACTATCAACAATTGGATAGTTAAGCTGCAAATGTATTTTTCTGCTGTGACAACAAGCACATGCAGCCATTCAAAAGTGTCATGATCATACTCACAACAGTTTTGGTGTTTGTGTAGCAATTACATGAAACTCTGCTTCTGACTAAGTGCAACATGTGCTTGCAATTTCTCAACCTGTCATCAAATTGTTTCCAAACTGCTATAAGGGTTGGACATTTGAACACAAACTGAATGGCTCCCAACAGTTGGTCAGTCACAGGCACATACACTCATTTGTGTTTTGTATCCTGTACCAAAGTAACTCCCTTATTCCCCTCTGTTATCTGGTAATCTAGCCTCATCAGCTGCTTAATCACATGATCAGGATGTTATGAAGATTTGTATTCTTTCAATGCAAATGTCAGATAGTTTTAAAAAACTCACCATGATTGTTGGGCATGTGTATCACAGCTAATGGATCATTCCAGATGCCCTAAAGAAGCAAACTTTATATTGCCTCTCATCACATCATTGGGACTGTTTTCTGATTTAAACTAGTCATCCACTCATGCTATGCTACTCTTCTTTTGTCTGGATGATTTTTCAATGAACTGGTTGTCAATAACCGTCAGTCATTGAATAGAATTTGATGGGAGTAGTTTAGGAAATGTTTGCAATTTCAAAATAACAGACATTGATAAATGTCAAAAAAGAGGATCCTTTGTGGGCCTTTTCCCATTCTGCCTGGACATTGTTACTGATAGTTTGATATAACAGAGAAAGCAAAGGGCACAGACTTTGGAGAATTGGGTTCAAATCCTGGTCTTGACACTCACTGTCTATATGATCTCAGAGTGAACAGACTCCTTACACTCTCTTAGCCTGGTAACTCATCTATAAAATGAGGCTTATCCCATTTGCACTTTTCCCCTCATAGCGTGCATGTGATAACAATACCTGTTTCCCTGAGTCCTTATGGAGAAAGGTTTTTTGACCAAGTGGGAATTATTATTTAAAAAGTCATCTTATTTCATTCATATGAAAAAGTTTCTCTGTCTCATCCCCAGTTCCTCCCCCTCCCTCTCCCCTACCCCATGCATTCTGCCATACAGGAGACCACAGTGAATGGAAGATTGGCCTGGGGTTCAGGATACCTGGGTTTTAATGCCAATTATATAATCTTGTGATGTTAGGATCATAGTGTCATAACTCTAGAACCTGAAGAGGTTTCAGAGGCCATCAAATTCAAGGTTTTATTTTAGAGAGAACAAATCTTACAACTGGTTACATGATTTATGAAATATGACATAGGTAATGTGCATCAGAAAGAAATTTGGACCCAGGTTCTCTGACTCCATAGCCAGGGCTCTTTCCACCACACAGCAAAGTCACTTAAAGTATCTAAAGGTCTTCATTCAAAACATGGGGGTAAGAATCCCTGCTCTCAACCAATCAATCAACAAACATTAAATGCCTACTGTGTGCCAGGTTATCATTGTTGAGTTGTTTTCAATCATGTCTGACTCTTTGTGACCCCATTTTGGGTTTTCTTGGCAGACACTGTAGTGGTTTGCCATTTCCTTCTCCAGCTCATTTTATAGATGAAGAAACTGAGACAAACAGGGTTAAGTGACTTGCCCAGAGTCCCACAGATAGTAAATGTCCAAGGCCAAATTTGAACTCAGGATAATAAGTCTTCCTCAATCCAAACCAAGCATTCTATCAACTGTGCCACCTAGTACAACCATGCCAGAAAGATTTTGTGAAGGCGAAATGAGATCATGGGTATAAGACACTCTGATATGTCAGAACTGAGACTTTATTGCTTAATAAAAAGTGAAATGGACTTGGAATCACACGTGGGTGGGATTATACTTTTAGTACTTTTGTGGCACTGATGAAGTCAGATTCCTCAGTAAAAGATAGCAGGTACCTTATGCAAAAATTATAAATAAAATGCCAGGTTGGATTTATACTAGGAAGGCAGGGTTGCTTCGATATCAGCAAAACTGTCAACATAACAGACATAATACAAGAAGAACAAAAATGATATAATCATATCAATAAATGCAGAAAAAGCTTTTGACAAGATAAAACACCCACTCCTTATTTTGAATAAAACCAGAAAACAAAGCAATAAATAGGTCTTTCCTTGTGTGTGTGTGTGTGTGTGTGTGTGTGTGTGTGTGTGTGTGTGTGCGTGTGTGTGTTTTACCCATGTAGGTTATAATTATCCACATATTTGTGGAGTGACTCACAGAGAAGCTTGACTAGAGGTCTCTAGAGTCTTTTCTGCCCACCTTTCTCCTGGGGACATTTTTTTTCTCCGTACAAGAAGAGGAAGCAGGAAATTGGTGCCAAAGACTGGTCACTCTACTTTTCTCAGAGAAAGGTACTTACAGAGAATTATGTCAGTGTTTAGCCCTAAATATTATTAATCTAGGGGAAATCAATTTTATGTTAAACTGTACTCTATCACTATTCCTTAACAGGAATGCTCCAAGCTATGTATCTAAGGCTTGTCTCCCTTACCACCAGTTTGTAGGTATATGAAGACCACAAAGCAAATCACAAATACACCCATTTATCCAAGCCAATAGGAAACAGAAATCATAGAATCTACAAAGATGATAATATAACAGATAATCCAGAATGAATGAGTCCTTCCACTGGCAGTGAGATATTTCAGCTCACCCAAGAGATAGTACCAAATCTCACCCAAAGGGAATTTCCCTAAAGTCTCTAGTGTAGTAAGATAGTGATGGGGATGTGGTTGAAGTGCTGGCTTCTCTCAGCTTCTTTCCCAGAGTCCTCCTCTCATTTCAGTGGCTGCTTCTTTAAGGGAATCTGGAATAAGATGTCTTCTCTCTTGAATCTAGAAGCCAGAAGATCAGATCTCTCCTTAAATTATACCCTAAGTATCACTTGATTACATTTCACTTGTATTTTCTGGGAGACGTGGATAAGAAGCAGCTCTAAAATAACTATAAAAAATTTGAAATAGTGAGAACCATTTTAAGCCCTTAGAAAATGCAAAATTGAAAGTGATTTATTCTTACTGATTAGCATTACTGATGTTCATGCACAAATAACTTACAGAAATTTTCAAAAATATTACTATCATATAAAATGCCTTTATAAATAACTTTCTACTGTGCAAATAATTGGAGCATATGTTCACATAACTTTAGTTTATCTTCTGAATTCAAAGCCTATTACTTAAACCTATATACATTTAAACATCAGAATTCAGAATTAGTGCCTCTGTCATCCATTTCTGAATTTCTTTTGTACTGTATCATATAAGTGACGGTATAATTTTGTGTCTTTACAAAGCAGTTTTTTGTCACATCACTTTTGTATATTTTCTGCAATAACTTTTCTAAAGTTGAATACTTTACAGAGAACCCCCTGGAATTCTTGGCTAGCATGATGCTTTGCATAAATTAATCCTTTAGCTCTCCTTTGTAATGAGTAGCTTACAAACAACTTTGAAAGTCTTAAGGACTTCCAATGATACTGTGACCTTCCATGATTCCATGAGATGGCTGATGAGGTAAGCATGCCACCCATGCTTCCAGACAGAGTGGTGAGAAACTTAATGCAGAATGAGACAGAATTTCTGAACAAGACCAATGTGGAAATTTGTTTTGATATGAAGGTTTTGTTTTTGTTTTTCTATTTTTTTTTTGTTTTTAATTTTTTTATTCTTTTTAAAAATAAATTAATTAATTTATTTTCTTGTTTACATCATTCATTTCCAAGAGATTTTGAGTTACAAATTTTCTCACCATCTTTCCCTACCCAACACCTCAAAATAGCCATCCCACCATATAACTCCTCCCCTAATCTGCTCTCTCCTATGTCTTCCACCTCACTCCTCTGACTTTCCAGTAGGGCAGGACAGATCTCCCTACCACTGTGCCTATGTATCTTAATTCCGAGTTGGATATAGCTAATAATAATAAAAATAAAAATACATATACATATACATATATATTTTTTAACATTTGATTATAGAACTTTAAATTCTAGATTCTTTTCCTTCCTCCCTTGTCACCCACCCCCACTGGAAGGACAAGCAATTGAATACAGGCTGTATGTGTGTAATTACGCAGAACCTCTCCACAGTGGGCATATTGTGAGAGACTGATTATATGTCCCTCCTTCCTATCCCGCCCTCCCCTTGTTCTATTCTCTACCCCATCCCTGTCCCTGTCCCTTTACAAAAGTGTGTACTTCTAGCAACCCCTCATCCTGTCCTCCCCTCCATCATCCCATCTCTCATCCCCATCCCCCCTACTCTCTTGTGTGGCAAGATACCCAGTTTAGAGTTTATGTCATTCCTTCCCTAAGCCAAATTCAATGACAGTAAGGTTGACTCTTTCCCTTTTGCCTTCCTATTCTTCCCCTCCATTGTAACAATTATCCCTTGCCCTCTTCTATATGAGATGATTGACCCCATTCTGTCTCTTGCTGTCTTCTCTCATTCTAATCCTCTCCCACCTCAGAATTTCACCTTTTAGAGTATCATCCTTTCCTATTCAATTGATCCTGTGCTCTCTATGTACTCATATATACACATACTCAGATATGTGTTCATACACATATATAAATCCTCCTATATAGACATATGTGTGTGTATACATATATATACATTTGTATTCCCTTGACCGATCCTCATACTGAGAAAAGTTTCAGAAGTTACAATTATCATTTTTCCATGTTGGCATAGAAATAGTTCAACTTTGATAAGATCCTTATGATTTCTTTTCCATGTTTACCTTCTCATGCTTCTTATATTTGGGTGTCAAATTTTCTTTTCAGTTCTGGTTTTTTCAGCAAGAATGTTTGAAAGACCTCCACCTCACTGAATGACCATATCTCCCCCTGGAACATTATACTCAATTTTGCTGGGTAGATGATTCTTGGTTTTAATCATAGCTCCCTTGCTCTCCAGAAAATTATATTCCAGGCTCTTTGATCCCTTAATGTAGAAGCTGCTAGATCCTGGGTTATCCTAATTGTGTTTCCACAGTATTCAAATTGTTTCTTCTTGGCAGCTTGTAATATTTTCTCCTTGATCTGGGGACTCCGGAACCTGGCTATAACATTCCTAGGAATTTTCTTTTGGGGATCTTTTTCAAGAAGTGATTGGTGGTGGGTGGAGCCAAGATGGTGGTGTAGGAGCAGCAAGGTACCACAGTTCCCACATAGAAACCCCAAATACCCATAAAATTTGACTCTAAACAAATTTTAGGGCTCTAAAACTCACACAAATACATCTCTTGCTGAAGGCAGCTTGGTAGGAAGAGATCACCACAGCTCTGGGAGCTGAAAGCAGCCCAGCCTGAAACCGTGGCATTGCCCTGGGGGCAGGGGGGGGGGTGAGGTGGCCAGGACAAGCTGCAGCTGGAGCTTCCGGAGAGTGGATCAGTGGCAGCTCTGGAAGTTTCCAGAATTATCAAGCCATAAGAAAAAAAGGACTAAGTGAAAGGTCAGTGGATCTCAGCTAAAGTTGAAGGAGAAAAGTGGGTCTGGCCAAACTGCCTCGAGGGAAGGAAGCAGCAGAAATGGAGGCCCTGCAGCTGCCTCCATGTAGCTGCTTCAGAGCTCCCAGCCTGCAGACTGCAGGGGAGCCAAGCAATCATTCAGAGGCCAAGTGCTCTTGCATTGAGCAGCCTGGATCCGGATCGTGGTCTTGGGTGGTGATCCTGGGATCCATTTTCAGTGAGCCAAAGCTGGTGGGGGCTGCAAAAAAAACAACAACAACAAAAAAAAACAACCCCCTAATAGCTCCGGCAGCTGGGAAAACCCCAGCAATTTCGGACAGAGCTTTCCCCTCTGGAAGCAGAGTTCCACAGAGCTAAAAAATCATTGACTGGCCAACCATGAGCAGGCAAAGGAAGCAAAGTAAGAACAGCAACCAAACTCTAGATTCCTTCTTTGGGGACAAGAAGGATCAAAGCATGTAATGGGAAGAAGACAACACAGTCAGAACTCCTGCACCAAAAGCTTTCAAGAAATACGAAGACTGCCTAAAACCCATAGATAGGCTTAAAAAGGATTTTGAAAACCAAATGAGAGAAGTGGAGGAAAAATTGGGAAGAGAAATAAGAATGATGCAAGAAAATCATGAAAAGAGAGTCAACAACCTGACTAAAGAAAATAACACCTTAAAAAATAGATTAACTCAAATGGCAAAAGGGGTCCAAAAAGCCCAATGAGGAGAACAATACCTTAAAAAGTTGAATTTGCCAGATGGAAAAAGAGGTGATTGGTGAATTCTTTCAAGTTCTATTTTGCCCTCTGGTTCAAAAGTACCAGGGCAATTTTCCTTGAGAATTTCTTGAAGGATGCTTTCTAAGTTCTTTTTTTTGATCGTGGCTTTCAGGTAGTCCAATAATTTTTAAATTGTCTCTCTTAGATCTATTTTTCCAGTTCAGTGGTTTTTTTCAAGGAGATATTTCACACTGACTTCTATTTTTTTCATTTGTTTGGATCTGTTTAATAGTATCTTGATTTCTCATAAAGTCATTTGCTTCCATTTGCTCCCCTCTAATTCTGAAGGAATTATTCTCTTCAGAAAGCTTTTGAGATTTTTTTTCCATCTGGCAAATTCAACCCATAATAAGTAGTATATATCTAACACTAAGAACCAGGAGCATACATAATAGAGATTAGTAAGATCTAGGAATATCCTGATAAGATCAGGGATAAAGCAGGGATGTTCATTATCACCACTTCTATTTAATGTAATGCTAGCAATGCTAACTATAACAATAAAATAAGAAAAAAAATCGAGGAACTGAACTGAAGAGGAAACAAAATGATTGATTTTTGCAGATAACACAGTGTTTTACTAAGTCCTAGAGAGTCAAGTGAAAATTAATTGAAACAATAACTTAGTCAAAGTTACAGGCTATAAAATAAATCCACATAAACTATCAACATTTGTGTACCAACAAAACCCAGATGGAAGAGGTAAAAAGAGAAGTTCCATTTAAAATATCTGTAAAGTATATAAAATCCTTGAGAGTCTCTCTACCAAGATAACTACATGCAGTCTTTACACAAATATAGATCAAATAATTGGAGAAGCATTAATTTTTCATGATTAGGTCAACTAAATATGAGATAATTATAATACTACCTAAATTAATTTAATTATTCAATATCATACCAGTGTAACTACCAAAGGACTACTTTGTAGAACTAGGAAAAATAGGAACAAAATTCATACAGAGTAATCAAGAATCTCAAGGGAAATAATGAAGATAAAGGAAGAATAAAAGGGATCTAGTAGCTCCAGACTACAAAACAGTAATCATCAAAATGATTTGAGACTAAGAAAAGTGGAAGTCAATCAGTGGAACAGATTAGGCAGACAATATGTAGGAAGGAAATGGACACAGTACCCTAATGTTGGGCAAACCCAAAGGATGAGCTGCTGGGTAACAGCTCACCCCTTGACAAAAGATGTTGGGAAAACTAGAAAGCATTCTGACAGAAATTAATTACAAATCAACATCTCATATCATATGCCAAGATAAACTCCTAGTGGATGGGTACATGATATGCATAAAGGGTAACAAAACAAAACAAACCCAAACCTAATAACTACCTTTCAGATCTATGGATAAAGAAATAATGTATGACAAAATAAGGGACAGAAAGGATCACAGAAGATAAAATGGACAATTTTGATTACATAAAATATAAACATTTTCATAAAATAAAAACAATGTAGCTAAAATTCAAAAGGAAACATAACTGAGAATAATATTTATAGAAATTTTCTCTGATGAGAATCCCATTTCTGAGATATATAAGGAACTAATACAAACTTCTTAGAAAAAGAACCATTGCCCAATTGACAAATGGTCAGAGGATATGATAGGTAGTTTTTAAAGGGAGAAACCAAGTTATCTATAGCCATATGAAAAAAAATTCTCCAAATCATAAATAATTAGAGGAACGCAAATTAAAGCAACCTCCAAAGATTTAAATTAAAGAAACCTCAGAAGGTTTCACCTCATGCATATTAGATTGATCATGCTGACAAAAAAAAAAAGGAAAGTGATAAATGGTGGATACACTGTAGGAAAATAGGAACATTAATGTGCTGTGGGTGGAATTGTAAATTTGGTACAGCTATTCTAGAAAGTAATTTGGAACTATGCCTCCAAATTGTGCATATCCTTTGACCCAGCTATACCACTACTAAGCCTATACTCCCAAAGAAATCAAAGAAAGAGGGAAAAGATCCATATGTGCAAAAATATTTATAACATTGCTCTTTTTGTGGTGACAAAGAATAGGAAACTAAGGGAATGTCCATTCAATTGGGGAATAGCCCAAAAAATTACAGTTGTTGTTCAGTTCTGACACTTTTTTGACCCCACTGGGTTTGTTTTTTATAGCAAAGATCTTCGAGTGGTTTGCCATTTTCTTCTCTAGCTCATTTTACAGATGAGGAAACTGAGGCAAACAGAGTTAAATGACTTGCTCAGGATCATACAGCTAATGACTTTCGATACTAGATTTGAATTCACAAACAAAGTCTTTCTGACTTAAGGCCCTGCACTTTCTCCACTGTATTACCTGGTTGCTGTACAAATTACATTATATGAATACCAGGTAATAACATATTGTGAGAAATTAGAAAAAAGACAGTTTCAGAGGAACCTAAGAAGATTTGTATGAATTAATGCAGAGAGAAATGAGCAGAACCAGGAGAAAAATTTATATAATAAGAAAAACATTGTAACAATAAACTAACTACAACTCCAAAGGGACCTAAATCAAAACATACTGCCTATCTTCTGAGAGACAGATACAATTTGAGACATTTATTTTTTACATTGCCAACTGGGGAGTTGTTTTTTTTTTTTAATTTTGCTTAATGATAGATAACTATTATAAGGATTTATTTTTTCTTTTTTTCTTTTCTCAATGGAGAGGTAGGTAGGAAGAAAAGAAATTAGATTTTTGTTCATTAAATATATATACATACATATATATATATATATGAAAGAAGGTGAATTGAGCTTGATGATATCTAAGTCTTTTCCCTCCTCTGGATATTATTACTTTTTCTATGTGTGCACAAGTCATCATCAATAAAACATAATGTCTTATTTGCACCCACCATACATAAATAATCTATTGTTAATGGATTTTTAAAATGCATTTTAAAGCACAAGCAGGAACAATTTAAGGAAGACATTAATAAATTGGGGAATGTCCAGAGGAGGGCAGCCGGGAAAACCAAGGACAAAGCTAGGTCATACCTTATATGGATTGATTGAAGGAACTGGAGACATTTAACCTGGAGAAAAAAAGATTTAGAGGGCACATGATCACTGTCTTTAAGCATTTAAAGGGCTAGCATATGGGAGGGGCATTAGCTTCATTCTGCATGGTCCTAGAGGACAGAACCAGTAGCAGGTTCTAACTAGAAATATGCATCTGGGGCAAGTGAGTATCCAACCCATGTCCCAAGTAATTGGCAAGACATGAATCTTTAATCAGCGTCTTAAGACATTCACTGGGGTTAACCGGACAAGGACCAAGGACAGTACAGAGATTCAAAGTGAGCCTGGGGAAGAGAGTATCTGGTGGCTCCTTATTTAATCACGCTAAGTAGGAGCAGAGCTCAATTGTCCCTATGCTGCTGAAGGACAACACAAGCTATTAGAATCCTCAGATGTTGGCATCTGGGTAACAGCTCCCTTGGCGCCCTCTAGTTATGGCATTGGACAAGGCAGGAAGTTTCAGAGAAAAATTTGGATTTCATGTAGGAAGATTCCTGACAATTCAGTTCAGTCATTTTTTAGTCATGTCTTTGTGATCCCATTTGGGGTTTTCTTGGTAAGGATACTAGAGTGGTTTGTCATTTCCTTTTCTAGCTTGTTAGACAGATGAGGAAACTGAGGCATACAGAGTGAAGTGACTTGCCAAGGGTCACACAGCTAATAGTGTCTAAGGTCAGATTTGAACTCAGGAAGATGAGTCTTCCTGACTCTGAGCTCAATATTCTATGCACTATGGCACCACATGGTTACCCCTCCTGACAATTAGAAATATCTTCAGGTGGAATGGCCCACCTCAGAAGGGGAGTGAGCTCCTTTTCATTGGAGGTCTTTAAGCCAAGTGTGAATGACCACTTGCTGGGTATGATGTAGAGGGGATACCTATTCAGGTACAGGTTGGATAAATTGGCTTTTATGATTCCTTCCAACTCCAAGAGTCTATGATTTCTATGATCCTGCGAATTCCCTCCCTGAAACACAAAACCCACCTACCATTTGCCCATCAAGTGACTCTCCAGAATCTACTCTAAGAGCTCCAGTGTAAGGGAGGAATTACATTGGTGTCAAACCAAACCAGGTAGAGTAATTTGCATAGGGGAACAGAACAAAGTCTCCAGAACTTTCCTAAGTAGGCAGCTCTCCAGTCTAAAATATTCTACGTAAAGAAGTCTCTATTCCCTATTCTTTTATGTGAACCTCAATCTTCTACTCATGGAAATGAGCTCAGGGTAAAATCAGAGAAATACACAATGAGCTAAGTGTGTTTGCTAATCTTCTTTTCTTAGTCTTTAAATTGACAGTTTCATTACATGTGTGGAATGGTAATAGATACCAGTTTATATCAAATTGTTCCATTTTGTTTGTTCAAATCATTCTCAGGTCTCTCTATGGATTAGCTTTGGTATCTGCTGTTGTATTGAAAATATACACTGTGTACCTGTGTGAGAGCTATGTGAAACCTCCCAAAGTGCCATCATGGGCTTACTGTCCTCTGGAGAGGCCCCTAACAGCAGAATGGGACTCTCAGGAGGCTGCTAAAGCAAGCAAATAATTAAAGGAATACAAGCAGAAAGACAAAGACTCAGGCAGTGACTTTCATGAGAAGTGTAGTATGGTAGCTGAATATTGAAGAGAGCAGTAGTATATCCTAAATATATCTAATAAAAAGATATTCATCTAAATATTTGTTTATAATATTAATATATATTTAAATAGTTTTCATATATTTTATATATTTATGTAGAAAGATGTAACATATAGAAATACATTTCTAGATGTAAAATATATAATATTTATATATGCATAAATACATATACATACATTGTGCATACACATATATATGTGTGTGTATGTATGTATGTGTGTGTGTATTTATAAACCCATGTTCTGAGAAGCATAGCCTTAGAGCTGGGAGAGACCTGACAGGTCTAGCTCCTTCACTTGTCCATATAATAGCCTGTCCCTTTAAGATTTGTTGCTGAATTAAATAAACCTGCTTCCAGGTCTAGGGAAAACCGTTTCTAGGAAACAGTTCCCTGGCTCCCTTCATGTCTTTACTAAAGTTCCTCCTTGGTCTTAGTGCCTTCTTTCTCAATTAACTCCATGTGTCCTCTATAAATCTTGTTTGTATGTCATAGTTGTTTTCTTCTTGTTCTCCCCTCTAGATTGTGGGGTTTTTGAGTTCAGGGACTGTCTTTTGCTTTTCTTTTTATCCCCAGTGCTTTAGCAAAGTGTCTGGCACACACTAAGCACTTAAATGCTAACTGACTAAGAGTTTTGAGCATTTGTAGCGTTTCAGAATGTGAGAAGCTGTGGTAACCTGGAGAATGCGGACATCACGTTGGCTGTATAATTTGGGGACAAAACATAATTTGATTAAAAAACAAAATTTGAGAATTTGATTATTAATCACAAACTAAAATATGATTATTCGCAGAGAAGACCCATACTCTGAACCCAAAAAGTTTACAGGAGAGAAGTGAAAGGATAGATTTTAAAGTTGTCTTGGTTAAGCTTAAAGAGACAGAGAGGCTAGATTTCAACTCTGGTCTTCCTAACTCCAGATTCAATGCTTCATCCACCAAGTCACCTTGCTGCCTTTTAAAGTACTCAACAGATCAATTAGTTTGGCTGATATGTCACATCCAGTGAGATACCAGCCAAGCCCAGTACAGATCAACTCAGCCTCACAGAGGAAGTGTCATCAATTCAGGAGGTACATTCGTTGAGGAACTTTTGTGAAGAAGTTTGCAGTGTCTGCATTGTGAGTTGTCATGAGCATGTGAGTTTTTTTCATTCATATATTTCATGGCAAGATTGTCTAATCTTACCCTCGCAGATAATGAGTGCAATGGTGGAGAGTGTCCAGGTTTCTACACAGAATGTGACTTATTTGCTACTCATGCATGCAAGTACCTGTAATGATATAATTATTATATTTTTCTTTGTTGTTTAAGCAAATGGTTATGTTTGGCATCTAATATTTTCATTGTTGTGAGAAGCCTGTTGTATAGATGGAAGGATATCAGTGGAGGCTCAAGAGATAGAGTGGTGAATAGGAGATATATATTTCCCCCTTAACAGGGTTCCCCCAATAACCCTGAGAAATTCTGAGTGTAACTGTGATGATGGTATTTCTCTGGGAACTTAGTGGAGTGACTGAACCAGTCCAGAGAATGAGTAATATCCACATGCCTGTGTAATAAATGTAAACCCAGAAACTATATGAACACAATTGCAAAATATTTTTGACAAAAATAAAGTCAGATCTAAACAATTGGGGAAAATATTAATTGTGCATGGGTAGTCTGAGCCAATATAACAAAATGACAATTCTGTCTAAATTAATCTATATATTCAGTGCCATACCAATCAAACTACCAAAAATATTTTATAGAACTAGAAAAAAGAATAAATTCATCTGGAAGAAGAAAAGATAAAGGATACCAAGAGAATCAATGAAAAAATAAATGGGATAGAAAGTCGTATAGCCATACCAGAGATCAAAATATCATAAAGTGGTAGTTATCAAAAACAGTCTGGTACTAGCTAAGATATAGAGTGGTAGATTAGTGAAATAGATTAGGTACACATTAAATTATAGTAAAAGACCATAGTAATCTAAGATATGATAAACTCACAGATCCAAGTTTTAGAACAAAATCTGGGAAAACTGGAAAAACAGTATGGCAAAACTAGGTATAGGCCAACATTTCACACTATATACTAAGATAAAGTCAAAATGGGTACATAATTACACATGAAAGGAGATCCCATAAGCAAATTAGGAGAGAGAGTAATAGCTCTCCTAATGGATACAATGGATAAAGAACAATGGATAAAGGAAGAATTTAGGACCATTGCAAAACGTAAACTAGCTAATTTTGCTTATATAAAATTTAAGGATTTTTTTTTCCCCCACAAACAAAACCAATGCAACCAAACTTAAAAGGAAAGCAGAAAATTGAGGGGAAATTTTTGTAACAAGTATCTCTGATAAAAGCCTAATTTCTCAAATATATATAGAAAACTGAGTCAAATTTATAAAAATACAAGTCATTCCCCAATGGATAAATGGTCAAAGGATATGAACACACAGTTTTCAGACCAAAAAATAAAAGCTATCTTTAGTTATATAAAAATGCCCTAAATCACTATTGATTAGAGAAATGCAAATTAAAACAACTCTGAGGTACCACCTGACACTTATCAGATTGGCTAATAGGACAAAAAAGGAAAATCATAAATGTTGGAGAAGATATGGGAAAACTGGGACACTAATGCACTCTTAGTGGAGTTTGAACTGATCCAACCATTCTGGAGAGCAATTTGAAACTATGCCAAAGGGCTATAAGCTGTGCATACTCTTTGATCTAGCAATACGTTACTAGGATCTATATTCCAAAGATATAAAAAAAAAAAGGGGGGGGGAGAAAAGGATGCATTTGTACAAAAATATTTATAGCAGCTCTTTGTGGTGGCTAAGAATTCGAAATTGAGAGGATGCCCATCAATTGGGGCATGACTAGACAAGTTGCGGTATACAATTGTGATGGAATATTACTGTGCTATAAGAAATGACAAGCAGAATAATTTCAAAACACCTGGAAAGACTCACATGAGCTGATACAAAGCAAAGGGAGCAGAAGCAGGAGAACATTGTACACAGTAACAGCAATATTTTTCAATGAAGAATTGTGAATAATTTAGCTATTCTCAGCAATACGATGATCCAAGACAAGCCCAAAGGACTCGTGATGAAACTTAGTCTCTGCTTCCTGAGAAAGAACTGACACATCCAAATACAGGCTGCAGAATGCTATTCTTCACTTCCTTTATTTCTTCATCATTTTCTCTTTCTTTTTTTAAAAGTCTTCTTGTACAAAATGACTAATATGGAAATGTTTTACATGATTGCACATGTATAACCTATATCTAATTGTTTGCCGTCTCAGGAGAGGGGAAAAGAGTGAAAGAGAAAGGGAAGGACAGAATTTAGAACAGAAAACTTTTTTAAAAAATGTTTTAAAATGTTTTAACATTTAATTGGGGAAAAAATAATTTTAAAAAAAGAAATGTGAACAGCTGTGTGCTGGTAAATGTTTAACAACCGATTCTCCATAAACACGGTACAAAAGACACACTTTTAAATTTAATCTTCATCATTCATTCCATTACTTTCTTAAGTCTAGACTACCATCAAAATAAGAAAGCAAGCCCTGGATTGTATCATTTGCCAATTCTTAAGGTGTATGTGCTCGTGCTAAACATTTAACAATCAGCTCTCAAAAGTGGATTCCGTCTGGCTCCAGCACTTCCCTCGTTGGGAAACACTACCCCACCTAAGGGAACAACTTCAGAGAGGTTGTGATTTTCCCAATGCCACAAAAATGGAGAGCCAGAATTCAAACCCAGGTCTTCTGACTCCAAATTCAGCACTCTTTCCACCTCACACTGTTCAAAAGCCTTATTTACCCCCAACATAACAAATGATGGCTACCATTTCTATAGCATTTTAAGATTTGCCATAAATTATCTCCTTTTATACTCACAACAGCCCTGGGAGGTAGGTGCTAGTATATCGCCTTTTTATATCTGAGAAAACTGAGGCAATCAGAGGTTAAGTGACTTCTCCAAGGTCACACAGCTAGTAAATGTCTGAGGACAGATGTGAGCTTAGGGTTTCCTGACTCCCAGGCTCTCCCCCGCCTCAGATCTCTGAAGTGGCACGTAATAGGTGTTTAATGTTTGTTAGATGAAATAAAATCTCACCATTGATGAAAAGGGGGAAAGTGAGTAGTTACAGTACAAACAGAAGTGAGAAGATGATGAGGTTTAGATAAAAAGGAAGAAGGACAGAAGCACTAGAGTCCTTTCATGGGACAGAAGAACGTCAGCTGATCCCCATTGAAGAGCCCCTTGGAGTGGCATGTCCCCGGGATCATAGAATTCAGGTCCTGTCCCATGTCTGGAATGTGCTCTGGTGTTAAAATACTTCCCTTCCTTTCAAGCCTTTGCTTAGGTGCCTCACCATCCATGAAGTCTGTCCTGATCCCCAAAGGTTGAAACTGAGAACTTCCTGCTCAGATTTCCTCATCCTACTTCATCTGTGCCTCTTCTCAGCTCCTTCCACCTTCATCTTTTCAATCAACAGGCAAGTCTCAAGTGCTATGCTGAGTGCTAGGGCTACAAAAACCAGAGCCCTTGACCTCAAAGAGCTTCTATTCTAATGGAGACATACATGATTGGAACATACAATATAAAGTAGATGGTGGGTAATTTTAGAAACTATGTAATCCAAAGCCTAGGACCCTCTGATGCTGGGCTCATATGAACTGGGTCCCATCTTGGGAAATAAAACAAAAGGACATTTGGGTTCTTTATTGCCCTCAGCCAGACTTTACTCAGGGACCCTCCAAATAGGCTCACATCTTATTCTCCACAGATGTTACTAACATATTCTTCAGCATCTACAGAAACACTCAAAGTGATACTTGCCTAGTAGTAATCAAATTTTATTTCACCCCACAGAAAATGAAAGGCACAAAGGAATCATAGCAGCCCATAAACAGAGACAGAAAACATGAAAAACATTCACAGTAATTTCTTTTGATAAGGAGACTGAATTTGGGGTTTCCAGAAATATACTGACATTTCAATGAAACCTTCTCTTTTACAAGGTTCTATATAATCCCTGCACCCCAAGACTCAGTGCCCCCACTGGTTTATATTTCCTCTGGAAAGCAAATATATCTCAAGTCTGATAGGTACGTAACTAGTTGCTTTCTTGCTAACACAGTCCAAATCCTTCATAGTAACAGCAGAGAGCAAAGTGCAGGTTTGCCACTACCACATGGTGAGGTTACAGGAGGAGTAGGGTGAGGGGATGAGAGTCTATTTCTGTTGCCAATACAGCTCAAGGAAAGCTCTTTTTCTCTTTAGCGGGCCAGGTCCCTGAATTTTTAAATTTCAGGTTTCTGAAATCAACCCCCAGTCCTGGCCCTGTCCAAGAAATCCCTCTTTCCTGGCAGAAGGCAAAACCTGGGATCTTTCTGCCTAGGAAATCAAACCCCCCTTCCTATGCAGAAGCATTAAAACATCATCCATTAGTTCTCCTTTCAGGTCATGTGGATAAACACATGTCTGACTTTGCCATGTGCTTCTCTAGAAATTTGTGTTTGTTCTCTGGACAGGGAAAAGAGGAAAAAGCCCCTGGAGTGGTCTATCAGCATTCTCTTTACAGGCTACCACAAAGGGGAGGCTTTCCCAGCCCTCTCCTGTAAAGAGTCTAAGCCAATTAGATCAACTTAGCAGCAGCCCAAGTCACTGAAACTCATGCTCTAGGGGAACCCAAAGAATATCTCCAATTTGGCTATTTCATCTTTGGGTAGTCTCAGTCTCTGAAACTGGGTTGACTTTTGTTCACAGTTATAGACTGCATTAAGGTTCTCAAAGCTTTCCCCTACAATGCACCTGGTACAAATGTAGTGCAAGCATGTTTATCCCAATTTTAAGGGAATGAGGAAACCGAGTCTCAGAGGAGAGTAGTAGCTCCCAAAATTGCACAGAAAAGGAAATTTATACCATGTATAATTTATCATTAACTCTACCAACATTCATTCACTATCCTCCATGAGCTTTTGCATAATGGGTACATATCATATTTCCTTGGTCATTTTACATGCATAGCTATGAACGTATGATCATGTGTTGATTAACAGGCATTCATTTGTCTTTAATTCCCTTTGGGTTATAAAATGTCTATAGGCAGATCCTACATCTTTACATGAAAATGCCTTCCTGCCATATGAGGCATGTTGACAGGCGAGTTCCATGTTTAATGCTAATGAATTCCAGTTTGCAGGAACAGAAAAGAATGATGGAAGATGAGTTGGGACAGAGTCAGGCTGAAATTCAGGGCCCCCCAATGGCTTCACTCAGTTTCCAAGGCCCATGAATACCCACAGTGATGTTGAGTCAACAAGCATTTATGAAGTGCCTCCTACATTCTGGGCGCTGTGCTAATTCTAGGGAGGATGACACGCCTGTCAGGAAGATCAGTTTGATAGCTGAGTGGAGGATGGACTAGAGCAAAAAGGGACTTACTTATTTGTATAATGAGCCAGTTTATAAAAATGCTTTCATAGATGCTATTTGAAGAGGCAGCCCATGGCTAAATCACTGGTCTTGGAGTTAGGAAGACATGGGTTCACATTCCTGCTTGGACACACCCTCTCTAGGCATCAGCATGGAAGCTGGACCTCTAGAAGATGTGGACAAGAGCACCTACCTCCCAGGGTCACATTACACATGTAAGGCATTTCACAAATAGTAAAATGCTCTGGAAGTGTGTGCTACAATCAAGTTCTCTGATCTCTACAATGTTCTTGAAAGGTGGATAATTAAAATAAAGGAGGAATTTTTACTATTTCAGAGGTAAAGAAATCAAATGATTCTTACTTGGGAGCTTGGCTGAGACAGCTTCCCTTCATGCTGCCAGATATTCTAGTTCTTGGATTCTGAATTTGTGTGTTCTTTTATAACGAACCCTGTATAATAATGTAACTCCATTCCTTCCATTGACTTTTAAGGAATTTTTAGCTGAGAAAGGACTTTTCATACTTAATTAAAGCCTTTGATTGATTAACTCAATAGGATGTCTAGGTCTTATACATACAAAATTCATACTTCTTGGCTATCGACTGCCTTGATAAGGTATTCCCACTGACAAAGATATCAAGGAAGAGCCTCTTGTTAGTTATTTCAACTGAGACAGGAGCAATTAGATTACTGATTGATGGACCCCATGGATCTCTACCCTTTTACTGGCTACTTGCTAAGCTTAGTCTTTCCATGCTGCTGAAGTCATATAAAATATTCCAGTCTCTAAATTTTAGTGCCCTCTAGGAAAATCTCAGTGACCCATCCCTAGTCGTCCTCTGATTTTAGACTAATGGGAAGTCAACTCTTCAGTCATGGAACTGATTTTTAAAAATCTTCCATGGCATACACTCTGTAGATGACCAACACAGAAAGCGAAGTGGATGAGTGTGCTGTGTGTTCTGTCCACAACTATGATATTTTTTCTCCTCCTAGTATCCTTTTATCTATATTATCTCAATATCTATTTCCCAGAAACCTGGGGTCCATGGAGCTGTGTTTGCGAAGTATCGAGATAATACAAAACCCACTTTGCAAATCAGAATATCACCAAAGCGTTAGCTGTTGCTACTTTTAGTGGTGTTATTCAAGTTGTCATTCCTAACTCTACACCTACACACAAAGAGGGTTCAATAAACACCTGCTGAATGAATTAATTTAAGGCTCTTGTTCACATTTCTACAAGTCTCATTATGCTGTGATTGGATGCTGTTATTTGTCTTTTGTTTTCAAGGAGGACCAATAACATCCCAGGTGATGTCTTGCCTTGGGAGTGAATTGGATTTAAGTGAGGCAGAGTTGCACAAAGTTGTCAGCCTGACTTTCTTCTTGAGGCATCAAAGTTCAGTGGCATGACAAAAGTCAAGATGGATGACTGAAGTAGGCCCAGGATGCAGTGGATGACCTTGGTGTCTTCCATGTCTGACCAAGCTCTAAGCCAGTGGTTCTCAACCTTCCTAATGCTGCAACCCTTTAATACTCGTATGTGGGCGTATCTGCATGTGGGTGGACCCGCCTGGAGACAGATAGAGGAGTGGAGTCTTGATTCCTAAGACTATCAGAAATATGTGTTTTCCAATGGTCTTAGGAGACCCCTGTGACCCCTGTGAAAGGGTCGTTTGACCCACAAAGGGGTTGCAACCCACAGGTTGAGAACTGCTGCTCTAAGTGTTCTATAGCACCTGCTTCAGCCACCTTCATGGCCATTTAAACAAATTGTTTTCATCCACCCGTTTCACCAAGGGAAGTCATCACACACTTGGGGTAGACACCTCCCTAACTCATCTATGGGTTTGAGATCCATTGATTACCCTCAGCCTGGTTTAGCCCATCTGTGAAGTGGTTTACCAGGGTGTAGCCACTGTACATGCTACAGTTTCTTGGAGACACAGATAAGGATTGGGTGAATCAGGCAGACACCGAAAGAGTCAAAAGACATTAGGCATATAGAGGTGAAAAGAGCACAGTAGGATGTAAAATTAGAGGGCCAAGGTTCAAATCTCAATTATGCTACTTGCCACCTTTGTGACTGTGAGCAGCAGAACCTTAATCAGTGAATAGGCATTGCCTCAGTCAAACTGAGTCCTGTTAAAGACCTTAGCTTCAAAAGGCCAAGGTCCCCCACTGCATCCTGGGCCATCTCCAGTCATCCTGATCTATATCTGGCCACTGGACCCAGATGACTCCAGAGGAGAAAATGAGGTTGGTGACTTTGCATAGCCGTGCCTCACTTAAATCCGATTCACTTGCATGTCATAGCATCATCGCCCTGGTGATGCTCCTCTTCAAGAACAAAGGATAGGCAGCAGTGACTTGGAGCAACTAATTTAACCCCTTAAAATAAGGAAGCTAGACTAGATGACTTCTATGTTCTCTTTTGGCTCAGAATGTCATGATTTAAGGTTTGCAAAATGCAATATCTGTGTTATCTCATTTGAAACACAGTACAAACCCAGGAGGTAGGCTTTGCAGGGGTTATTTGTGGCTGTTGTTCAGTTGCTCAGTTGTGTGCAACTCTTTGTGACTCCATCAGGCCCTTCTGTCTTCCGCTGTCTCCTAAAGTCTGTCCAAGCTCACAACTGTTGCTTCCATGACCCTTTCTAATCTCCTCATTCGCTTCTGTTGCCTTCTCCCTTGGACTTCAATCTTTCCCAGCATAAGGGGCTTTTCCAATAAGTTCTGTCTTCTCATTATGAGTCCAATGTATTTAAACTTCAACTTCAGCACGTGTCCTTCCAATAAATAGTCAGAGTTGTTTTCTTTAAGTATTAACTGACTTGATCTCCTTGTTGTCCAAAGGACTCTCAAAAGTTCTCTGTGGCACTACAGTTTGAAAGTGTTGATTCTATAGTGCTCAGCTTTCCTTAGAGCCCAGCTCTCGTAGCCACACATAACTACTGGAAAAACCCCACTTTTGATGACTGACTTTAGCATTCCAATCCTCTGTGACATCTTTTTTTGGTATTGTTTCTAGAAGATGTTGTAGGTCCTCATAGAACTGAGCAGCTTTGACCTCTTCAGCACCACGGTTTGGAGCATAGACTTATATTACCGTGATGTTGAATGGTTTGCCTTGGATTCAAATATCATTCTATCATCTTTGAGATTTTACTCCAGTACTGGTTTGTTTTTTAATGCTTTTATTGACTATGAGGGCTATTCCATTTCTTCTAAGGGAATCTTGTTTACAGTAGTCAATGTGATGATCATCTGAATTAAATTCTATGCATTTAAGTTCACTGACACCCAAGACATCAATGTTTAAGCTTTTCCTCTCCTAGTTGATCATGTCCAATTAACCTTGGTTCATAAATCTTGCATTCCAGGTTCCTATGCAATATTGATAGTAGTGACTTGCCATTTCCTTCCCCAGTGGATCACCTTTTGTCAGAACTCTCTACTATGACTTGTCCATCTTGGGTAACCCGGCACAGCATAGTTCATCGTTTCACTGAGCTACACAAGCTCCTTTGCCATGACAAGGCAGTGACCCAGGAGGAGTCAGGTGTTATTACTCATCCAAATTTACAGATAGGATGAAATTTACATACCATAGAGGTATGTGGCTTTCTCTTGGTCATCTGGTGAGTCTGTCTATCTTGCCTCTAAGACCCATCCTTTTTCCTCTACTGTAATTACTGGGTTTTAATCAAAGTCATTTCCCGGTGACAACATCAACCAGTCAAGAATCATTTATTAAACAACTGTGTGTTGTATACAGTGAGTGCTAGGTACTTCGTATTCAAAGACAAAAATGAGGGTTACTACTTTCAAGGAGCTTACATTCTATTAGAATAAGGTGAATATTAAAGTCAAAGACTTACAGACATAGATGGACCAGATATCTGTCAATTCGTAAGTTCCATTAGACAAACATTCAGTCAGTTAATAATTTATTAAGTGCTTTGTGCCAGGCACTGTACTAAGCACTTGGGATACAAAGACAGCAAAAGACAGTCCCTGCCCCCAAGGAGCTTGCAATCTAATCAGGGAGACAACATGTGAACAGCTGTTTATTAACAACTATCTGTAGAATAAATAGGAAATAATTAACAGAGGGAATACACTAGCATTAAGTAGGATTGGGAAAGACTTCCTTTAAAAGGGGCAATTTTAGCTGGGACTTGAAGAAAGCCAGGGGTGGAGAAGAGAGAAAGCACTCAGGATTTTGGATTATGCTAGACACTCTGTCCAGTCTAACATACTATATGGGAGAAGGCAAACATGTGCACGTGTCTGTATGTGTGTGTGAGTGTATGACTGAGTGTGTGTGTTTATAAATTGAAAAATCCTCTCTAAGCTTCAGTGGAAGCCAAATGTTCCTTTACACTCACACTGGCTGCTTCCAGAACTATCTGGTATTTGTCATGTAAATGGCAACTATTTTTGCAGCTAATCTGCTCGTTGGTTTTCCATTGTCCTTTGCCAATACACAAATGCGTCTCCCTCTATCCTCTTGGTAAAGTTGACCTAGTATTATAAACAATTCCTTTCTCTGTTAAGATTATAGCATATTATATTCACCCCTCCAGGAAAATGGAAAGACTAGTTTGAATCAGATGAAGTTTCAGTAATCACCCCCAGAGAGCTCTCAGAACACCATCCTAACTGGAGTCCCGAAGCCTTTTCCAGTCTTCCTTTGATAGAGGCTGGAAGTGTTTTCACAAAGTTTGCTGAGTCAGGAGGAAGGGGATATTTGGGATACATGGCATGGATTTATTTGAATTCCCTTAACCTTTCTGAATGAACCGGAGAAGCAAACAAATGCAGCTGTTGGTTACACAGCTGGAAATAGATCCATCCCAGCTAATTTATCACAGGTGAATGTTTGCCAGTTGGTCCAAAGTGGCACTGGGAACAAATAGGGAACGGACGACCTCTTCCTTCCTCTCGCTATTAGAGGAAAGTGTTTCTTTTTTGTTTGTTTGTTTGTTTTTTATTATGGACTTAATTGCAGCAGCTAACATTTATATTTATCATTGAGCATGTGGAGTGCTTTATGTATATTGTCAACAAACATGGATTAAACATGAACATTTCAACATACAAAGAGAACTGAAGAAGAGGATTGTTTCTGAGACTGTGAATCTCTGTATCCCACAGCCTTGATTTTTAAAATATATATTAAATTTAACAGATTAGTATCAGGGGTGGGTGACTTGCTTGTCTTCATCCACTGCTGAACTCTCCCGGCTCTATCCTGCATACTTTAAAATGATTCCTTCATATATCTGTTTCTTTTTCATATTTAAATTTTCCCTTCATTTCTCCGATGCTCTTTTATTTCCCCCCTTTATTTTCCTTTGTAAACATCCTCATTACTCTCCCTCCCGTCCTCCAACTCTCCACCCAGGGAAAATTAAAGCCCATCCTCTCGATAAATAAGAATAATCAAACAAAATAGATTTATACATTAGCATGTCTGAAAATTTGCTTTATCTTGTCATCATGTCCCTGTAAATAGAAGAAGAAAGCCACCGTCTCTCAAGACATCCCATTGCACTTGGTGAAGGCTTTCATCATTAAAGATTTTGCTTCTTTTCAGCTTTCCCCCTCCAGTCCTCTAGGGTCCTTTGGAGTCACACAAAACAAAGATAATCCCTTCTCTACATACCCATAAGTTTAATATTTGAAGACAGCCATCCCGTCTTTACTGAATCTTCTCTAATCTAGTCTAAGTTTACCCAATTCCTTGAACTGGTCTTTACATGACAAGGACTCAAGGTCCTTCACTCTCTTGATTGTCTTCTCTGGAAACTCTCCAGCTTATCAATATCCATGGTGCCCAGAACTGAAGAGAATAGTCCAGCTGACAGCTGACAAGGGCAGAGTACAGTAGGACTGTCACCTCCCTCCTCCTGAAAGTTCTTCCCCTCTTAATGTAGCTGTGAGGGAAAAATAGAAGCACTTTCACTTCTCAACTGTTGATGAACTGATGCCCCAACTGCCTGGTGACCTAATTTTAGAAAGTCTCCAACCAGAAAAATAAAATATAACAAACCATGCAAGGATGCAGTAAAGGGGATTGTCTCATACACTGCTATTACAATTACTTGTCATCCTTGGATAAGAGACCCTGCATCTGGTCAATTCCCCTTGAATGGAGAATGTTTTCTTATAATAAATCCTGCCACCTGCATTCCAAATTCTCTTTTTCTTCCTTGACTGATCTCCCTCTTTCTCTATCCTTCCCTCTTTTGTGAAATCCTTTACCTATCTATCTGAAAAGGTTATAAAAACTAAATCTGCTCCCAAGAAAACTGAAGCTGCTTTTTAGTGAGAATGGCTTTCCTTAATATACTAAGAAATTTCTTTGACTTTGGTCTCATTTCCTTGACCCAAAGTCACCAGATCCCTGCAAATAGTATGCTTCTCCCAAGAGGTCCCTTTCCTCTTGGTGGAGAGAATTCCCTGACACAGTTCTTACAATCATATTGAAGTTTTTGTCTGTCATATTGCACTACTGACTCATATGGAGCTTGTGGTGGCAAACTAAAACCCCCCAGATCTTCTTCAGAATAACCTTTGTCTATACATGTCTCCTACATTCCATACTCATGAGATTGACTTTTTGAACCCAAGTATAAGACTTTGCATTTATCTTTATTGAATTTTGTCTTACTAGATTCAACCAATGCTGTAGACCATCAAGATCCCTTTTGGATACTTACTCTTATTCATTGTGTTACAGGTGCTCTGTGTTTAGAACCTTGGGTCTGGAGCCAGGAAGACTTGAATTCGAATCTGGCCTTGGACACTTACTAGAAGCATAAACTCTGTTTATGTAAAATGACAATAATGATAGCACCTACCTCCCAGGGTTGTTATGAGGATCTAATGATATATTTGTCTAAAAAAAAAAGTACTTAGCAAAGTGTCTGGCATATAGTAGGTGGTTTTGTGTGTGTATGTGTGTATACATATGTATGGATGGATGTATACACACACGTATACAGTTATATACACATATATATGTTTGTGTTTGTTCCCTTCTCTTCCCTATACCTCCCAATTTCTCATCATTTGCAACACTGATAAGCAATATAATCTAAATTATTGATCAAATTTTAAACAGCACAGATCCCTGGGGTACTCCACTAGAGACCTTTTGTCACACTGACACTATAGAATTAACAAGAACTTTTTGAATTTGGCCGTCCAATCAGCTCTGAGTTCATCTAATGGCATTATCAAATCACTACTTCTCCATCTTCTCCATAAATCATGTGAGATACTTTATTGATGTTTTGCTAACATCCAAGCAAACCATATCCACAGCATTCCCCACATCTGTTATCTTGGTTATCCTGTCACAAGAGGAAATGAAGAAAGTCTGCCATGGTCTGTTCTTGATGAAGCCAAACTATCTCTGTGTAATCACTACTTCCCTTTCTCGATGTTTGCTGACCATCTCCTCTTACCAGGCATTAAAATCAAGCTCACTGGCCTGTAGTTTGTAGATCCCATAGCTTTTTGTGTTTTTCTTTAATAAAGACAATATAATGATATGAGAAAACAGATAAATGAGAAATCAGTAAAGATGTATTTAAAAAGAAAATAGGACCAATATTTCCTAAACACATCAATGACTTAGCAGTCACATCTACACAGACTTTTGGTACCCAAGAATGTAACTTACCTGGCCCAAGTGACTTGAATTTATCAAATACAGCTGGTTTTCACTGACTTGTGTCTTACTTATCTTGATTATCAGCTTTTTAAAAACCATTTTTGATTTGCTATTTCCTGTGCAAAAGTCCTCCTTAGCAAAGAAGACAGAAACAAATAAAAATAAATAGCCTTCCTAATGTCTAGGCTGCATGTCAAGCTAAGTCTGGATTTTCCCCCTCTACTGCAAACTCTAGGAAAGGGTGGTAATTTTCCCCTCCAAGATTCCTACCATTTCTATCAAAAACAATTAGTTTCTCTCTGTTAGTGAGAATCAGATCCAGAACTTTTCTTTGAAAAGAACGTTTCTTTGTCTTTTCTTTTTTTCAGGTATTATCACCTCATCCACACCAAGGCCAAGGTCCTCTTTCTTCCTTGGTCCCTCTTTTCTCCCAACATAACATAATCTTTCCTCTCCCCAAACTCTTCCCTCACCATTTTTAGTCCTTAATTCCCAGCTTCAGCCTTAGCTCATTCTGAGCTTTATCATTCTTGCCATTATTTTTCCCAGAACCTGGCTTATTCTTAAATTCATTCTCTGTTATTTGGCCTTACTTCTGTCACCTGTAGAATTCTTAAAATCTAAATTTGTTGGTGAATTCCCTGTGTATCCACTTTGATCTCCTCAGACAAATATTATTCCTCCTCACTGAAATTCTTTCCCTTTCTGACTTCAAATTTTCATACTTGAATATGTCCCATCCATCCTGGGATAACTTCCCTTTGTATGATTTTTAGTTCATGGGATTTTATTTATCTTTCTTCTCATCCCTTTGAAATCTGCCTTCCTAATGTCTAGGCTGCATGTCAAGCTAAGTCTGGATTTTCCCCCTCTACTGCAAACTCTAGGAAAGGGTGGTAATTTTCCCCTCCAAGATTCCTACCATTTCTATCAAAAACAATTAGTTTCTCTCTGTTAGTGAGAATCAGATCCAGAACTGAATTTCCCCTTGTTGGTTCTTCCACCTTTCAGAGGATTAAATTATTGCTAAGGCAAGTCAAGAAGTTATTAACTGATATACTTGGGATGAGAGGGCTCCAGCAGATCCTGGATAACTGAAATCCCCCAACACTGCTATAACATGCCTCTGTGCCAAGTTCCTGTCTTTTTTCCTAAACTACTCATCTACTTCTTCCTTCTGTCCAAGTGGTCTGTAGCATATTCCAGTGACAAAAACTCATCTGTTTCTCCTTCTGTTGACTTTCAGTCACATATCCCTGTCATGCTTCCCCTCTCTATCTCCTAGATTTCTTTATATGAGTATACCTTCTTGATATACAATACCATCCCCGTCCAACCTCTATAGCCCTTTTTACTCATCTTTTTTTTTTCTTTTGAATGAGGTAAACATATCCAGAAACCCAATCTAATTATGGATTTCATCACACCAAACTTTGTATTACTTATGGGGTAATTTTTGCCTCTTTAGTAGAGAATTCTAGTTCTTCATGTTTGTTGCCCAACATTGAGGCATTTCTGTATAAACACTGGAGGCCATGGGTCTTACTAATAGTGCCTTTCTTGGATTGATCATTGCACCAAAGTGCCCAAGTTTTTCAAAGTCATTTTTCTTTACATTACTACAATCAGTGTAGAAATGGTTCTGATTCTACTCACTTCATTCTGCATCAGTTCATAAAAGTCGTCCCATTCATCTCTTTCATCATTTCTTATGGCATATTAATAATATTCCATTATGTTTATCTATCATAATCTATTCAACTATTCCCCAAGTGATTGATATAACCTGAGTTTCCAGTTCTTTGCTATAATAAAAAAAGTGCCACCATAATATTTTTGTTCACATGAGCCCTTTCCTTCTGTCTTTGACTTCTTTGGGGTATATACATGGCAGTGGTAACCCTGGGCCAAAGGTTATGTATAGTTGAGTGATTTTTTTGTGTGTAGTTCCAAATTGCTCTCCAGAATGGTTGGACAAAATCCTAACACCATTAACAGTATACCAATGGCTATCTACCCACAGCCCCTCCAATAATTGTCGTTTTTCCTTTTTGTCATCTTTGACAATCTGATGGCTGTGCAATGGAACCTCTGAGTTGTTTTAATTTGTATTTTCCTTATTATTAGTGAGTTGAAGCATTTTAAAATATCAGTGTCACGAGTTTGCCTGTCTCCTTTGTACCCTTTGACCTTTTATCTCTATTTTATTTTACCTCTGCCACGTGGCTTCCTGATCTCCTTCAAGATTCAGCTCCTGTGACTAGAGTTTTTCTCATGAATCATGAAATGATAGAATCTTAAAGCCAGAGCAATCTTATGAGGTCATCTATTCCTCTCCTTCAGGCTCAAAGTCCAAGAAAGGCCTCCTTTTCCAGGCCTCCTTTTTCTAAGGATGATGCATCATTCCCTCAGTGGAATGCTGTCTTTCCCCCACTCATTGTTGAATTTCTACCCAGCCTTTAAAGCAAAATCAGATGCCACCTTTTATGGGGAGGTCCTGCTGATGCCTCTGAATGGCAATGATTTTCTTATTCTGAGCTTTGCCTGTATGAACCCCCCTCCTTCCTTACCTCTACCTATTGACTTCTCTAGCTTCCCTCAAGACTCACCTCAAGTCCCACCTTCTCTCTCTCCTTCTTCTCTCCCTCTTCTCTCTCTCCTCCCTCCCTCTCTCTTGCTCTCTCTCTCTCTCTGCCTCTCCTCTCTCTCTGTCTCTCTGTCTCTCTCTGTCTCTATCTCCTCTCTGTCTCTCTCTATTTCTCTCTCTCTCTGTGTCTCTCTCTCCTCTCTGTCTCTCTCTCTCTGTCTCTCTCCCTCCTTCCTTGTATGGACAAAGTTATTCACATGTTGTCTCCTTCATTGGACTGTGATTTCCTTAAAGCCGGGCACTATTTTTGCCTCTCCTTGAGCCCCCATAGTGCCTGACACATAGTAGGCAATTAATAACTGCTTATTGACTGACTAGTTTCTACACCTGATATCTACTGCTCTGTACAGTGAGTACCTTCCCAGAAAAGACCCTGCTAATCCTCTTTTAGGATAGACCCTAGATACGAGCCATACCAAAGCTATATTGGGAGATTTTCCTGGAGAAGATCCAAAGAATGATGAGCCACAGAGAGTGAGAAAAGGCATGACCTTTTCTATTAGGAGTGAGAAGTTCCCCAGGCCTGAATCTGAGTCTGATTGAGCCCCGAGCCAGAGGTGCATGGAGGAGAGAGAGAGCCACTCCATGCAACCCCTCTCCCTGACTCCCCATAACAGGAGACATCTTGGGACCTCTTCTGGCATCTGAGGGGCATATCCCATTCATCCCCTAGTGCCTAATCCATTTAAAGAGCTTCCTCTCAATGAGACGCTATGATGGATTTCTGTTGCCATAGGCTGCTGATAGTATCATCAGATGAGCTTGTACCTGCATTTTGAATGCCATATGGTTTTATAGGGACCTACTGGAGGAACACAGAATCCTCACCCTCTTAGTAAGGAGCCCTGCATGGATTTTGCCTGGACCTTCATCTGCCTCTATGGAGATCCAGTGGAGATGTATATGGATTGTCCCACGTGTTGGAGAGAACTATAAGAGAAATTTTTTCCCCAGATCTATTTGGTTTCTTATTTGAGAAGCAAAGAGGTGATTTCCAGTAGACCCTAAATCTCCATTATCTGTTGGTGGACAGACCCATGTGCTTGTAGAGGTCATCTGAGACTAAGCCTCTCCTCACAAAAGATCTTTCCCCCTCCTCCACTGCCTTTTTTTTCACTTTTTTTTTTTGTTGCCACTTTTATTTTCATCTTGTTTTCTTGTTGTTTTGGATTAGGAAAGGCCCTTACAAGTACCAAGCAGGCAGAGACCTATGAGAACTTTGTAAAATATTGTTTGCTTGTTGAAGTTATAATTTTGAATTTAAAATTTTAATTTTTAGGCATGAATATTAACTTCCAACCCAATATCTATGGTGGGTTTAGGCCCTCACAAAAGACTTTTAGTTTTGGGATTGCCTAAGAACTAAGAACCCTACCACCCAGTCTATAGAGCTCTCCAACAAGGTCTTACCACCTAGCTTCCATAGGTTCTTTCCCAGGGCTATTTCTATCCCTGGTCTTCCTGCATAGCCCATTACTTTGGATCTACCCCAGAGCCATCTCAATGTAGGCCTGGAACCTAAGACTCCTTCTGTTCCTACCTTCTGGCATATCATGCAACACTTTGAGAGAGAATCTGAAAAAGTCTAATCATGTTCTTCCTTCCATGGAACCCTCTCTAATCACTATTCATGTATGTTCTGCTTGGACATACTCTTTAATGGTTAACATGACCCTTACCCCCATTCCTTTCCTATCCCAGTGATTCTGAACCTTACCCTGTCTTACTGACAATGTGCAACTCTCTCCCTCTCTCCAACTTCCCACCCTTTTGCTCCTACACACCTTGATCCTACCTCCCCTCAGATGTTCCCATCCATATCTGCCTACACCCCCCATGGTGCACTTTGGAATGCCTACTCCATAATTAACAAATTGTCTTTTATCTTAAAGACTTTTTCCTTTCTCACTCCTCCCATTTCTGGCACTTACTGCAATCTGACTCCCTTTGGATGATTCTGCTTCCTTGGATACCCTTTTTAGCACCAGCTACATTAACCTCCTCCCCTATCCCATAGCCACTCTCTGGTCTTGATAGGAGGTCCAGAACACTTCTTCCTTTCTATTTCCATTTCCAGACTCTCTGCTGCCACCACTCAGGAGTCTCTCTTCCTTAGAGGTTCATGCTGTTCAAATTTATCAACCAATCCAGATCCTAATGGCCATTATATATAAACCTCTAGGACACTGCCTTTCCTTCCTCAGTAAGTTCACTGCCTGGCTCAGAACATCTCTCTCCTCCAAGTCCCCTACATTCATGCCAGAGGACTCCAATATACCAATTGATAATCTCTCAAGTACCCTAACTTCTCAGTTACCTACTTAGTTTCTATGAGCTACTCCTCAGCTATACAAAGAAACGGTTATACTTTCAATTTATCATTTTGCAGTATTCCATTCCCACATTCACAAACTCCAACATTCCCTTATCTAACTTATATCTGATGTATTTAAATTAAACATATGTATTTTAATATCATATATAATATATATCTAATAATATCCTTTATCATTCCACCTTTCCTTAGACCCTAGGACCCTAAGATCATTCTTCATTCTCATTTAATAGTATTTTTTTTTCAATTATGTGGAAAGATAGTTTTCAACATTTGTTTTTGGAAGATTTTAAGTTCCAAATTTTTATCCCTCCCTCCCTTCCCTCTCTTTCCTTCCCCTTCCTCAAGACAGTAAGCAATCTAATATAGGCTATTGTAACAGCAAGCACCCTAGCATGCCTAGGGCAGCTACTAGCACAGGTTCTTAGATCTGCTTTTCTAAAGGGAAGCAACTCAAAATGGGTTAACAATCTTACTTTAATCAAACATATCATTTACCTAGTTCAG
>CM053586.1:345580900-345641656 GCA_028646515.1 Pseudochirops corinnae | reverse complement strand
TGCGTTCCAGTTCCATGGCTCCACAGAGTCACAGCTATCACAACTGGGAAACAAACAATTATCCCAGCCCCCATACTTTCCTTTCAGTTAGCAGATCCTGCTCACAGCGCCATTATGTAACAGCAAGCACCCTAGCATGCCTAGGGCCACTTTAACAAAGGGCCTAGGGGCAGGGAAGATCTTTAGATTCCCATAACAGCTATGCATATACAATCATGTTAAATACATTTCCACATTAGCCATGCTATGAAAGAAGAATCATACCAAAAGGGAAAAACCACAATAAAGAAAAAAGGAAAAAACATGAAAATAGTATGCTCTGATCTGCTTTCAGCTCCATAGTTCTTTCTCGGAGGTGGGTTAGCATTTTCCATCATGAGTCTTTTGGAATTATCTTGGATCATTGTATTGCTGAGAAGAACTAAGTCTAACAAAGTTAGTCATCACACAATGTGGCTGTAACTGTATACATTCTTCTCCTAGTTCTGCTCACTTTACTCAGCTTCATTTCATGTAAGTCTTCCAGGTTTTTCTGAAATCCACCTGCTCATCATTTCTTATAGAACAATAATATTCCATCACAATTATATACCATAACTTGTTCAGCCATTTCTCAACTGATAGGCATCCCCTCAATTCTTCCTAATTCTTTGCTACCACAAAAAGAGCTGCTATAAATATTTTTATACACATGTCCTTTTCCCTTTTTGTGATCTCTTTGGGATACAGATATAGTAGTGATATTTCTGGATCAAAGGGGATGCACAGTTTAGTTACCCTTTGGGCATAGTTCCAAATTGCCCTCTATAACATTTGGATCAGTTCACAACTCCACCAACAACGCATTAGTGTTCCAATTTTCCCATATCTTCTCCAAGATTTATTATTTTCTCTTTCTGTTATATTAGTCAGTCTGATAGGTGTGAGGTGTTACCTCAGAGTTGTTTTATCATTCTTCATTCTCATCATGACCTCCCTTCCCTCTACCCCACAGTTCTTCCCCAATCTATGCATTGGACACACATTCTACTCACTTCCTTATCTTGACTCGTTGTTGAACCAACTCAGTCCAACACTTAGTACTTTGTTCTCTTGTCCTATCACTGATCATACCTTGCCAAATCCCAGTCCTGAATTTCTCTCGCTGTCTGTCTCCTTTGTTCTTATTAATCTTCTCCTGAATGAACTGAAGGAAATTGTTAAATTGTGCTATCTAGATTCACTACAAATTTATGATGTCTAATCTCAGCTGGGCCTTTATTGTAGTGAGGCAGTCATTCTACTTAAATCATTCAATATCCCACTCTTTACAGGGGTTATTCCAAAACATTCCCTCAAGCCTCCCACAGCACCCACTCCACAACCCTCACTTATCTGAGGATCTCACTGCACTGAGAATTCAGAGCATTCCTGAAAAGTTCTCACTTCATCCCTCCTTTTCATCACATGTCCTTCAGATGTCTTCCCATCCCATGTCCTCCTTCACTCCAGTTTTGGATGAAGAGATGGCCATTCTCCTTGCGAAGAACAATCACTCTATATTCACTCTACGATCCCAGAAGATTGCTTCTACTATCATCCCAACTCTCTTCTGTTCTTCAGTATCTCTCTGTCTACTGACCCCCTTCCTTGATGCCCACAAATATGCCTGTGTCTTCTGCATTCTTAAAAACAAAACCCCTTCATTTGGTTCTATCATCCCTGCTAGCTATTTCCCTTTATCTCTCTTCTCCATGGCTAAATTCCTTGAGAAAGCCATCTTCTCAGGGTTTTCATTTCCTTTTCTCTCATTCTTTTTCCAAACTTTGACTTTCATTCTCATCCTTCAACTGAAATTGTTCTCCTCAAGATGTCTAATGACCTCTTAATTGTCAGATCTACTGTCTTTTTCTCAATCCTTGCACTCTCTACAATACTCAACACCATTGATTCCTTTCTCCTGAATCTTCTCTTCTCTTCTCTTCTCTTCTCTTCTCTTCTCTTCTCTTCTCTTCTCTTCTCTTCTCTTCTCTTCTCTTCTCTCCTCTCTTCTCTCTTCTCTCTTCTCCTCTCCTCTCCTCTCCTCTCCTCTCCTCTCCTCTCCTCTTCTCTCCTCTCTTCTCCTCCCTCTCCTCTCCTCTCCTCTTTTCTTCTCTTCTCTCTTCTCTTCTCTTCTTTCAATGACACTGTTCTCTCTTGGTTCTTCTAGCCATCTGACCACTTGTTCTCAGCTTCTTCATCTGGTTCTTCCACTAACCATCAGTAAACATTTTCTGTTTGGCATGTCAAGCCCTTCATAACCCATTCCCTCTCTCCATTTCCAGTCTTCTATACTTTATGTCCTCTCCATATATCATTTTTTGTATCCTCAGTACTTAGCACAGAGCTTAACATATATTAAGTACTTTTAAAATGCTTGTTGACTATCTAAATGTATTACTTGGGACCTTTTACATGGCATATGTTGTTTTTCAGTCATTTTCAGTCTTGTCCAACTCTTTGTGACCCCATTTGGGGTTTTCTTGTCAAAGATTCTAGAGTGGTTTGTCATTTCCTTCTCATGCTCATTTTACAGATGAGGAAACTGAGGCTAATAGGGTGAAGTGACTTGCCCAGGGTCACACAGCTAGTAAGTGTCTAAGGCTGGAATTGCCTGGCACTCTGTCTTTAATAGATGCTCATAGAGTGAACAAGCTCTACGTACCAATTAACAGATTTTTCAAGTGCTTACTATATACCAACATTGTGCTATGCACTGGGGATATAGGTACAAAGAATGATGGAATTCCTACTCCTAAGGAGCATACAGCCAATGAGGGAGGCCGCACATCCAGCTAGTTGACAAACAAATCTCACCATTCTTCCCTCCACAGATCCCTCATGTGTGACCCCTTATCTCCACTCACCGTTCCCTAATTCAGTCTCTCATCCCTTCTCCCCTAAATTATTACAACTGCCTCCTCTTTGGTTTACTGCCTCAAGTCTCTCCCCATCCTACACATGGCTGTTAGTGATATTCCTTAAGCAAGTGAAGGTCTGAGCCTGATTCCCCTGTTTTATTAGCCTCAGTGGTCTCCTACTGGCAAACTCAGTTTGGCTTTTGAAGCCCTTCCCAACCTGTCCCTAATCTATCCTTGCAGCCTCATTGGATGCTTCTCCCATTCCCATGCTTTCAAATCTAGCAAAACAGACCTTCTCAACTCATGTTGAAAAATGCACCTTTAGAGAAAGAATACAGACTGAAGCATACAATTTTCCTTCCTTTCTTCGCTCCTTCCTTCCTACCTTCCTTCTTCCCTCCCTCCATCTCTCTCTCTCTCTCCCTCTCTCTCTCTTTCCTTCTTTCCTTCCTTCCTTCCTTCTTTCCTTCCTTCCTTCCCTCCTTCCTTCTTTCCTTCCTTCCTCCCTCCCTCCATCCCTCTCTTTATCTCTCTCTCTTTCCTTCCTTCCTTCCTCCCTCCCTCCATCCCTCTCTCTATCTCTCTCCTTCTTTCCTTCCTTCCTTTCATTCTTTTTTTTTTGTTCAAGTCTCCTCATATAAAATGGCTAATATGGAAATGTTTTACATCATCGCAAACGTACAACCTATATCAGGACAGGAGATTTGACAATTAAGAGATCGTTAGTAATATTGGGGAGAACAATTTCAGTTGAATGATGAAAATGAAAGTTAAATTATAGTGAGTTTGGAAAAAAGAATGAGAGGAAAGGAAGTGACAACACTGAGAAGATGGCTTTCTCAAGATCTCTGTCTCAGGGAGGGGAAGGAGGAAGGGGGGATAGAATTTGGAACTTAAAACAGGTAAACAGAAAACCAGTGAATGTTCAAAATGTTGTTGCATGTAATTAGGGAAAAATTAAATATTATTCTAAAACAATAACAGACCTTCTCATCCTAGCTAGAAAGCTGTTGCAGCAGCCTGGGTGAGAGGTGACAAGTGCTTCTTGGAGGGTCATGGTCTCAAGAATGGGAAGGGATATGTGTGAGAAACAACAAAGGTAGAAATGACCACTTTGGAAGATGACCCTGAGGTTATAAGCCTGGGCCACTGAAAGGATTATAGTACCTTGCTCAATAATAGGAAATTTGGGGAGAAGAGAGGGTTTGGGAATACAGATAATGGTTTGGTTTTGACATGTCAAGTTTAAGTTTCAAAGGAAGTTAGTGAATTTACCCAAGACTGTACAGGAAGTAAGTAGAAAAGCCTGGATTTGAATCTATGTCCTCTGATCATCTGTGCTCTGTTGAGCTCAATGTGAGCAAAGTGGTTTCCAACGTGGTCCAAATGGTCAGAGCAAATGGTCGGAGTCAGGGGACTCTGGCATTACCTGAGTGATCTTAGTCAAGTTACCTCAAGGCTTCTGCTCTTTAGTTTCCTTGTCTATAAAGCAGTGGAAGTGGAATGATGACCCCTGAGGTCCCTTCCAACTCTAGACCTTGGGCAAGTCAATGCGCTTCACTGGGACTCGATTTCCTTGTCTGTGAAAGGGTTGCAATAAAAGTGAATGGAGTACTGGGTTTGGAATCAGGAAGACTCATCTTCCTGAGTTCATACCTGGCTTCAGACACTCAGGTACACTCAGTACCCTGGGCAAGTCACTTAACCCTGTTTACCTCAGTTTCCTCATCTGTAAAATGAGCTGGAAAAGGAAATGGCAAACCACTCCAGTATCTCTGTCTAGAAAACCCCAAATGGGGTCACAAAGAGTCAGACACTGAAAAAACAATAAATAAATAAAAAAGGCTTGCAATAGATCACATCTGCCGTTCCATGAAGCTTTATCATCCTAAGCCCATAAAGTGCCACATAAATGTTAGTTATTCACATAGAGGGTGCGCTAAAAAAAAAAAAAGGAAGAAAGAAAGAAAGAAAAAACGCTCTGTATACATGAAAACGTCAGGACAATGTGAGTTTTCATTTATCTCACGATTTCTTCCCAAGTGTCCTCTCCCTGAGTCTGGGTTCTAGCTCTTAGCGATGGGCTGCAGATTTCTCTGTAATTTCATTAGCGAACACTAGATGGCAGGAGTGACCGACAATTGGAATTTGGGGATTGAGTGGAGAACTCTCTGATCCATAAAATTCCATGTTGTTTTGGGTTAAAGAGAATAATGTTTTATTACTTCCTGTGTCCATCGGGCCAAAGCAAATATTTACTCTAACTCGGCATACTTCCTCAATCCGATGGATGCATCACTGCCAGTGAACGATTCCTTTCGGTGATCCTGGTAACGGATTAGCACAGCTGACTCTGGTCTGAGGGGTTTTCGTGCCACCAGCTTGGGGTATCAGGGGAGCCATGTTCAACATGACAACTGGAATGGGGAAATGACAGACTCATCTGCTGCCCTCCCCAACTGGCCTGACCCATTCTCCTGCCCTTCTTTGACCTCTCTCTCCTTCCCCTGACCCTCATGTTTCTGACTGGTAATCAACCATGGTAGCTAGCTGGAACCAGTGCCCCATCTGGCTCTGGGCATAAGACCATTCCAGAAAATGACCTGTCAGTTGCCCCAAACTCCACCCACCAGACTTGTGACTTTCCTGACCCAAACACTGCCTTGCTAGAGGCCATGCACGCTGCCTCTCCCCCCATAGTAATGTGAGCTCGTGGAAGACAGGGATCATCTTGCTCTTTGGATTCATATCCTAAAAACTGGCACAGTGCCAGATATATAGTAAGTACTTAATATTTTTTTCAATTATTCATTTATTCTTCAGTTCAAACAAATCACTTTTGCCCAAATCTCAAGGCATATGGTGAGTGCTTAATAATTTTTTTCAATTATTCATTTATTCTTCAAACAAACCACCTTTGCCCAGATGATTTAGACATGAGGAACCTAGGTCATGTAAATCACAGGGTGAGAATAAACCTTGAAGAGAATCTCCTCAACCCCTTTGTTTTACATTTTAAAAACCCACAAGCTCCTGAGTTTTAGAGCTGAAAGAAACCTGAGAAATCACTAACCTGCTGTTTTCTCCATTGAATGCAGTTCCTGAGAACAAGGCCTGGTTCATTTCTGTATCTGTTTCTCCAGTGCCTAGCACAGTCGCAGGCATACAGAAGATGTTTCATAAATGCTCATGGATTGATTCATTCATTTTACAAATGTGAAAACTGAATTACTAGAAGGGAAGTGACTAGCCAAGGACGCACATTCAGATCATGGTGGAGTCAAGATGAAAACGCAGGTCTCGACTCCTAGTCCTCAGGTGTGTCTAGAATCACAAATTTAGACTTTGAAGAGAACTGAGACATTGAATCAGTCCCCTTCATTTTCCAGAGGAGGAAACAGGAATGGAGAGGTCATGACTTGCCCAACGTCACACAAATCTTTAATGGCAGAACTGGGGTTAAAGCCAGACATCCTGAACGGCAGTCAAGTTCTCCTCGCACTCGAGCCCAGGATCTCAGGTGCTGCTCTCAATGAGAATTTTAGATATCACCTAGCCTATGTGAAAAGAGAAGAAAGAGAGGGGGAGTTTGAGAGGCGGAGAAGCAGGAGGGGATCAAAACTTTTTATATAACCCCTTGAAATCAGGTCAATCCTTTTCATCATTACTACATAAATCTGGGACGAGAAAACTTTGAGAAGAAGATACTTTTATCTAAGGGGACCCCAAGACAATTTCCATTTAGTTAATACAACCCTAATCTGGGAAGTAAAAACCTCCTGGGTACAGCAATGGTGATTGTTCTCAAATGGTTGAGGCCAGATCATCTCCATGAATTTTCTCCTGTACAATTTTCACTTTGACAAATGGAATTGAATAAAGTATTAGGAGACCTGGTTCTCTCTTTACTAGCATCTCACAGCATTTCTCCAAGCAAATCATTTCACTGAAGCTCTTTGGGCCTTGGTTTCCTTATCTGTAAAGTGATATGATGCAGTTAGATGATATCTAAGCAGTGTTCCAGCTCTCATACTTCATGTTGTAACACTAGGGAATGTCAGGAGTGAGAGCTACCTTAGGACAGGGGATGTACTTCAGAACACATCTGGTCCAACCTCTCCACTTTTCAGAGGAAGAAACTGAGACCCAGAGAAATTATGACTTGTCTGAGGTCACACAGGTAAGTAGGTATGTATATAGTATGAGAAACGGGATTTGAATCCAGCTTGTCTAACTACCGGTTCAGTGCCCTGCCCACTGAACTGCATTTGAACAAAGGTCTCCAGCTGTCAAATCCAGTGGTTTTCCCATTAAGCCACATTAGAATCAGAGGAAACAATAGAGAGTTTCATTTCACAAAGGAGGAAACTGAGGCTGGTCACAGGACCAGTTAGTGGCATAGTCCAAACAAGACCTCCAGTCTCCTCATTCCCAAGATTTCCATTGTACTGTACTGCCTCCCAGGAAGAGGCAACATGGTGTGCTGGAAAGCTGCAGATCTTGGAGTCAGGAAGACCCAGGTTCATATCCTGCCACTGTGATGCTAAGCAAGTCACTTAACTTCTTCTTGCTCTAAACTCTATGAGTTTCCTCATCTGTTAAATGAGGGGATTGGCCTCCATGACCTCTCAGGTTATTTACAACTCTAGACTTACGGTCCTCCAAGTCTACCCAGTGAGTACCTGACTAGGCTGGGATTCTAGCCAACTTTCTCCCTGATGTGTTCAGGTGTAAGTGGATGCCCCCACCTCCTAAGCAACCAGGTAGAACAAAGCAACATACAAAAGGATCTAGCTTGTGGCTTGGGAAAAGTCAGCTATGATGGACAGCCCTGCTCCTCCAATCCCTCCCCGGCTCATGGGAGCTTGGATGGGCCTGGTCCAGAAGTAGTATTGGCAGTCTTGGCTCATAGCACCATATTTAGAGCTGGAAGAGACCGTGGAGGTCACCTTATATAGTCCTCTTTTGGCAGATGGAGGAAACCACAAATGGTCAAATCGACTAGATTTGAACCCAGCTCAATACACTTACAACTGTATCACCCTGCTGCATGGACAACTGCCACTCTGATGAGTCTGGAGTTGGAGATTAATAAATACTTGGGAAGGGATTCATGCACTGAAGCCGGGTCTGCTTTTGCGCCTTGGAACATGGGGCTCTCACCATCGCCTGGGGTAGAAACACTAACAGGAAGCAGGCTGGATGAGGACTGATCTGATCTGGCATGAGGGGGATGTTCCATTGCCATTGTGTGCCCCGGACTTAGCTAGATGGAAATCAGCCCAGTCTTGCATCAACAAGTCCATTAAGACCATTGAGATCTGTGGCAGACAGGATTTAACATGTCCAAACTTCACTAATAACAAAGCTTAAGGAGTCCTGGTGTTTTGTGGCTGTAGTTTTAACTCTTAAAATAGGTAATTTGCAGAAATTGGAGAGGCAGCAGACTGCTGTGGAGAAAGAGAAGTCAGGAAAGCTTGGGTTTGAGTCTGGTTACTGACACATACTGGCTGGGGGACCTTAGAAAAGCATTCCACCCTAGCCAGTTCATAAAATGAAGAGGAAGTGCTGACTACATTGGGAGATGTTTCCTGCCCATGAAATGCCCTCTACCAGGGGTGGGGAACCTGCAGTCTTGAGGCCATGTGTGGCCTTCTAGGTCCTTGGGTGCAGCCTTTTGACCAAGTCCAAGTTTTGCAGAACAAATCCTTTTCTTAAGGGGGTTTGTTCGGTGAAGTTTGGATTCAGTCAAAGGGTACACTTGAAGACCTAGAGGGCCACATGTAGTCTCAAGGTCACAGGTTCCCCAGTCCTTCTACCACTGAAACTGCAGACCTAGTCTGATTGTTCAGATGTTGTTCAGTTGTTTTTCTGTCATGGACACCTCTTTGTGGCCCCATTTGAGGTTTTCTTGGCAGATACTGGAGTGGTTTGCCATTTCCTTCTCTAGCTCATTTTACAGATGAAGAAACTGAGGAAAACAGGGTTAAGTGAGTTGCCCAGGGTGACAGCTAACAAATGTCTGACGCTAGATTTGAACTCAGGTCTTCCTGACTCTAGGCTGTTTCCACTTATGGTACCACATAGCTGCCTTGAAAGCCTGATCAACCACTGTCTTTACTGGAATGGGCATTCCAGCCTCCTCTGTTATGTAACTGGATCTCAGATCAGAATTCCAGTTTTCTAAGTAACAGGATTTCTTAGAAATGAGCTAGAAGGTACCTTAGATTTTCCCTTTATCTTGTGGCCACCACCATGGAAATGTGCTTTCCACTTAACCTTTCCAGTCTTCTCCAGATCTAAGTCAACTGACGTTATTGGAGATAAACATAAGTTTACTCTGGTTAGAGGCTTGAGTGGGAAGCCATTTGGAGTTTTTGGTGAATAGATGGGTCTGAGTTTCAGAAAAGGGCACGAGGCAGCTTCTATAAAGTCCAGAGATGGGGGCAGACTTGGGATCTGCACCACAGGAACGGAAGAATACTGGGAACTAGGCATTGGGTGCTGGAGCTGCAGGACTGCAGGATTGGAGCAGAGGGAATAGGAGGAACAGAAGAAAGGTTCAGTCTGCTGGTGTCCACTTGGGATTGCCAGCCAAGCTTAAGACTGTGTTCCTGAGTGGGCTTTTCTTTTTGATGGGGCTGATGCACAAACAAAAATGTCATCATGGATCAAAGAGAGACTTCACAGAATGGCCCAGATAGTGGCTTCTAAAAGGGGCAGGGGGCCAGAGCACACAGCCAGAGGGTGGGGGCTGGTTCCATGACCTGAAGGAGACAAAGAGAATGTTGGAGGCACAAGGGACCAAAGAGACAATAAGAGGGAGCCATTGTGAGAGCTGGAGGACCTCGGTTTACCTCCTGGTTCTGTCAGTTTTATCTCTAGGCCTCAGTTGCTTCATTTGGTAAGTGGGGGTGAATGGGGAGTGGATGAGAGAACCAGCCAACCTGAAAGGCCCCTCCCAGCCCTGACATCCCCTGTTCTGAGGCCCCTCCCAGCCCTGACATCCCCTGTTCTCAGGCCCCTTCCAGCTCTGACATCCCCTGTTCTGAGGCCCCTCCCAGCCCTGACATCCTCTGTTCTCAGGTCCCTCCCAGCTCTGACATTCTCTTCCCAGGTCCCAGCCAGGTTAAAACTTCTCTATTTTGCTGGCAGCCTGTACTACTAAATGGCTGCTGAGATGCCCTCACTCTCCAGCAAGTGCAGAGGCTCTGACCAGTTCTGCAACTCCTGAAACGCTGCAGGGAGAAGCCTCCCCCTTATTTAGATGCTATCACATAGCCCAGAGTTCACAATGACAGAGGTGAGAAGGAATCCAGGCCGTCTCTTTTTGCTTTGGGGACCTGGCTTTTCTTGGCTTCCATGCAATCTCTGAGGGTTTGTATTCGTGGCCTTAGGTTTTCTGTGCACCTGTCTCCCAGAGGTGTGCTCTGACATCCCTGGGGAAGGAGAACAGAGGCAGCAAGGTGTAGTAGGGAAAGTCTGCTTAGCTGGGATGAGGAGACGGTTCATACCCCATCTCTGATTGATGAGAGGCAGCATTGCACAGGGGCCCATCAGAGGTCCTGGGCTGGAACGCCAGCTCTGCCACTAAGCCCTGTGTCACTTTAGGCAAATCGCCTGATCTGTTCTATAAAAAAGGAGCTTTGCACTAAATAGTCTCTAAGAGTCTTTGGGGATCATTTACACTTTTAACTTTAAACTAGCCATGTGACTGTGGTCAGGAATAGTCCCTTTCTTGTCCTGGCCACTCTCAGGAAATTTCTCAATTGCCATCTTGAACTCCCACTGCCTTGATTTTCTAATCTGCAGAGTGATAACAGGAATATCTCCCCAACCCCCACCCTGCCTGAAGCTGTCACAAAGGTACCTCTTTGCTTTATTACCTGAGAGATAACCCATTATCTACACATTAACTAGCCTGCCATACTTGGAAGAGCAAGATGGGAAATCCAGAGACGTGGATGAGTCCTGAGGATGTGAGGGCAGCTGGGTGGCTCAGTGAATAGAATGCCAGGCGTGGAGTCAAGAAGACTCATCTTCTTAAATTCTAACCCAGCCTCAGACATTTACTAGCTGTGTTACCCTGGGCAAGTTACTGAACCCTGCTTGCCTCAGTTGCCTCATTTGTAAAAATGATCTGGAGAAGGAGATGGCAAACCATTCTAGTATCTTTGCCAAGAGAATTCCAAATGGTGGCACAGAGAAGTGGCCATGACTGAATAGCAACATCTACCTGTGAGTCTTACCATTAGCAGTGAATGTAATAGGCTTTCATTTTTGGTATCCCCAATCCTTGCCAGTTGGAGGAAAACCATTTCATTTTCTTCACCTATAAAATAAGGCTGTAATATCTGCTCCACTTACTTCTCAGAACTGTTACCAGAATCAGATGGGGTCATGTATATATTTTTGTGTGTGATATTGGAGAAGGAAATGGCCAACCATTCGAGTATCTTTGCCAAGAAAACCCCAAATTGGGTCACAAAGAGTCAGGTGTGATTGAAAGCACTGAACAAGAACAACATCCACATTAAACATTTCTCAATCAGTGGATCCACATTCTTGGACTCTTTTTTTTTCAAAACATCAGGAGATCCAGCTACCATGCCCTGATCTCCTGATCTGCATGGGCTGTCTCTTCAGTCATTTTAACATCACGCGATTAAAATAGATTTTTAAACCAATGGAACCGACCAATGCTTGAAGTAAACATTTCTTCACTATCTACTTCATTTCCAGGTTCTTTCATGGCCTTAAATCAATCATCTTGGAGCTTTTGTCAGAATGGCTGTTCTATTAGGAAGAATATGGTTTTTGTTATAATCTTGAATCCACAAAACTAAAATATATTTCATATCTATCACTGGAGCATTCTATTTCTTGTAATTGTTTGCAAAACCACCAAATGCTGATGCAACTTTGCCGCTTTTATTTCACCAGAGCATTTTGGAATATTCTGTACCACAGATTGAGGCATTCTGATGTCTCGTCCTATTCTAGAGTTTGGAGACCACAGTCAATTACATCAAATTTTTATTCTCATATGATAACAAGGCTTTTCTTTTTTGTGTTGGCAGTATTTTCATCTTCTGAAGTCTTCTTCCTTTTGTCTGTTTTGTTAAGGGCTTTAAAAAAATAACACTCCTGTTAGTAAGACTACACTGTAGCATATCTCATTCTGACAAATCAAGGATGACAATGCAGGGTAGTTTGGGGGTTTTGTGTTTTGGGGGTGCACTAAGGGCTAGGTGATCAGGTAAGATTTCATGTGGAAGGGGGCACCTGTCCTGAGTTTTGAAGAAAAAAAACCAACAATAATAACTAATATTATACAATACCTGCTATGTGCTAAGCAATCTTAGATCCTCACAACACCTCTGGAGGAAACTGAGGCAAACGGGGTTAAGTGACGTGCCCAGAATCACATAACTAGCAAGTATCTGCGGCCAGATTTGAATGCAGGCTGCCCTGACTCCAGGTCCAGTGTTCTATGGATTCTAAGATGAGAAGGGGAGGAGGAAGCACATTCCAGGCTTGGGAAACATCAAGGCGCAAGGGATGGGAAAAGGGGTATTGTTTGTGAGGGAGCAAGAAGGACGGTTTGGCTGGACTATAGAATATATGATGAAGGGCAATGGAGCCTGGACAGCTAGGATGAGGCAGGTTGTGAAGGACTTTCAAGGCCAAATAGACTTGGGTGATGGGGAGCCACTGAGGTTTGAGCAAGGCAGTGTATTTTTGCAAAGTCACCTTGTTGGCTTTGTGGAAGACGGTCCCAAGGTCTTCATTCCTTAACAGTAGATTCTGGTTTCAACAATGGTCCTTACACTTGCATTCGTATTGCCGATTCATTGGGGCTTATTTTCCTCATAATAAGGCTGGAAGTTGAATAAAGCAAATGTTATCCTCCCTAATTTACAAAAAAGGAAACTGAGGCTTAGGAGATAAATTCAAGTGAAAAAGAAGTCTCTTCCCATCATGCTAGACCCCAAGTCTGAGCAGGTGGTTTTTGTTGGAGGTGGAAAGACCTTACAGCTGAGAGTCTTATCAGAAGAATGGTCATTCAACAGACCGAGGCCAGAGGGATAGCTGGCTCTTAAGATAAATTCCAATAGCCGTGGGGCAGGAGTCTGAGAGGCTTCCCGTACTTTAAACCATACTTTTCCATGTTTCTTATTCAAGTAGTAGCCTATTTCAGCTTCAGGAATGAGACAGGATTATGAGATCTGAGACAAGAATGTTCTCTTCAGGCTATACTTAGAGAACAGGTATCCCCAGATAAGGCAACTTCCTACTTCCTCACTCCAGACCCCCAGAACTGATAGGAAATGGAAGAGCCCGGAAATTAATCCCGAACTATCTTAGTGCCTTCAAGTCAGCGTACAACAGAACCCAGTTTCCTTTTGTCTTTTACTAAAATCACAGAATCATAAAATAATCATAAAATATTAACAAGGAGAATCATAGTAGAAAAGTAATCACAGAATAATGGTAGCAAAACAAAACAATTGAATGATATCTGGATAATAAGAGCAAAGCAATAACTACAGAATGATTTATATAAATATTAGGTTTAGGGTTTACAAATCACTTTACATGCATTATCTCCTCTGATCAAAATGTACTGCATCTATGTTGTAGCATTTAATCAAACGAGATCATATATGTAAAGTACTTTGTAATTCCTTAAGTACCATACAAATGTTATCATTAATCTTATTGGTGGTGGTGGTGGTGGTTGTTGCCATTGTATCCTTATGTTAACCTGTGAGGTAGGTACTATTAAGATCTGTATTTGATAGATGAGAAGAGGCTAAGATAGGTTGGTTGATTTGCCCGAGATCACACAGCTAAGTTCTGAGGCAGGATTCAAACCCAGGACTTCAAACTCTAACCTCATCAATCCATGCCACCCAGGCACAGATCCAGACCTGGAAGAAACCTCAGGAACTAACTTATCCAGCCCACTTATTTTACAGATGAGGAAACCAAGACCCAGAGAAGGGAAATGAGCTGCTGGGAATCACACAGGTACTTTCAGAGGAAGGACCCTATTCTCCAAGTTCAGAGGTATGATGCTTCTCCAATCCCTACCTGAACAGTCATCCCCTACCTCTGCTCAAAAATGTCAGCCTCTGCTCAAAGACTTCCAGTCAAGGAGAGCCCAAGGAAGCTCACTAGACTTTGGGAATGCTTGAATTGGGGGCGGCTAGGTGATGCAGTGAGTAGAGCACCAGCCCTGGAGTCAGGAGGAACACTTGAATTGTTTGGAAGTTTTTCCTTTTTGTAACTGTCTACGCATCTTCTGTCTGTCTGTCCATCTATCTGTACATCCATCTATTAATCAGCTATCCAATGCATAGCATAGTACCTGGGGCATAGTAGGTACTTTATAAATGTTTATCTATTACCAGTAGCTACTACTGCTGCTGCTATTACTACTACTACTACTACTACTACTACTACTACTACTACTACTGCTGCTACTACTACTACTGCTGCTGCTGCTGCTACTACTACTACTACTACTACTACTGCTGCTGCTGCTGCTGCTACTACTACTACTGCCTATTGCTGCTGCTGCTGCTGCTGCTACTACTACTGCTACTACTACTACTACTACTACTACTACTGCTACTACTACTACTGCTGCTGCTGCTACTATTACTACTGCTACTACTACTACTATTACAACTACCACCCCTCCTCCTCCTCCTACTTACTCCTACTCCTACTACTAGTAGTAATAATACTACTACTTCTACAACCACTACTATCTAACTCTGCACCTTCCACCTCATGCTCTTTGCTCTACCCCCTGGCACCAAGTAGAACAAATCCAATCACTCTTCCATGGGACAGACCCCCTTGCAAATGCTTGAAGTGAGACCTTCCACTCCCAACCCCCTTGATCTTCTCTTTAGATCAAACATCCCTGTTACTTCCATCAATCTTGGTATCTACCTTAGTTTCTCTCCTCCAGTTTCTGAATGGGTGGAGGGGAGGGATGAGGAAAAACATTCAAGCCAGGGGAAACAGAGAAAGACCAGTTTGACTGGTCTGTCTAGCGTGTGAAGGGAGTGATAACGTGTCATCAGCTTGGAAAGGGAGGCTGGAGACCCATGATGAAGAACTTTAAAGCCAAACAGGTGACTTTTGCTTGAATCCAAAAGGCAATTAGGGGCGGCTGTAGCTTCTTCAACTGAGGAGAGAGGCCGTCAGGCTTGCACTTTGTTACTTTAAGCTCTTCTGTAGAGTTTGGGGCCCTTAGGAGGCTATTAGGATCTTCTGGGTGAGAGGTGATGAAAGCCTGGGACTAAGGGTTCTTGGGTACAAACAGAGAGGAGGGAAAGATGTGAGAGACGCTGAGGAGGCACAATCGCTGAGATCTGGCCACTGATTACGCATGGTAGACAGAACAATGGAGAGAGAAGGACAGGGAAGGTCCACTCTACCTCATATACTTAATGCCCATGTGACCATATAGCCTCTTTACCTATAAAATGGCAGTATTAACAGCACCTGCTTCTCAGGCTTCAGAGTTAACATGGAAAGCAGTTCGCAATTTGTCAAGTGTTCTGTGAACACTGAGCTATTATGATATGACAGAGAATACCTGGGAGCCTTTAGCACTTCTCACAGTGGCTGGCAAACAGTAGGAGCTTAATAAAGACTTACTGACCAACAGACTGGCTACAAGATCCTCTTCCTGGAAATTCTCAGTTTCAAGGGCAAAATACCCAGAGTCCTCTGTTCTGTGGGCTGAAAAGGAATCTCTGCCAGGAAGTGTCATCCAAGGACAAAGTAATGGGGGACCTTAGAAGTCTGTATGGTGGTACCAGCTTCTGCCCCTTCCCAGCATCCCATCAGTACGCTTTCTTCCTCCAACACTTCTAGTAAGAGGCAATCTTCAGAATCTTTTAAATCATCATCATAACCTACCTTTGGGTCAAAGAAGAAAATAATAATAATGCTATTGTTGAGATAGTACAGCTTAGGGCACAGTGGATAGAGGGCCAGGCCTAGAGCCAGGAAGACTCCTTCTCCCGAGTTCAAATCAGGCCTTAGACGCTTCCTAGCTGTGTGACCCTGGGCAAGTCACATAACCTTATCTGCCTCAGTTTCCTCATCTGTAAAATGAGCTGGAGAAGGAAATGGAAAACCACTCCAGTATCTTTGCCAAGAAAACCCCAAATGGCATCACAAAGAGTCTGATATGGCTGAAAAAATGATTGAACGACAACATTGTTCAAATAGCTAAGGGCCTAGCAAAGGGACAGATTTACTACCTTCATCATGCCTCCTGCAGCAGGCCCCCTTCTCCACTTTTGCTGCAGCCACCCTCACTCAGCGTTCTGCATCACCTGCATCTCTAGCCTCCTGACTTTACCCTTCTCCCCTCTTTTACCTGCATTTAGAGTTTCTAGAATCTATGTTCTTACCTCATCCTTTCTCCTCTCCGGGCCATCTGCCAAAACAAGGTCTCTAAAGCACACGTCTGGCTTTGTCCCTTGCTTGCTCCAGAAACTTTCACTGGCTCCCTATTGCTGCCAGGAGAAAGTACAACCACCTTAGCCTAACAATCAAAGCCCTTTGCCATCAGCTCTGGCCATCTTTCGCAGCCTTCCTTCATATTACCCCCCATACATAACCTATGATCCAACCAAACTGATCTCTGATCTCGGCCTGTCCCCTCTAGCCTCTGTTCAAGGGCATCCCCCAAGCCTGGAATGTGCTCCCTCTTCTTCTTTTGAAAGCCTTTTCTCCCCTCAAAGCTTAGCTTCTGAAGTACAAGGACACTGGAGTCAGAAGAATGGGTTAAAATCCTGCCTCTAAGATTTTTGACCTCTGTGACTCTGGGCAAGTCATTTGTGTCAGTTTTCTCCTCAATAAAATGAGAGGGTTAGACTAAATGGCCTCTGAGACCCCTTACAGCTCCAGGTATACGGTTTTCCACAGTTTTTTTCAGGTCTTCCCGATTCCCCCACTTGTGAGCCCCTTTGGTAAATTTCCCTGGAGTAGTTAAGATCTCTCCTCCGCCTTCTCTCTCTTGAATCAAACTTGTTTGTGTTTATGTGTCCAGCCACGAACCTGGAGGGAGGCTCTACAGCCTTTAATGTTTTATAACCTTGTGAGCTGGGCTTCAAAGCTCGAGCAAAGCAAGTAAGCAAGAAGAAATCACACATATGCACAAAAGGGATTATGAATACATGCAAAGTCAATCCAAAGGGAGGGAGAGGAGGGGAAAGAGTAATGCCTGGGCAGATAAGGAAGAATCTGCCTTAAGTTACTCATCTGTAAAATGGGGGTGCCAATGCACCACCCTCCTAGGGCTGTTGGGAAAATAAAATGAGATAATGTTTGAAAAGCACTTTGCAAATCTTAAAATGCTATCTAAATTAGAGTTATTATTGTCATTGTTGCTGTTATTATGACTTGGAAATTATTGGGAAGTAGCAGAGCTGGGGACAGGGATGGGTGGGGTGGAAGGGTGTCCAATGTTCTAGTGGAGAGGAGGGGGGAATCATGGTGTGTGTGGAGATTTCTGGGAGCACTTTTGAGACCACAGACCTTTGGCAACCTCCAAATACCTGAATTTTTGAGTAGCACCCTCAAATAGCCCACGTTTCTTTTTAAAAGGAACCTAGACCCCCAACTAAGATCTTCCCATAAAGTCTCACTGTGGTGACAAGTGGATGTTGCAAATTCAAAATCCAAACCCATCCTACCTACTTATCACAAGTGCCGGCAAGTCCTGTCGAGGTAGAAAATACCTGAGAGTGGGCCTCAAGGAATGGGTTAGCTGTGTGCCTGTAGGCTGCCTCCCAGACCTGGCAAGCATCCCTCCTCACCTCCATCTCTTAGAATCCCAAGTTTCTCTTGAGGCTCCGTCCAAATACAGCCTCCTCCAAGAAGCCTGCCCTGATCCCTCCAGGTGCTCATGCTGTATTTGGAAAATTTACTCTGTAGTTATCATATATGAACATATTTATTTATGTCTATGTTGTCTCCTCTAATGAAATATGAGTTCCTCAAGGGCAGGGTCTGTTTCTCCAGTCTACATAGGAAGCGCTTGTCCAGTAATTGCTCAGTGGTTAAGAGCTGATTCCCTCGGTGGCTGGACCTAAGGAAGACTATTTGCCTTTGACAGGCTGGGATTTTCATCAGCAAAGGGATTTCCACATTAGTGGAAATTAGTGGAAAATCCTCCAACTTTTGAATGAATAAAAGAAACAAACCAGCCCTGGCACCTGCTTTCTCCCAGATACTAGACACAACCTGAATATCATGCTCAGTTATATTGAGGATGTAACCTTATGCTTATTCCCTCTACATATCCAATCCATTGTCAAATCATTGTCATTTCTCCTTCACAAATTTTTTTTGCCAATGTCTCCCCATAAAACCATTCCTCTGCTATCGGCCCCTACATGGACTATTGCAATAGTTTTCTTCCTCACTCCCTTCCTCCCTCCCTCCCTCCCTTCCTTCCTTCCTTTCTTCCTTTCTTCCTTCCTTCCTTCCTTCTCTCCTCTCCTCTCCTCTCCTCTCCTCTCCTCTCCTCTCCTCTCCTCTCCTCTCCTTTCCTTTCCTTACCTTTCTGGAGGCAATTGGAGTTGTAATTCACTCAGGGTCACATAGCTACTAAGTGTCTGAGGTCAAATTTGAACTCAGGTCCTCCTGATGTCATGGTAACTGCTGTGTTACTTAGATCCCCTAATGATTTTCTGTCTGGTCTCCCTGTTCCATGTCTCTCCCTACTCCAGTCCCTCTTTCACTCACTTTCAAAGTGCTCTTCCAGAAGCATAGGTCTACCCATGTCACCCTTCTACCTGGCAAACTCAAATAGCTCCCTGTTATCTCCAGAATAAAAGACAGAGATGGCGGGTGAAGCCCTGAGCCCATCCTTCCTCTCCAATTTTCTTACATCTCACTGTCCTTCACACATACTGCAATCCTCCAGCGCTAGCCTGCTCCCAGCCCCTGCACCTTTGCACAGGCTGGCCTTCATGCTTGGGACACTGTCCTTTCTCCCCATGCCTCTCAGTGCCCCTAGATTCCTTCTGCACTGAGCTACAATCCCACCTTCTGCTGGAGGCATTTCCCAGTCCCTCCAGCTGCTAAGGCCTTCCCCTCCCACAACATCTACCTTCCGCCTACTCTAGAATTGCCTTTTACCTGCTGTCTCCCCTTTAGATGGCAAGATCCCCGAGGGCAGGGGCTGATTCTGCTTTTTCTTTGTGCCCTCAGTGCTCAGCGCAGCTCCTGGCACAGTCAGTGCTCACAGTGACTGGCTCCTTTGACAGGGGCGAGTTGAGTTTCGGCAAATCCTTGAAACGACACTAGAGGGCAGCAGATGTCTCCTTTTCACTTATCAGTGATAATCAAGTTCACCGTCTAGCTCCGAGCCATCCATCCTGATAATCGTTGACATTTATATAGAGCTTTAAGGTTTACAAAGTGCTATGCTCACATTAGCTCATTTAATTCTCATAGCAGTCCTGTGAGAGAGCTACTGACAGGTATGGTTTTCCTTATTTCCACAAAGGAGAAACTGAGGGCTCCTGGAATGGGCAGATTAGCCAGAGGGAACCAGAGGGGAACAGGGGACCCAGGTTTGAATCCTGGCTATGCCTTTGTGTGACCTTGTGTCTTAACCCATCCAGGCCTTGGTTTCTTCATCTCTATAAAAAGAGGGGAGTGGACTAGACAGCTTTCAAGGCTCCTTCCCGGCCTAGAGCTTACTTACCATGGAAGCCCAATCCAATCTAATTATTCTCCGATTTTAGCATGGATCATAGTTGCAGGGCTGGACAGGGTCTCAGAAGCCCTCTATTCCAAATCCTTCATTTTACCAAGAAGGAAACTGAGGCTCCTGGAAGGACTTTCTCCTAATAAGTGTCAGAGACAGAACTGGAAAGTGAGTCTGTTTCCACAATCACTGTATCTACTCAAGGGACCCAGAATTTCTTGTTTCATAAAACTGTCAACCTTGAGCTGGGAGGAGCAACAGGGCCACACAATTGATAAAACCCCCAGCTCAGTGAGTGAATCCTCTCCACCTGTCCCTGGCAGCGGGTCCTCCAGTCTCTGGTCCTAAAGATCCAATTCAGTTAAACAGGGAAGGGGCTCTGTTCCTGTGTTTGGAAAAAACCAAATTCAACCATAATTCATTCTATCCATGTGTTGTTCTGGCTTGAAGTGACTAAGACACTAATGACAGTAAAAGGGCTGGCGTTTATAGAGATTTAATGTTCACAAAGTGCTTTCCAAATATTCTTATCCACTCATCGAGCCCATTACTGATACAAGTCTCACCTGCCTTAGGTTCTGCCTAGTCCCTCTCATTTCCATGGAAACCGAGATTTTTTAGAGCTTTTCAGTCAGTCAGCTTCTGAGTTAGGTTCTGACAGTAATAGCATCCCCATTTAGAAATGACAAAACTGAGTCTGAGAGAGAGGAAGGGACTTTCCCAACATCAGGAAGATCATAGAGGTCAGAGCTTGGAGCCCAGGCAATTCCCGATTACTAGCTGAGGATCCATCCAAAGAACTTGCCATTTCTGCCTCATGCTCAGTCTCTCGTCCTTGGTGCAGCATTCGTGAACAGTCTGCACTGGTAGATGAAGGCCAGCTAGCTTCCTCTCTTTCACAGCATGGGGTTCACCTGTGCTGGCAGAATTTCCAATCAGCCAGATTCACTCACCCCTATAAAACTCAGGGAATTTTCTGTGTGTGGTTCTGGAGGACACATCCTTCTATGTCTGGGGAAAGTCAGACCTTCTGGGCTGAGTGGGATCCAGAGAGCCTAGATTCTAATTCATGTTCTGTCACCACAACTTTGAGCTAGCCTCCTGTCCTCTGTTTACCTTTCTCTAAAACTCCGATAATTCTACTTTTCTAATGAAGAATTATAGTTAACAATATTTAAATTTGGCTAAGAACAGGCAGTTACATGTGACCAGGGTTTTGTTAAAAGTGACTCGATTCTAAAGCTGGAAAAGTCTTCGGTCCTTTAGAGCCTAATCCTCCCATTTTACAGGGAAGAAAGCTGAGGTGCCCAAGGTCATCATCAGGATTCGATGCCAGGCCCTTTGGGTGCAGCCCTACTTCCCTTTCTACTATACCACAGAGTCTGAGGTACCAATAAGGCTCTTTCAGCTCCAGGCACTAATGAATCTAGATTTCCTGAATCATAGAACGGGAGAGTAGGAAGAGACCTTTAAAATGACCAGAGAGCATAGATTAAGAGCCAGAAGGGACCCAAGAGGCCACTGACCCCTCTTCCTCATTTTATAGGGGAGAAAATTCAGGCCTAGGAGGGGACCCATTGGAGCCCATCCTCAGTGCTCTGCCCAGTACCTGGCACACAGTAGGTGCTTAATGAATGAATGGATGTGGGTTGATGGTCTAAAGTCATAAAGGCCATGAGTGGCAGAGCTTGAATTTGAACTCACAGCCTTGACACAAATGTCAGACATCTACCTTCACCCTTTCTACTGCCCCTGGTGCTTCTTGTGTGATAGTACAGCCCCTTCATTTTTATAGGGGAAGGAAGGAGCCCCACTGGGATTAAGTGATCTGCCTGAGGTCACACAGCTTGTTAGGCCAGAGCTGGGGCTCCTGACCCACCCCACCCCCACCACCTTAGGGCTCTTTCCATTGCTTCTTGTCACCCAGTTTTTGAATATGGAAACTGGAAACAGTATTCCTTGTCCTAACTGGGGAGGTGGGGCAGTGGACAGACCCCTGAGCTTGGAGGCAGGAAGACTCATCTTCCTGAGTTCAAATCTGGCCTCAGACACTTGCTAGCTGTGTGACCCTGGGCAAGTCACTTAACCCTATCTGCCTCAGTTTCCTCATCTGTCAAATGAGCTGGAGAAAGCAATAGCAAACCACTCCATTGTCTCTGCCAAGAAAACCCGAAACGGAGTCATGAAGAGTCAGACATGATTGAATGACGCTAACAAAAACTACCTCCCAGGATCATGAAAACAAAATTTAAAAAAAAAATGTGGAAATCTCTTCGAAATGGCAAAATCCCTCTATCCATCTGCGGTATTATTTATTAAACAAAAGTTCTGCTTTGAAATGCTCCCAGACAACCACCCTCGATGGGAGTATGCATCCAACGGGATCATGGGGTGGTACATAAAATCCTGATCATGTAACCGACCTCCCCAGCCTCAGTGTCCTCATCTGTAAAAGGAGAGGGTTGGCCCAGAAGGGTCTCTGGGATCCCTGACAGCTCCACATCTGTGACCTTTGCTCTTCTCAGGGCTAGTCACCACACATCCTCCTCCATGCTTCTTAGATGAATGTGTTAACATTTTGGTGTCTTCAGGGGAGGTGGCATCCATTAAAATGATTAATATTGGAAAAGCTTCTACTCCTGGGAAGCGGTGCTTAGGTGGCCCCAGCAAAGTCCTTGGTGGGCATTCAGGTTACAAAATCCAAACAGAGGCAGCAACCAATGGGCAGCCTGAACTCAACCAAGGCCAGAGGTTGTCCGTAATGGTTTCTAAGGAGTTGGAATGAGGCTCTCCCAGCAAAGAGTGGTTCCTCTTAGTCTGGAGGGAAGGGGAAGGTCAGCGCCCAGGCTCCTCGGATTAGACTCAGAGCCTCAGCTCCTCTTCCCTTAAGCACTTTCAGGGACGATTCACACCTTGGAGAAACTGAAATGATTCATGCTTAAAATTCCTTGGACTCAGAAAAAAAAAAAAAAAGAAGAAGGATTATAAGGTAACAAGAGAGCTTTGAAATAGGGTGATTTAAGTCTCCCCAGAGGTGTAGCTGTTTAAGAATGATGTGCTATCGTTGGCTGGTAATAAATTAATCTCAAAAGGGTATTTATCCTGCTTTCCTTAAATGTTCTTGCTGTGAGATACATGTGTATGTATATGTGTGTATACATTTATATAGAGATATATGTATATATATACATATATATATAAAATGCAGATACACACACATATAGATATAATTGTTGTTTTCTTGTTCAGCTGTTTTTAGTTATGTCCAACTCTTCATGACCCCATTTGGGGCTCTCTTGGCAGAGATACTGCAACGGTTTGCTATTTCCTTCTCCAGCTCATTTTGTAGATGAGAAACTGAGGCAAACAGGGTTAGTGACTTGCCCAAGGTCACAGAGCTAGAAAGTGTCTGAGGCTAGATTTGAACTGGGGAAGATGAGCCTTCCTGACTCCAGTCTCTGCATTCTATCCATTGTATCATCTAGCTGTTGATACACACACACACACACACACACACACACACACACACACGTATATGTATGTATATATGTGTATATATATATAAAATATATATATGATACACATATACTCACACTTACTAGTTGTGTGACCCTGAGCAAGTCACTTGACCCTGCTAGCCTCAGTTTCTCATCTGTAAAATGAGAAGGTTGCTTTAGAAGGCCTTTCTAACTCTGGAAACATGATTTACCTTCTAGAGATACAAAGTAGCCCCTGTAAGTGCAGGTAGCTTCCACTCCCCCAATGCTTTAAAACCAGGTGAAATCAGGAATCCTTTGAAGTATGGCAGCCCTTTTCCTTTTATCCCTGCTACTTCAAAAGTTAATTATTAATAATTAATATAAATTATATTATTAATTATTAGTAGTAATTAAGAGTAAATCACCTACTGCTACAAATATGTTTAAAAAAAACACACACACCTAGCCTGTTCAATTGCATCTTTGTTACCTAGTTTCAGTCCTGACCTAGGGGGAGCCTGCTACAGCTTTTTTCCTGTTTTTTGGCTTATTATACACCCACCCAGGAGCCCTGGGGAAGATCATTTAGAGCTTAGATTTGGCTCATGTCCTGGTTCTCCCCAAAGAGGACTGGAAAAGAACCTACAACGTACAATGTAGATCAGGTCTTGTAGGACAGTGATTTATTTCCTCTAACCATAAGAAATGCCATAAAAGCTTCATAAGTTTGCATTGAGAAAGACTTAAAACATACAGTAACCTATAACTTTTATTATGCTCTCTTGGGAGTTTGATATTTACAACATTAAAACAAGTAACATTTAGTGGGACATTTATTGAATGGGGCGTTTTACCCTTACCCTAGCTCTGTCTTATTAAATCTCTCAAGGTTCCTGTCTCCTGACTCATCTTTCTGTCCGCAGACACCTCTGAGACCTCTCTAACAGGCAAAGTTGCTGGAAAAGCACATCTCAAGATTGCTGTTTGGTCACCTCTGCTTAGGGACAAATGTAGAAAGCAGGAGTAACAGTAGGCTCTTGATTTTGAGTCAGGCTGACTCAACGCGTTCTCGTTGCCATAAGTGCTGTGGATGGAGGAAAAGAGCCCTCTCCCCTTCATTGTAGGAAGTCCCAAATAGAAAGTTTCTTTCTATAGGTTCTGGAGAGAAGAAGAGAAAGCAGGAGTTATTGCTTTCTTTAAGGTACATGAAGTGGGCAACTAACTCTTCAGGGCTATCCTTCTCGGAGTGCTCACCTGTGAGAGTCTGGATTCCTAGGGTTGCAGTCCAAGGTTCCAATGGGAGGGGAATGGGGATGATGGACAGACCCAAAGAGCAGGCAGCAGGATGTGGAGATGCCCAGTAAGCCAGTAAGCTTATCAGCAGAGGTTCAAACCCTGATCTTCTACTCTGAGGCCTCCATTTTTCCCACACTCCCTAAAAGTGAAGTCGACACCATACCAACGGCTTGTTGGATTTCTTTTTAATGGCTATCTCCAGTGTTCCTTGTCCTAGAAACGTTATCCAAATGTAACACTTATTTGTATGCGGTTGCATGTGTCTATTTAATGCTGTGAGCAGTTTTGTTATGAACATGTAAAAGTTTATAGCCTACAGAGTCTTGTAAAGGGAAATAGAAAACTCGAAATTAAACACCCATCAACTTCCCTTTTATTTGTTGCTGCAATAACAGATTTTCCTCCCTTTTTAATGGGGGACTGAGTAGAACCCATGGAGCCCAAACACTGGGTAATGGAAGGCTGAAATCAACCATCTTTATACAATGACCCTTTAAAAGGCTCAGCAAGGGATTTGAGAAGTTACAGAAAAAGCATTCACCTGGGTAGGGCAATATTTTGATTTTTAACGCTTGTTTTAAAATTTAAAGTTCCGTATTATAATCATTTTCTTAAAAGTCTTACGACAACCCCAGCAAGTAGGAGCTATGTGAATTATTACCCCCATTTTATAGAGGAGAAAACAGAGACCCCAGGAAATTAAGTGACTTGCTATAGGTAGATAATATCAGAGCTGGAATCAGATTCTAGGTCTTACTGATTCCAAATTAATCATTCTGCCCACTATAACACACTGCCTTCATGGTCACAGTTGTAGCCAGAAATTTTGATATGGGATACAAACTCTACAAAATATATTCTGGGTAGATAGCAAGAAATACATTCTCAAAGCACATTTTTACATAGTGATTCATTTAGGGGTTAGAGACGGACTCCAGAACACAAAAACTCATGGTCAGAGATCCTGGGACAACTCTAGATCATCCCTAGGTACACCACAAGGGTGACGAGGGAGGATGATCCAGGAGGAGTTCACCTGAGTTACAGTTTTCAGGGATCAAAGCATCTGGCAACTTGCTATTCTAAGTACTAAGCTAAGTTGTTCCTTATCTGCTAGAGTATAAAATATCATGCCCCCACTAAAATTAAGTGACCTACGGCACAGTACCAGTTTCCTATCCTAGTTGCAGCTCAGTTTCTAGTACTTCTGAATTCTAAAACTTCTTGGGTAGAAGGTTAGGACAAATTTTTTGTTATATGGAATTATGTAGCCTGTATTATAATTAGAAACCAATTTCATTACTATAGATTTGCTTGTGACCTGAAAAACATCAGCCGACCTTTTCTTAAAAAAAAAAAAGAAAGAAAACTTTACTTAATTCATTTCTATTCAATGACCATATATCTATTTTCTTTTTCCTCTTGGCACATACCCTCACAGGCACCTATGCGCTCACGTGCGCATACACGCATGCGCGCACGCGCACACACACACACTCACATACACTCACTCACATACACACACTCACATACACACACACACACACACACACACACACAGAGGGCATGCCAAATGGCCCATTTGGTCTGAGAACAGATCAACTTCTGTTAACAGCAGCTTATGAACTATGGGGAATTCCTGTGAAATGTGGCCAAAAAGGAGGACTGTGTGCCCACAGTTTGAATTTCAAATCATAAAACAACAGAGATGGGAGAGATCTCAGAGCAAAATCTAATTTTATAGAAAGGGAAACTAAGGCCCACAGAGATCTGTTTTGATCACTGTCACTATTCCCCCGGCAGTTGCAGATTTCGTTATCAGACTTTCAATATTATATAAATGCAAGCTATTATTAATATTGTTAGTATTAACTTGGGGAGACAGCAAGGTGTAATGAAAAGAGCACTGGCTTTAAGAGGACCTGGGTTCGAATTATGCCTCTGACTCTTATGCTCTGTGACCTTGGTCAAGTCACTTAAACTTCTTTGCCCTGGTTTCCTCAAGTGTAAAATGAAAGGGCCAGACCATATGTCCATCCTCAGAGGTTCCTTCCAGCTCCAGATCTGTGATTCTTTATCATGGTCTCTGACCTCAAGGAACTTACAATTTGGTTTGTGAGATAAGACACATGTACTGAAAAATGCAATTAACTCAAGCTCCAGCAACTGGTGATTAAGGTCCAGTGAATGACACACAGTCAATGTTATTTTTAGGCATTTCAGTTGTACCTGACTCTCTGTGACCCCATTTGGGGTTTTCTTGGCAAAAATACTGTAGTGGTTTGCCATTTCCTTCTCTGGCTCATTTTACAGATGAGGAAACTGAGGCAAACAGGGTTAAATAATGGCTAATAGAGGAAAATGATCATTGTGATTACTGACAGGGCCTGCTGCTGCAGAGGAGATTACTCTGAGCCTGGCTATATGAAACCATAGCTTCAAAATAATATCTGAACTGTGGTCATTGCATCCCTGTGTCCTGACCAAGGCAGCTTCTTATACTTCTGCTAATAACAAAAGAGGAAGCAAGATGTTGGAGAAAGGGCATTGGGCCAGGAGTCAGGAGAGACCTGAGTTCAAATCCCTCTTCATAGGATCTAGACTAGAGCTTGGGAGGATGGGAGAGTGGGAAAGAGATATTGGATTTGACTTCTAAGGACCTAGATTCAAATACTGGCCAAGTGACCTTAGACAATCCAACTCAACACCTTTTGCCCGTTTCTTTCTTTGTAAAAATAAGGAGGTTGGCCGATATGACCTCTTATCTTTAAATTTGTGATGCTGTGATCTCACCCTGAGTTTCATGAAAGTTGAAACTTTAAGGCACTGTACACAGCACATTGAAAGCCTGTTAATTCAATGCAACAACCAAAACACCTATTATGTTCTAGCTGCTAAAGATAGAAGACAGGGTTCTCTTCCTTCTCTCAAAGACTTTGTATTCTTCATTGCCTCTTCAGTCAGAGAATCTGGATTTAAATTCTGCCTCTGACACTTGCACCTCTGTGACCTTGGGTGAGTCACTGCAATTCCCTGGGCCTCAGGTACCTGATCTGTAAAATAAGGGGTTTGGACCTGACCTCTGAGTTCCCTTCCAGCTTAAAGTCCTATGATTAATAGTAATAGTAAGAACTAACCAGTATTTACATAGTAATATCTCATTTGATTCTCACAACAACCTTGGGAGGCAGGGGCTACTATTATCCCTGTTTAAAGTTGAGGAAACTGAGGCAAACTGACATTACCTGACTTGCCTAGGGTTGAAGAGCTAACAAGTGTCTGAGGCTGGATTTAAATGTAAGTCTTCCTGACTCTATCAAATGAGCCATCTAGCTGTCTAGATTATAGTTTAAAGCACAGGTTATTATTTTTTGGGGGGGAGGGAGAGCACTAACATTTGGCCTAAGTTAAGGGATGGAATCTTATTAGAACCTCAAACAATTCTAGAGGTGAGAAGGGAGCTCATTCTAGTCAAGGAGGACTTTCGGGACAAATGTAGGAAGACAGGAAATAAGAGTAATGGGTGGGGCGAATATCTATAAAACCAGTGTGATGCAAACCTAGAGGTTTTGAAAGGAATTAAAATGAAATTAGTCTGGAAAGGTAGCTGGGAGTTAAAATGTGAAGGGCATTGAATGCCAAGGCAAGTAATTTGTTTTTTCTCCTAAGTTCTTTCCACACTCTGAGGCTGGCACTCACAGAGGATGATCAACTCAATTGAATATTCAAAGGGGAGGGGTGTCTTGGGGAGGTGTCATAGGATCATAGATTGAGAGCTGGGAGGAGCCTTAGAGTCCCTCTAATCCAATCCTTTTATTTCAAAGATAAGGAATTGAAATGGTAAGCAGTGTAGTGTAGCTAGAACCTAATTCTGGAAGAGTTCAGTCCCCTTAAGGAAATAAGGTTGACACATGGTTTTTTGCTAGGGAAGTCAGAGGTTCTGGGTTCAAATTCTGCTTCTCTGTACTGACTGTATTGCCTCTTTCCTCCTCCACAAAGTGAGAGGCAAGACAAGTCAATGGAACAAACATTAAGAGGTTACCAATGTGAGGGGCATTGGAACATAAGCTCCTTTCTAGCAGTGATCAGTTCATTCTTAGTACTTGTAACTGAAGCGCCTGAAATGTGGAGGACATTTAGTAATGCAGACTAGCTGTTTGACTGAGAGTTAGCGTCAGTGTCGGGAAAACCTAAGTTCACTTCCTGATTCTGATCCAAACTGGCTGGGCACCTAGCAACGTCTCTGCGCCCCCAAGCACCTGTAAAACTGCAGAGCTGGTGCCCCGCTGCAATGTTCAGGAGAGTCCCACCCCCGTCCCCGTCCTGTCCCCAGGTCTTTAACCCAACAAAATTACAGGTCTGCTTCTCCAAATTCAAAGATGTACAAGGCCTTGTTACCAAGCCAATTCTGACCCGTCTTGCCTTTTCCCAATTACATTGTATTTACTTAGGCTATTTTCCCTTTAGTTCCGTGTGTACCTGGTGTTTCTCCATAGAACGCAAACTCTCCGGGGGCGAAGCCTGTTTTGTTTTTAACTTTTTATCCCCCAGCTCCTAGTAAAACTCCTGGCACATCATGGGGCCTCATGGATGCTTGTCGATTGACAAAACACCCCAAGCCAGTCTACAGATTTCAGGAAATGACACCCCACTGGATGCTCACCTGGCCCTTTCAACTAGAAATTCGACGAAACAATCAGCGGCCAACTGTGGCGGTCCCGGGAGTGCTACATTGAATCCAGAAACCCTGGAAAGTCCCGCCTCCTCCATGCAGCTTTCCCTGACTTTCCCTCCTGCTTTTGAACTCCTCCAAACTTAGAACACTTGTTGGTTAGATTCTAATTCGCGCCGCGGAGCGAGTGGAAACAACACCGCCCCCACGACGGGCGTCCCCTTCCCCCACCACCGGCCGAGCTACAGATTGCTCTTCTAGCCCCCCACCACCCACCACGGTGGAAAAAAAAAATCCTAATGGAAGTTGTTTCCCGACCCCGAGGCTGATACAGTGCTGCGCCGAGCTGCACAGGCAAATCTGACCCGCAGCCAGGCAGTTCCCAGGCGTCTGGGGGCGTTCTCCAGGGATCCCAGGCCCCCCAGGCCAAAGACCCCTCAATGGCGTGACGTGAAGGCTTTTAAAGGACACCCCCAACTTCATCCCCACCCCGCCAGCGCCGTGTTTGTGTGTTTGCCCCGCCCCCCCCTCCCCGACCTTCTCATCCCCGGCTAGCTTTCGCCGTTCTGAACGCTAGGGGCTCCCGGATCCCAACTTGAGAAAACTTTTCCTTTCCCGAGCCTCTTATTTATTTATTTCTTTTTTTAGGAAAGGGGGTGGGGGGAAATGTGGCCTTAATTATCCTACGTCTTAGGCAGCTTAAGGAAGGGGTTGTGCTTTCGAAATCCCATCCGAGCCAAGTGAGGAGGTCTCTCTTTAAAAAAAGAGAGAGAGAGAGAGAGAGAGAGAGAGAGAGAGAGAGAGGGAGGGAGAGAGGGAGAGAAGGGGGGGCTGAAGAAGGCGACGGTGAAATAAAAGTGCCGAAAACCTCCGAGGCGATCCCAGAGTATCAGAGGCAGCCTCAGCCGCCGCGCAGCCCCTCTGGGACAGCCCGGCTCCCGGCCCGCGACCTCGGCGATCACTGCTCCTCTTGGGCTACCATTCATTAAGGAGCCAGCTGCCGGGAGCGCGGGACACGCGCGCACACACGCACACACAAACACACCACGCACTCGCACGCACACGCACAGCTCCGGGACTTGGACGAGCCGTAGTTTGGCCAAAAGTTTTGTGGCTTGAGTGGCTTTTTTTTCTCTTGTTTTTTTCTTGCTCCCCCAGCCTCCTCCCAGCTGTGGACTTTTCAGGGCTGGGGAGAAGGAAAGCAGACAACCCGGAGGAGCGAAGCGCGGACCCCAGCCCACTGCCGGCCCCATTGCCTCTCGCCTTCGGCGGGCCCGGGAGGAGCTTCTTCGCCTCTCAGCAGCGGCGGCGGCGGGGAGCCGAGCCCCGGACTCGGGTGCCTGCCTCCTGGCTCGCGGGCTCTGACTGGCGGCGGGTGCTGAACTCGGAGTCCCGGACCGCGTCCCAAACACCATGCAGAACTACAAATACGACAAGGCGATCCCGCCCGAGAGCAAGAACGGGGGTAGCCCGGCCCTGAACAACAACCCCAGGAAGGGCGGCCGCAAGCGGGTGCTGCTCGTCTGCCTCGACCTCTTCTGCCTTTTCATGGGTGAGCGAGCTGCCGAGCCGGGCCCTCGGCTCCTGCCCCTGCCCCTGCCCACAGACCCCGCGTCCCGTCCCTGCCCCGCCAACTCTGCGCGCCCTGGCTCCTAACTCCGTCCTGCCCCGGCCCAGCTCCCGGCTCCTTAGGCAGGACTGCTCCGCACACTTGGTCTCGGTGTGTCCGGTGCAGTAGCTGCCCCACACTGCAAGGTAGGGGCTCGGGCTCGACTACAGCAGCTGTACCAGTGTCTGGAGCTCAGAGACCCCGCGGTCTTGGGACAGGAGTTTTGCAAGTGCTAGCTCGGTGCCCGGGGAAACTGGGGGAGAGGGTGACGGCCAGGGGGAAGGACCAGGCTGCTGTCCCCCAAGATCTGGAGCTGGGGCTGGGGAAGAGGGGCCAGGACCTGCAAAATGGATGACCCTGTGTCTCTCCGGGCCCGGGGTAAACACAGCAGCCGTCTCTCCTCTCCCACACACCCCTGGCCTGGCCCTTCTCACTTGGCAGAGCCAAGCACGCTTTCTGCCCCCATCCCGAGTGTGTGCCAGGCGCACCATCTATCTCACCTGGAACTCAGCTTACCACTGGGACCGAAGGGCTCCTGTCATATGGGGAGGGGGGGAGTAACCCTGATCTGAGGAGAGCCATAGCTGAGGGACGGCCCCTGGGCTTCTAGGTTTGGGGGACGAGAAGGCTTGGGGGGAGACTAGGACCAGGGGGAGGGCCCGAGCGGATTGGATTGCGGGTGGGGTGCGGTCCTCACTTTTTAGCTGCTGGCTGGGCCCTCCGTAGCAAATACGGAAAAGTTGGGAAGGGGGCAGGGAAGAGCGAGAGCTTCCGTAGCTGCGGAGCTCCACTAAGGGTAACATCTGTCTTCCCAATTGGATATCTTTAAAGGGCCCGCTTGTCTCTACCCCATATAGGAATTGAAGTGATGAGTGAGGTCGGAGATTGGATGGGGCTCCCGCAGCTTCTATGTACTCTGGCTTCCCCCTCTAATTACATCCCCCCAACCCAGTCTCCACCCCACCCCCCCAAGCAGGGCACCTAGGGATGCCACCAGATCCAACCTCGGAGCTGCTTTCTACCTTGGGGCCATCACTTAAGCTACCCAGTGCTCGTGATGCGAGTGTTGCTGTGATTGGGATGGAGGAATGGGAGGGTAGTAAGCAGGAGTTGTTAAAGGAGTCTGGCCCCTTTAAGATCATACTGCTCTAGGTGAAATAATGCAAATAAGGCAAGAGAGGTCACTGGAGGTCGGCAAACATCTCCCTGTCCCCTTGCACTAAATTGCGATTAGGAGTTAAACTGCTGTGTAAAGGAATTGCCTCGGTGGGCCAAATCCTGGGCCCCTCTTATTATCTTGCACTTCGAGCCGATTAGCAATTAAATAAAAACCTTAACTTCGGGGAAAAAAAAAAGTCTGCCTGTAGCAGTGGGCTGCAGCCTGGAAAAGTAGGTCCTTGCACTCGGGCTATTTACTGCCGACCTGCTGGGGCGGGCGTTCTGGGCCCTGGTGTCTACCTGGGTATTAGTTTGGCTTTGGGGGTGGGGGGAGACTGTGAAGAACTTCGGGGCCCCTCAACCCATTCTCAGTAAATGAATCCCATGTGGATGAGAATCCTTGCTCTGAGCTCTCAAAAGTACTTTGCAAGTTGTTTGGGAAGGGGAAGTCGAGATTCTAACTTTGTTGCTGTTTGGTCCCTGGGGACAACTTGATGATTTGGGAAAGCAACAGCTTGACAGTTTCTGTGTCAGTTTCATTGTTTCCCTCTGGTCCGTGGTCTTTGGTTTCTGAAGCATTTTCCAGGGATGCTGGATTTTTATTAGGGGTGGGGGGAACTAGGTTTGGGGAACCCTACTTTTTTTGATATTCCTAGGACAGCAGAAATAAATAGCAGTTTTCAGTACTTAGTGACTATTTTTTGTTACCTTAACTTTCAGATACAGTGTTCCCTCTGTGCCACAATAAGCCGGATCTTGTAATGACAACAAACAAAAATTAATAAAAAAGAAAAAGGGAAAAAGGAAATAGTGAAGAAAATTATCCTTGTGGCCTCTGGTCCTCAGTTTCCTCGTCTGTAAAATGAAGGACATTGGACTAGATGGTCTCTCCATCTGTGATCCTGTGAATTATCTTGTGACAAATACTGTGTTAGGGGCTAGGAATGCACAATCAAAAATGACAGCCCCCGCCCTTAGGGAGATTGACTTTACCAGGGGAAGAAACAAGCCTCTTAAATTGATACAAAGTTGTCCTATTCTGGAGGGTGGGATGGGAATGAAATGGGAAAAGGTTTCCCCTAGAAGGTGTCAGCATAGGGGACAGACAGCCTTTGTATGACAGTGGCAAGAGGGAGATGACTTGTGTGAAGAACTGGTTCTGCTAAATAACTACCTGTGGGGTTTGCAGCAAGTCCTGCCTCAGTTTCATCACCTGTAAAAAATGAAGGGGTTGGCCCAGCTGATCTGGTGCACCTCTGGCTTTCTATATTCCAAAGTCCAACCCCCGGTGTTTGGACACTCCCTCCCAGTTCTGTATTGCTGTGTTCAGGGGTCTGCCTTTCTGCCTTCTGGGTTAACTCTTGTGATCCCATGTTATTATATCCCAAAGTCACCCTCCCCACACCTGGCTTTGTTTATCTTGAACTTTCTGGTTTCCTCCCCAACCCTGTTGTGTTGTGTAAGGGATCTGCTTTTACTAATGAGAAAGCACACCTACCTTTTTGGAGCCCAGCCTTAGGGGTTGGGATTTCTGTGAAAACTGGGACAATAGAGTGACTTTCTCTAACGCTGAAACTCCTTGTCCTAGGTACTCAGAAGCATGAATGTCCAACAAATGACAGGATCACTGTCTACCCTGACAGCTTTGGCATGAAATTCCCCTTCAAAAGGCCTTTGGAGTGATGGGTAAACATCCAATTGAGAAATTCATGCAGGAAAGCTCTTACTTGACTTCCAAGAGAAAAATTAATAACACAAGAGCATGTGATTTTAATATTCCACACGCCACAGTCTTTTGTGGGCTAGGAGGGGGGAGAATGTTTCTCCGCATTTTGCTTAAGCCTGTCAGTTTGATTTAATTTTTTTGTAGCCTATTGATCATATGGTCTGGATTACAGGGCACTAATATATTAAGAAGAGACACATAGTTTTCTGTTCGTTTTCCCACAGGAATATATACCAGTCCTGGAAGCTGCATCCCTCCCCATATCTGGAAAAAGGGAAATGGTATATTGTAGAAAAGTTATATAAATGGAAACCATGCAGTGAGATTCACTTTTTCATTTACCTTTTAGAATGTTAAATTCTTGGTTAAATTTAAAAAACAAGGGAAAAATCCCCAAAAGCTCACTGTAGCTTGGGGGACAGAGGAATTAGGCGACGGGTGTATTTCTGGGTAGGGTAAAGTTAATCATTGCCCACAAAAGAGCTATAGCTTTGCCTAATAGATGCTTTCAAATGAGTTTGGGAGTATAGCCTTCTCAGGGAGGTTTTGGCTTCTCATCAGTCAATTAACTGGTAATGGGAGTCAGTAAGATTTAAGAGCCTAGATTGAGAGCTGGGAGGGGCCTTAGGGATCATCCAGTCCAACCCCTGCCCCTTCCCCTGTTTTAAAGATGAGGAAACTGAGACCTAGCGAAAGTGACTTGCCTAAGGCCACGCAGGCAGAAAGTACTTGGCCAAGATTCAAATCCCTGACCCCATATCCTACTTCCTTGCCTGGGGACCCCTGCTACCTTTTTTGTATAATGCTATATAATTTAGTCAGTCCCATTTCTAGACATTATCTCCATTAATTTTCACTACATATATATAGGTAGCAGGAGCATCTTAATCCCCATTTCTGAGATAAGAAAGCTGAGGCTCTGAAATGTCATGCTCAGCGCTACACTGCTGTGGCACAGTGGAAGGAAGTCGTGTTTGTTTCCTATGGAGCATGATGTGAAAAGTACCAGGTAAGACAAATAGAGTAAAACTCATCAACTATCCCAAAGGTTGTGGGTTGAGATATGAAAAAGATCTCAAAAGCTACCATTATTTATTAACCTCTCTCTGCCTCAGTTTCCTCACTTGTCAGATGGGGACAATAAATAGCAGCCTACCTCCCAGGGTTTTTTGTGAGGATATATGGAAATAATATGGACACAGTAGGTGCTTAATAAATGCTCCTTCCTGTTCCCTCCACAGTTTTACAGGTGGAGAAACTGAGACTCAGAGAGATTTGTGACTTGCCCAGGGGCCACACAGTGGAGCCAGAATTCCCATTCAGGTCTGACTTTTGTGTCTCTAAGTACAGTCTCCTCTCTTTTTTCAGAAGAGATCCTTTGGTCCCCCGGGGCTGTTTTTGGTCTCTCACAGGCTTGATGCCCTATTGGGTTTGATGCCCTACCAAGCAGTTGGTGAGGATGGGGAAAATTCAAGGAAGCAGGTGTTGACTCAGAAAATCATGGCCTTCTGTTTCCTGTCAGGCAGAGCCGTAATTAAACAAAGTCGTCTATTATGCTGATGTGCAGACATGGAGGGACAGGGTCAGCTAGGTAAAGGTATTGAATTCCCACTGATTGGGAGTGTCGGGTTGACCCCAGTGATCAGGCAATTGCTGGAAAACCTCTGACATTTCCTTGACTTGGTTGCAACAATGCACAGAATTAGTTGCCCAGGATCAGTTTTCTATTTTAATTAGTGTACAGATGTACAGTTTTATAATTTGATGCTGCATATTGAATGCGTGAGACTATTGGAGGATTAATTTTAAACACAACTTTAATTCAGTTCAAATTTAAACTTCTAAATGAGACAGGAAGCAGTGCGAGGAGTGGGATGGAGCTTTCCCTCCTGAAACAGTTCATGAGACTGGAAGCCAGAAGATCCAAGTGCCAATAAAATGTGTAAGTTCAGAGAGATCTCAAAGCACATGCGATATTAGACCTGGAAGAATATTGAAACCTAGAACACAGGCTAATAATAGCACTAAAGAGAACTTTTGAACCTAGAATGTTAGAATACACAGTCACAGTGTTAGAGCTGGGAGGGACCTTAGAACATGGAATGTTAGACCTGGGAAGGCCTTTAAAACAGAGAATGGCAAAGCTGGAAGGGCGCTTAGAACATGGGATGTCATAGTTGGGAGGAGCCTTAGAACATGAAATGTCAGGACTGGAAAGGATTTAGAACAGAGAATGTTAGAGGAGCTTAAAATAGGGAATGCCAGAGGCAGGAAGGAGCTTAGAACAGAGAATATGAAATCTTGGAGGGCCCTGCAGTGTAGAATGCTAGAATATTTGTTGTTCAGTCATATCTGATTCTTCATGACCCCATTATTTGAAATTTTTCTTGGCAGACACTGGAGCAGTTTGCCACTTCCTTCTCCAGCTCATTTTACAGATGAGGAAACTGAGGCAAACAGGGTGAAGCAACTTGTCCGGGGTCACACAGCTAGGAAATGTCTGAGGTCAGATTTGAATTCAGGTCTTCCTGATTCCAGGCCAGGTGCCCTAACTGCTGTACCATCTAGCTGCCCTACTGCAAGAATATATAGTCACCCATGTGTTAGAGCAGTGGTTCTCAACCTTCCTAATGCTGCAACCCTTTAATACAGTTCCTCATGTTTGGTGACCCCCCCAACCATAAAATTATTTTCACTGCTACTTCATAACTGTAATTTTGCTTCTGTTATGAATCATAATGTAAATATCTGATATGCAGGATGTATTTTCATTGTTACAAATTGAACATAACCCACAGGTTCAGAACCTCTGTAGAGGAACCTGAGAAGTCAGTCCAGCTCCCTCTTTTACAGAGTAGGAAAAAAGAGAGCCAAAACGAGAAAGAGAGATTTGCTTAAAATCACACATTGTTGAAGTTGGGAGCAGAACTCAAGTCTCCCAATTCCTGCTTTAGCCTCATCTCCTTGCCTAAATGCTTATGCGAAATCTTGCCAATTCTTGGCCACTGGTTACTGTCTTTTTACTTCTTTGGTATTTCATCAGCTAGTTCTGACTCTGCCATCCCGACCAGGTGCCTTGCCAGCTCTGGGCTCTGGTTTTTTCTACCTCTAATAAAAGGCAGTTGCCTTACAAGATAACAAAAGTCTCTTCCAATACCAACATTCTGTGGGACTTAGGACTTCATGAGCTGCTCTGTGTACATTTCTGAATTCAATAGATGAAGTATATTTTTTTAAGAAACAGCAATAACAAGAAGAGATTTCTCTTTCACCATAGTCTAGTTTTGTGCAAGCAGAGAAAGAAATCTGTACTTGAGTGGTTCCTAAATCATCCTGGGTGTTTAATCTAGGGCTTTGCTTCTTGAACTGGACAGACCTCTAACTCCATCTGTGATCTAGTATTCCTAATTGTGTTTCTGGATTGAAGAGAAAATGGGGGGGGGGGAAGGAATTTGGAGTCTTCCTTATCTGGAGATAGACAGTAAGCTCTTGAGGGCAGGGAATGTTTCATTTTTCTTTTCTGTCTCTAATACTGGCATTCAGTGTATCCTTAATAGAAGTTTGTTGATTGCTCAGTGGATAGAAATCATTAGGAAAAAACATGGAAGAAAGGATAGAGAATGCTTCCTGAGAACATATTGAAGCCTATTAAAATATAATTTCTGAGTTGGAAGGGAACCCCAACGAAAGCTAATGCAATACATACTTGAAGTATGAATCTCCTCTTGGACATCCGCACCAAGTGGTCAGTCTGTATTCACTCGAATACCCCTTTTGACAGAGAACTCACTATCTCTCCCAGTAGCTCATTCCATTATTGGAAAATTAATCTCTAGGAACGTTTTCCATCATGATGTCAGACCTGAGGGGGACCTGAGAATGGTCAAAGCTGGGAGAAAAGCTTTGAGACAGATAATGAATTCTAATCTCCTCATTTTATAGACAGGAACACTGAGGTCTACAGAGGGAGGTTGAGTAGTTCAGTGTCACAGAAGATGGTAATGACAGCTCAGCTCCCCTGAGCTCTAATTCTTTTGCTCCTAGCCCACAGTCACTTGCCTATAAACCAAGCTGGGAGGGAGAATTAACGACCAATTTAGAGATGTCCTTTCTGTAATGAATTTCCTTCTGGCATTGTGCCAATGTATAAAAGGTGATGGAGAACACTTTCAAGCCAGCTAACTCCAAATAAAACATTATAGAGATAGGACATACGTAATTTTGAGGGAAGATGCCCAGGATGGGGAAGTAGGTTGGGCAGTTGGACCTTTTGGCTGGCTCTGGCTCTGGCTCTGTTACGTTTTGTGACGGGTAAGAGTGCCAGGTCCCATATTCTGAGCCTCACTTTCCTCATATCTAAACTGAAGAGCTGAACGGGAGGCTCCCTAATGCCCCTCTCAGTTCTGGCATTATAGATTTTAAGGCCCCTCCCAGCTTTGACATTATATTCTCAGGCCTTTCTGTGACCAAAAGATACCTCCCTGTTCTTAGGTTCTCTGTTCGAGGCTACTCTTACACTCTCATGTTCCTTTTTAGCTGTAATATCCCATGTTCTAATGTTTCTTCTCATGTCTAATCTGTTTTCCAACAGTCTATGTTTTAAGGGCCTTTCTAACACCAAAGTTCTATGAATTATTTGAAATCTTGCCACTGAAATGTGAAAACTGCATTCTCATTAGCAAGGAATGGGTGACTGGCCCTCTGGAAATGGGGTCCACTTCCTTTCTCTTACCAGGCGAGTGAACTGGTAATCCCCTCTTAGTTTCTTAGACAGCTGTGAGAGCCCAGTTCCCATCCCCCACTTCCCCCTTCAGTGACTGACCCACTCATGGTGCCATCTTGTCTAACTTATGCTCACGGTTTGGAGAAACACCATGAGTGGCACCTGTTCCTTGAAGGGGAAGTACTGAATCTCCTACAGTCTTTGCCTTTTTCATGTTTACTTCTTGTTCATTCCTGTATAAAAAATACGAGCTCTCAAGTCTAGGAGCCAGGAAGGTGTGGGTTTGAATCTCACTTTGGTTGTGGGTTTGAATCTCACTTTGATTGTTCCATTCTCCTGGAAAGAAGCCTGAATACACACCAGAGTTTTCCTTCCTCAGAAGAGGAGGGTGGAGACGTTTAAATCATAAGATCATAAGACCCCTGTGGCTCCCTCAGCCAGTTGTGGAGAGATCCAGTGATTTGAAGCCAAGCCTCAGTGTTACACGGACATGTATATGGCTCTCGACCCATCTTGACCTGTTTGTTCTAGCTGGCTCAGCTTCTGCCATCCCCTCTGGATGCCTCTCTGGAAGGAGAGGGGCAGGGGTGCTTACTGCCCTTTGTGCTGTCTTCGGTGGAGCTTAGATTTGAGCAAGGACGCCAGCCTGTGTCCTCCCCCCACCCCTATCTTACAGATGAGGAAACTGAGTCCTAAGAATGTTGATAGAAACTTCCCAGGGTTCCTGGATTTGAAATCGGATCTTCTGTCTCCAAGTTCCATCATCCCCTCAAAAGGAACTCATTTCATTGTCCTGTTTGTTCTCAGTCATAAAGCATAAATGCAAGAAGGGGCCTTAAAACATGCAGTGTTAGATCCCTGATCTTAGAACATAGACTGTCTGAACTGAGAGGGTTCCTCAGGTGCAGAATGTTAGAAGCAGGAAGAATCTTAGAGCATAGAATGCCAAAACTTGGACGGAGCTTGGAACAAAGATTATTAGATCTGGGAAGCACTTTAGATCGTAGAACGTTAGATGTCCATGCTGGAAATGACCTTTGAACATAGAATGTTGAAATTCCAAGGACATGTAGAGATTGTCAAGTACTGGGGTTCTTCACCTGAGTGAGGTCTGTGAATTTTTTTTTGGTAATATTCTGTATTTCAGTATACGTGGATTCCTTTTAGTTCAATTTCTTTCTTTTGGTATTTAAAACTATTATCTTGAGAAGGGGTCCACAGATTTTACCAGACTGTCAAAGGGGTGGGATCCAGGACCCAGAAAAGGTTAAGAACTCCAATCTAATCTGACCCCTTCATTTTATGGATTCAGTTCAGTTCAACAAACAAATGTTTGTTCCTTCACTTTAACAAACAGATGTAAAACATGCTGTGTATGTTGTAGATTAAGGAACTGTTGACCATAGAAGGGTCATACAGGGTCACACAGCAAATAAATGACCCACACACTCATGTACATGCCTTATGATATGGGGTTATTTCCTTTACACCTGGGCACTTCTCAGTCTGTCTTGATTATATTTCATATCCATGTGAATTTTAGTATTTCCTTTTGACATTTATTCCCAGGGAGATGTCCCCACCCTCTGTCCCCACTCCCATGACTGAGGTTAAAAGCGAGTCAAACAGATGCAGCTTTGAGTTAATGCCACTGATTCCCAACATTGTTAAGGCTGGAGGCCTTGAAGCTCTAGATAGGTGACCAACATCACTTATCTCTGAGCTGGTGCTATCTTGGAAACAGCTGCCTGAGACATATTTGCTTCTAGAGATGACGGCCTTGAGCCTGACATGATGCCACTTGTCAGGCAATTGGGTATAGTGGGAAAAAGTCATGGGCTGACATGGGTTCCAACCTCCATTGTATCATTAACCCACTGGGTAACCTTGTCAACTGTTTCCAATGAGCTTCATGGGTAAAAAAGAAGGGGTGGCCCTAGGTGATTGGCAAAGCTCCCGTCCAATTTCCGCACTTTTCAGTATTGTAAAAACTGCATCAGAGATAGGTTGGGTGCCCATTATAAGGAGCCACCATTCACTCTGGCAGCAAACAAGTATTTATTAAGCTGATCTTTGTTCCAGACACTTCTCCCATGCAAGTACAAAGACTGAAACAGTCTCTACTTTCTAGGAGTATATATTCTGATGAGGAAGCTTACACAACCAGGAAAAAAAAACCAAACAGCTAGTTGGTCAAGTAGAAATAGGGAAAACCTTAGATTCCATAGTATTGGAGAAGACAACTGGGCATGGATGGGTCTCCCTCTACATATGGGCCCCTAAATTCTAGCCTAAAATTCTGCAATAGTTATTGTTTCTAGAGATAGGAGGATAATAGGCTGGAATTGGAAGGGACTTCTAAGACCGTATAATCCAGAAGTCTCATCTTACAGATAAGGAAACTCTCCTGAGGAGATTAAGTGATTTTCCAGTGGTTGCACGGGAAGTATCAGAGGTGAGATTGAATCATAGGATTCAGAGCTGGAAGGGCGCTAAAAATCAGCTAGTTCAGCTCCTTTATTTCACACATGAGGAGACTGAGGCCTTAGAGAAGAAGCTGACTTTCTCAAAGTCCCACAGGTAATAAGGAGCAGAGATGGAATTTGTAGGTTCTTACATGGAAGGATGGGAGAATGGCAGAAACAGTACAAAATTCAGATGACAAACACAGATGACTTAAATTAAGAAATTGGGACTGGGGAAGGGAGATGTCTAAAGAGACCAGTATGGCCATATGAGAAATTCACTAACCTGTTTAAAAGCTCGTGTCAAGATGGTAGCCACAAGGAGAGGGGCAACCAAGGCTGAAGCTAAAAGAGAGTCGCCATCCTAAAAGAAAGTTGAGAGTGTTAATTACCTGGAGCTTTTAGTGCATACCAACAACCTAACGGTCGACCAAAACCAAAAATAGTAATCGGAAGCAAGAGAATGAGCAAAGAGGGCCTATGCTAATGGAAGGCCAATATAGTTACTTAAAATTAAATCCCTCTTCATGTACAATGTCAGTCCCATCAACAGTTAAGTAAAACAGCATAAGAAAGTGAGGGATTGAAAATACCTGTGACCTCATCCATGAGAAGTTTTCCATATGTTAAAAAAAATGGTGCCTGTATTCTTTACATCATCCAATATTTTTGATCTGAGTTTTGTTGTCTTTTGAAACTACCTCCATTCATATGCTCGGAGTAACTCTCATTCTTCCCTTTCTTTTTTCTTCTATCTGTGTCATTCAATACAGTCCTTCTCACATTTGTCTGAACTCTTGCCTTTGCTGACAATGCAGTAGTACTCCTTTAGGTTCATATAACAAAATACGAGACCACTCCTTGGTCGTTGGGCCTGTGTTTTGTTCTCAGCTTTTTGCTACAAATATTTTTGCTAGGAATATTTTTGCATAATTACATCTTCTTTCATGGTCAATGACCTCCTTTGGGTATGAACTCAACAATAGAATTCTGGGTCAAAGGGTACAAACAATTTTGTAACTTTGCTTGCATAATTCCAGATTGTTTTCTAAAATGGTTGGGCCAATCCTGTGCTCCACCAGCAGTGAATTAGTGACCTTAGGCTACATTAATCATCGAAAAATATCCATCCAGTCCTGTTGAACTCTGCCTTGATTAGACCACATCGGGAAAGCTGTGCTCAGTTGGAGTACCATGTTTTAGGAAGGGTGTTGAGAAACCAGGATGTGGCAGCCAGGAAAGAATCTGCAGGAGGTTAGATTTAGTGGGGACACAAGTGTTGTCTTCAGGTATTTGAAGGGTGTCTTGGGGAAGAGGGATTCAGCTTGGTCCCAACTGGACACATTGGGTGGCAGAGGGACAGATTTAAGCTTGATGTCAGGCAGAACTTCATAACAGTGAAGGCCGTTCAAAAGTGAAATGGATTGCTTCGGGAAAGAACGGATTCGCTGTCATTGGAGGTCTTTGAGCAGAAGCCACATGAGGCTTTCTTGGGGATGTTATGGCTGTGACTCTTGTTCTGGCATCGACTGACCCATAGTTGGGTTACCTTCTGGGGTACCTTCCAAATCTGAGATTTTTAGAGTTCGTTCTTATGTAACAAAAACCCTTCAGTCTTCCTGGGGGGTCTGAGAGAAATCACAAAATGATGATGATGATGATGATAAATAATAGTGTTTGAGGCTGAGGATGGTAATCATAGCTTCCATTTATGGAGCGCTTTAGAGGCATTAGCTAATTTGATCCTCCCCGAAACTGTGAGATGGGGGAGTGGTAGTTGTATTATCCTCAGTTTGTGAGTGAGGAACCTCAGGCTCCCAGACGTTAATTAAGCAGCGTGCCCAAAGGTCACATGACTTGTAAATGACAGAGCCAGGTATGAAACCCGCTTGTTTGGATACCAGGTCCTTAGATCTAGGAGAAGAGCCTTGGACATCAGAGGATCCTAGCAGCATCAGAAATTTAGAGCGGCAAAGGGCTTTATTTTAAAAGGCATTGAATCCAGCTTTCTCTGAGGGCTACTAGGTCCCCAGGCTCCTCTAAGTGTCAAAGGGAGGATTTGAATCCAGGCTTTCTAATTCCGAAGTCTAGCATCTGCTACATCATGTTGTCCTCTCTTGACCTTAGTGATTGCTCTTTCTAGTACAATTCTCTTTTGCAGGTGAGGAAATTGAGGCTCACAAGGAAGGTTTTGGGGGGTAGAACAAAGTCTTTTGTCCCCTGTGGTCACTGACTTCCTTTGTGTAACCTGAAGCCCTTAAATGACTTCCTCCTGGCAACTGAGTGTAAGTTGCAGAAGGGGCGTCCAGATGTGGCCCAGCCTCGTGAGTCGGTGTTTGCTGCTGTTTTCACTATGGCAAGGATCAGTCGTGAGTGGGAGCCCTTGAAACTCAAGGCAAAACTATTCTACCAAAAGTTCTGCATGGAGTAACTTTTGCAAGAAACTCGTGAATTGTTTTTGTCTTCATTTGTATTACCAGGGTTTAGCACAAGCCATGACAAGGAAGCCCAGGAGAGACAGAGGAAAAAAAGAGAGGGGAGAGAGAGAGAAGAGAGAGAGAGAGAAAGAGTGAGAGAGAGAGAGAGAGAGAGAGAGAGAGAGAGAGAGAGAGAGAGAGAGAGTGTGTGTGTGTGTGTGTGTGTGTGTGTGTGTGTGTGTGTGTGTGGTGTGTGTATTTTGAGGTTTGTTACCAATTAACTAAATTATATCCCTGGAGACTCAGCAAGGAAGTGAGGCTGAGTGAAGCATCAGGGTAAAAATCAGTGACATTAGAAGGTACCTGTTTACAGATCCTCAAACAGGGCCTAGCCATGATTGCCCAGACCCCAGGGAAGCTCTTCTCCTTGCTGGCCTCCCTGCACAGAACCCAGGAATTAGCATGAAGTATCAATCAACAGCATTTCCAGAGATATCACTTAAGTCTATATTTGCTTGTGTCTTTTAAGTGTAATTACAGTGCTTATGGTTCCTGGGCTGCTTAAGGAGCAATTTCCTGCTCCCCCCTCCCCCCCCCACCTCCCGATGGTAGGCAGTGGGCTTATTATCTGTCCATGTAGGATTGCATTTCAAAAGTCTCTTTTAATGAACATAGCTAATAAATACGGTCTCTGGCCTGCAGTGCTGTGGGCGCAGCGCTGTGCTGGGTCTCTGGACACCTGGGCTCTAGATTGAGCTCTGATTTATTTTGGTTTCATTTTGTTGTTCAGTCATTTCAATTATATCTGACTCTTTGTGACCCTGTTTGGGGTTTTATCGGCAAAGACACTGAATGGGTTTGCCATTTCCTTCTCTGGCCCATTATACAGATGAAGAGACTGAGGCAAACAGGGTTAAAGGTCAGGAAGCTAGTAAGTGTCCGAGGCCAGATTGGAGCTCAGGAACAGGAGTCTTCCTGATGCCGTTTCCACCTCACCACTTAGCTGCCCACTTTGTTTTAATACACTGGAATTTGAACTCAGCTCTTTGCATTCCAAATCTTAGCATATCTGTTGACTCTAGAGGCAACTCTCTTAATGAAACTCTTTTCTAACATGCAGCCTAAATGTTTAGCCTGTTTGTGCATCCCCTGTCTGCTCCTGGTTCTGTCCTCAGGGGCCAGGCTAAACAGAGGTCTGATCCTTCCATGACAGCCTTCAAGGGTCGGGCTTTGAACTGGAGGAACATTGAGGTGTCCAGTCCAACACCCTCATTTTAAAGATGAGGAAACTGAGATACAGAGTTTGAGTGACTTTTCCAGAGGGACCTAGTGGGTAAGTGTCCCAGGCAGGATTTGCACCCAGATCTTTCTGACTTCAGCCCAGTCCTCCAACCCCTATACCATGCTCCCCTTTTACAGTGCTTGGCACAACTTTCTTGTCCTACCTAAATCTTTTGTTCAGGTTAAACGTTGCAAGTTATATGATGTCAAGCAACCAGTTGATCCCCAAATTTGAAGAGCCATCTCTAAGCTTTCCCAGTGGTCATTCCTAGGCCTGGAATTGCGCTCCCTCTTCCTCTCCATCATTCAGAATGCTTCTTTTCCCTCAAGGCTCAGCCCAGGTACCAGAAACCAGCCCAGAGTTGTAAAATGGGTTAATTGGGATGAGCCTGTACCTGCTCTCCTGTCCTCTGGTGACTCTAGCAGTTCCATGACCTCACCTCCCAGGGTGGCCACATGATAAGGCCGAGAAACCCTAACTATTTTTACCCAAGCTGCTGGGGCTCTTAGCTTCTTCCTGGCAGTGGTCAGGGTCCCTTCCCTTGCTTTGGTTAAATCAGAAAACCCCAAGTTTCATGGTTTAGTGGCTGTGGAGGGAGCCCCCTCATTAACTGCAGCAAAGCGCTTCACTCCCCCATTGGTTCCCACCCGACATGGTCATGAAGTGAGTAACCACCAGGAGGAAGTGGGTCTGTTACTTCTCACATGGAATGGGTTTGCTGCAAACCTGACCAGAGTGGCTGCTTTTGGTTGATTTAAGCAAGTGCCCCTCCCCCTTTCTTCCTCCGCCCATCCATCCATCTCTCTCTCTTCCCTTCTCTGATTCTCCCTTTCTGCTTTCTCTCTCCCTCTCTCTCTCTTCTCTCTCCCTCTTTCTCTCTCTCTCTCTCTCTGTCTCTCTCTCTGCCTCTCTGGCTCTTTTTCTCTGTTTTTCTCTCTCTCTCACCCTCTCACCCTCTCTCTCTCTGTCTCTGTCTCTGTCTCCCTCTGTCTCTCTCTCTCTCTCTTTCTTCCCTCTCCTCTCTCTCTCTCTCCCTCTCTCTCTCTCTGTCTCTGTCTCTGTCTCTCTCTCTCTCTCTCTCTCTCTCTCTCTCTCTCTGTCTCTCTCTCTCTCCCCCTCACCCTCTCTCTCTCTGTCTCTGTCTCCCTCTGTCTCTCTGTCTCTGGCTCTCTCTCTGTTTCTCTCTCTCATCTGCCTAGAATTCCAGACACTGCCATATGCATTCTGTTATTTCCCCTTCTCATCTATCTTCCTTAAAGGAGTTAAATCTTAAGGAAGCAGCAGCATGCTGGGTAAAGGCCCCCACAGCCTGGCCAATGGGTCCAGTGTGTTTTCTCTCCCATTGTAAGATTTCTCTTCAGCTGAGTATTGAATAGTGGAGGGATTAGCATTTGAGCCAGCATATAAAGTGGGTCCTTCCCTCCTCCTCCTGCTGACCCTTTAAAAGACAAGTTCCAGGGCCTTTATTTCCCTGGTAGAATTGGCACAAAACTCTTGACAGACACACAGCCTCTGGTCGAATAGGCCTTGGGAGCAATTGCTTTGTGGAAACTGGTCATGCTCCTAATGAAAAAGCTTCTGGGAACCGGCGGCTGGGAACAGGCTCCAGTCCAGCTCTCCCATGAGTGTGGCAAGCTCTGTCTTCTTCCATTCCCCCACTGCTTCCAGTTAACCAATGGGACCTGCCAGCCAGCCCAGGGTCCTCAGCCATTCTCTGTATGGGAATTCCATTACAGCATTGGGGTTTCTGAAGTCCCTCTCAGTTCTGGGGTGAGGAGATGTAGAGACTTACACAGAGAGACAGAGAAAAGCAAACAGAATGCGGGGGTGGGGGGCAGGGGAGGGACTGCTGCCTTTCCTGAAGGAATTCAGGAGCTTTGTGCATTGGGTTCTTGTTCAGGTGTGAGCTGGACCACACCGGTGGTCCCGGACTTAATTAGAAACAAAATGGATCCTTACGAGGGGCATTTTAACTTAAGAATGGTTATCTCTGTTGCACTAGTTTTTTTTTATTTATCTGGTTCAACATTTCCCAGTTCCATTTTATTCGGGGGGGGAGCGGGGGACAGTCATGATTTTGGCTGTAATGTGGACACATCTGTACCAGACCATCTCTGAGATGCTGACCACCCACCTCCCTTACTTTTGCTGTTGTTCCGTTGTTTCAGTCATGCCCGACATTTCATGACTCTATTTGGGATTTTCTTGGGAAAGACACTGGACAGGTTTGCCCTTTCCTTCTCCAGCTTATTTTACAGGTAAAGAAACTGAGGCAAACAGATTAAGGGATTTGCCCAAGTTCACACAGCCAGTAAGTGCCCGAGGCTGGATTTGAACTCAGGAAGATGAGTCTTCCTGACTCCAGGCTCAGTGCTCACTCTAACTACTGTGTCCCCCAGCTGCCCCCAATTTAGTTTAGTGAGGCTTATCCAGGTTGCCTGCACCGTGGATTTTTTGGCCACAGAAACTCTCCAACACAACCTGCTGGCTTCCCAAGGATTTGTCACCTGCATAGGCAGAGGAACAGAGTATGGAAGTGTCATTTCCTTCCACAAGAGGTTTCAAGCCTGGTTAGCTAATGGAATTGGAAACAAACAAAACACAAATCACTTTTAAAAAACTTTAAATGATGGAGAATTTAGGTTAAATACAAATTTTCTTCTCTCGGCCTGTCAGAGACAATTCCTTCCCCTTCTGAGATCTCAGTTTCTCCAACTGAAGTGAGATAGAGGAGGTGCTCCCTAAGGACTCCTGGGATATGCCGTGTTAAGTAAATAACTGACATTTCTGGAGCATTCTGCGTCCGATGGAGGCTTTGAGTTTTAATGTCCCTTTTCCCTTTAAGGCTCCAGGATGCCTCCAGTCTCTTCCTAAATCCCTGATAGCCTTAACCCAGTTCTCTCCCTTTCCTTTGATCTCATTTTATGCCAGCCTAATAATGGGGTCCTAGCATTCTTGTAAAACATGTTTCTAGATGCCGTAACACACTTAGGGCTGGGCGGCACCTCACAGCTCATCCTGGCCAACATGCTAATTTTCCCAAGGAGGAAACTGAGGCCAGGAGAGGTGAGCTGTACAAGAATGCTTGGGCTGAAGTCAAATGTTTCTGTTACACTAGGTATTTTATACTGACGACAGTTAGTATTCAGGGTAACGCCATAAAGTTTGCAAAGTGGTTTAGCCATATTATCTCATTTGAACCTCATAACAACCCTGGGAAGGTAGTGCTATTAATTTCCCCATTTTATAGATAAAGACAGTAAGGCAGACAGAGGTTAAATGACTTGGCCAAGATTATATGGTCAACAGTCATCTGAGACCATATTTGAAATAATTTTCTCCCTCTTCTCTCTGTCTCTCTCTCTTTCTCTGTCTCTTTCCCTTTGTCTCTGTCTCTGTCTCCTCTGTCTCTTTCTGTCTCTCTGTCTCTCTCTCTCTCTGGCTCTCTGTCTCTGTCTCTCTCTCTGGCTCTCTCTCTGTCTCTTCTCTGTCTCTGTCTCTGTTTGTCTCTGTCTATCCCCTCTTTCCCCCCCTTCTTTCTCTCTTTCTCTCCCCTTCCCTCTCTGTCTGCCTTTCCACCTCCCATAAGAAGAAGGAGAATATCAGACATTTCACCTTAAGACTGGAACCTTAAAGTTTCTGAGTCATTTAGGAGCCCTAATGATGACTGCATGTCTTTCTGAGGTTTATAGTCACACAGATCTTTCTTCATTAGCAGCCTCTTCCCTACATGCTGCCAGTGGCTGGAGGTTGTGACTGCGATCTCCCTTAGGGCAGGCTTCAGTGCTGACGGGATAGCCTCAGCTGGACTGGACAGTCTATAGTCATGGGTTTCCAACCTGGTTCTTTACCAGAGCACCTCATGTGATAGAGACATATCCTGATAGAGTAAGAAAGAGTAAGGTGTTTGGTATCCAGAGGACCCAGGTTCAAATTCCCACCTTTTTACTTAGTGCCTGTGTGATCTGGGACAAATTCAACATCTCATCTTAGCCTCTTCATCTTGAAAAATTCAGCGTGGCCCCTGAAGACCTTTCCATGTCTACATTGATGAAACTTCTTACACAGTAAACAAGCCAGAATCAGGAGACACTTTGACACTGAGAAAAGCCGGTGGGCAGCAAAGTGGGGTGGGAGTGGGGGAGGGGGAGGGGATATAAGGGACAGATGAGAAAAGCCAGGATCCAAGGTCAGATCAGGGATCCAGTTAGCCATGGGTATCACCAGGCTTGTGCTTAAAGGGAGGTAACCCAGGCAACTGGATTTGTCTAGCAAGAGTCCCTCTGTCCCCTTTATCCTTGGCATATGGTGCCAACCCTGACCTCTGTGCTGCTATGAGTGAGCGGTAAGTCAGCTGTGGACAGCTCCCAGCTACCATGGGCATCCTCAAGATGGAAAACAGCTGTTTCTGCCCTTTGTTGGAATTGCAGAAATGTCCATTTGCTGCCATTGAGATGCAGTAACGACAGCTCACATTGCTCTGGTGCTTTTCACAAAGTAACCCCACAACATGGCTAGTGCAAGCCGATACCCCATTTTCCAGTTGAGAAAATTGTGGTGAAATGATTTGTTCCACAGGCTTGGGGAGTTGCTATGGATGCAGCGTTTGAGGGTTTGCAAAACACTTTATGTACATCATCTTCATCTGAACTTCACTTTCAGGTGTTCTGTCTCCATTTTCAGTAGAGAACACTGAGGCTGAGGGTCACCCACCCAGTAACTGCTGGTAATGGGATTCAAGTCCAGACCTTCCTGCCTATTCATCCTGCCCTTTTCCCATGCTGCCTGTCACTGAACTAAGGAAAGGCAGTTCAAGGACTCTCCCAATCATGGAGCAAGGAGGGCCCTCAGCCACCTCTGTGTCCAGTCTGGGCCTGAACAAGAGTCCCCTCCACAGCACACCAAATAATAAGCCACCCAGCCTTGGCTCGAACACCTACAGAGAGGGGGAGCTTACTACCACCTGAGGCAGCCCAATTAACTTTGGGCTAGGTCTGATCTTTTAAAAAGTTATTAATGCCCTTAAAAAAACTTCCTGTCCTTTCGAAATGACTCCTTCTCCCACTCCCCCCCCCCCCCCCACTGCCTTTAGAACCTTCCTTTGTAATGAAGAAATGTGACTAGGGAGATAGTGGGAAGAGCTGTAGGCATGGGATCTGGACCTGGGTTTGAATTCTGCTTCATATTATTTAAAATTGATTGAAGGATGAAAGGAGCTCATTTTACATGATAGGTGAATGCCAGCTCTGATTGTATCGATCATTAAGGTTCTTATTCTAATCAGATGCCAGATTTTCTTACTTTTCTGGTAGCAGTTAAATGCAAAGGGGTCAATTTAAAGCTGTTTTTGCAGCTCTTAAAAAACTCCTCCCTTTCTCTCCTACTTGAAAATTTCTTAACCTTAGACCAGGTCCTCAAAAGAAAGCTTTGAAAATCGATGATGCCTCGCCCCCCCCTTCCCCCCCTCCGCCTTGGCAGTCCCCCCCCTTGCTGCCTAGGCCTGTGCTTTGGAGGGTTGGGGGGGGGGGTGAGGGGAACCAAGTTCAGGATCTGCTGATTTGGAGAGCCAGCTGAACAAAGAGGCTTTTGAGGACAGAGGCTGGGCCTTGCCTATATAGAGAGGAGCTAGGGCCTGGAAAATCCCCCTGGGACTTGGTGAGGTGTAGTAGGGACTCAGATCCATGGGGGAAACCGATAAGATTTCTCTGCACAATATGGTTCTGTTTTAAAACCCTCAAAAGTGTGTGTGTGTGTGTGTGTGTGTGTGTGTGTGTGTGTATGTGTGTGTTATCAGCATGTATTTCAAATGCTTCTCTCTCTCCACTGTCCCCTTAATTGCTTTGCCTGCATGAGTGCCTGGGGAACGTGTGAGGGCTTTGATGGGAGGAAAAGAAGGAAACAGAATGGAGATACTCTGGGGATGTTCTCACCTTAGGACCTTATCTGAAGATGGCTGGTGTCTTTTGATGGCTCCAATAGGGTTGGAAGAGAGAGTAGAGGGCCTCCCTTAATGATAAAGGAGCTCCTCTGCTGATTTGTGGGGTCTGAGCAGGTGACTGGGAATTGGGGGTATCTAGCTTGGGCTCTGCTGCTGGCTTGTAGAGGACCCCAGCCCCACCCCACCTCCAAAGAGCTGAAAGGGATGTTTAGGGTGTCAGAGAAGGTGGGGATTTGAGTGCCAGCTTGAAGAGGTACTATTAGCCTGGTAACTAGGCAGATTCACTTTCCTTCTCTGATACTCAGTTTAGTCACCTGTAAAAATGAAGGGGCTGGTCTAGGTGATCTGTTAGGGCTCTTTAGCACCATTTCCTTATTTTGAGGTTCCTCCGAGCCCTGACCTTCCTTTTTCTAAGGCCCCTCTCACTCTGACTTTCCCTGTCCTAAAGACCCTCCTAGTTCTGACTTTCTCTGTTCTAAGCTTTCAGGCTTTGTTTTTGTTTTTTTTTTACATTCAGCTTCTCTGAAACTAGATTTCCCAGGTTTCCCTTGTTAAATTGATAATTGATGAGAGGATTAATAGCCAGAGAGGTTTGAGCAGAAGAGCAAATCAGAGAGATTTAACTAATAATTGTTAGTTAAGAAAACGGAAGTGATTATTAACCCCTCTCTCTCTCTCTCTCTCTCTCTCTCTCTCTCTCTCTCTCTCTCTCTCTCCCTCCTCTCTCTCTCTCTCTCTCTCTCTCTCTCTCTCTCTCTCTCTCTCTCTCTTCTCTCTCTCTCTCTCTCTGTCTCTCTGTCTCTGTCTCTGTCTCTCCAGTTCAGCTTATTAAAAACTTCAGGGTTAAGCAGAAACTTTCATGGCAGGACAGGACCTGCATCCTGTCAACTGAGCTGAACAATTTATAGGAGAGGAAACAAGGGAAGAAAAGCAAAGAGCAAGGCTGTTGAGCAGGCTGGCTGCCCTCAGCAAGGCCAGCCAACCAGGTGTCTAGAGGGAGCATTCATGGAGCAGCCCTCCAAGGGAGCTGGGGATTGTTGGGGTCTTATCTTGGCAATGTGAAGACTCATCTCCCTGTTTAGGATGGTGCACAGAGAGTCTGGGAAGGAGGAAAACTTCTCTTTCCACATGGTTCTCTGTCTTTGGGATCTCTCTCTCTTCCTGGATGGGAGCTGTTGTTTCCAACACATAAAGAAGTCTGTTTCTTACAATCATGGAAAGTCACCTGGAACCTGAAGGGATCTTTAGAGTTAGAAGACTGAATATAGATTGGAACTTTAGGACATAGACTTAGGAAAAATTAGAGCCAGAAGGGACTGGAACAGAGATTGTTAGACCAAAGAGTGTTACAGTTTGGTGATATTTCAGAAGGAACACAGAATGCTAAAATGGTGTTAGGGCTGAGGACAGAGGATCTCAGAGCCAAAAGAAACTTTAGGACATGAAATGTCAGAACATAAAACATCAGAATGTTAGAATTATGAGAAACTGTCTACTCATTTTACACCTGTGTAAAGTGAGGCTTACATTAAGTTACTTGTCCAGGGTCATATGGCAAGGAAGGAAGGAAACTCGTGATTCAAATCCAGGGCTCATGCTGATAAATTAGTCTGTTTTTCTAGTATTGAAAGTCCCCAGTTCCCAGTCTGATGTCCTTCTAGCTGTACTACGTTGCTGTCTGTGTCTTTGGCCAAGTCACATTAGCAGAATAGAACAACGGATGTGGGGCCTTGGAGTCAGGAAGCCGTGAAAGCAAATACCATCGCAGGTACTTTCTCGGAGAGCTCCTGGGCTAGTCATTGAACTTGTGTGTCAGTTTCCTCATCTGTGAAATAGAGATATTATTAATGCCTTTGGTTGCTGTGAGGATCAAATGAATTAATGTGTTTTAAATGCCATATAAATGTTAGCTCTTACTCAATGCTATTCAAAATATATACATAGCCCCCTCCTCTTAATTATTTATGCAAAACCTAATCAGCTTGTGATTATCATAAATTATAATCCTTGTGAGTAGGTGGTCCTAGTGTCATTGCCCACATTTTGTGGATGAAGGAACTGGGGGTGAGAGGGGGTGAGAGGGGGTGACTAGGGGGTGAATCCCTTTCATCTGGGGCTGAAGCCAGGCGCTCCCCACTCAGGCACACTGCCTTTCTTTCAGGGCTGTCTTATACCAGCTTCTGTCTAGCACACGCTGGTGAGCTTGGATATTTCCAGTGATGACTCTGGGGGCTTTTTAGACCCTTCATCTTCAAAGAAACATTGTTATGTTCAGTAAGCTCCCCTCCCTATCCAGGGAGGCCTGGAAGTAGAATTGGACGTACTAGACAGATGTTTAGCAGTGAGATTGGAAACAAAAAAAGGAAGTGAGTTTAACCCGTTAATTAACCAAAACCATTCTATCCACTGAGTTGGTCTGAATAAAGGTCAACTCCACCCTTCCTCCCTGTCTCCCACCCCCATCCCCCCCAAAAAAACCCTGGTTCATATAAAAACCAAGTGAGGCCTGTAATCTCATGACTAGTAAAAGGACAGTTATTTGGGTGTTGGAGATAAGAGTCTGTTGGTGATAAAATGAAGCCTCTTTATTTGATGTTTTGGGAGGCTTCTGCTGTCGGGCACCATTGTGGTGTTGAATAAGTCGTTTCCCATCTGGACTTAGTTTCTTTATCTGTGAAATGGGAGGTTCAGACTAGATGACCTCTAAGGTCCTTCCAGCCCTAAATCTATGTCCCCATGATGTCATGTGTGTTGGACTTAGAATCCGAAAGACCGAGGTTGGAATCTTTCTCTGAAGCTTTGTAGTCATGTGGCCCAAGGCAAGTGCTGGGTCAGAGGGCCTCCTTGGAGATCCTCTCTCTACCCCAGGGGCTTACAATGAGACTCGAGGGAGAGAAATGATGGAAAAGTGTTTGTGAATTTAGGTCCCTGTGTAAATGTCATCTCTTGCTCCATCCTCCAGTGTATCTGGGCCGCCAATGACATAGACTTTCCCTACAAAGATGGATGTCAAACCCGATCCTCACCTTCCCATCTTTTACTACTCTTGTCCTGAGTTTGCCACAGGGAAATTACCCAAGTGTTGGGGCCTCCTTCGCTTTCTGTTGGCAGCACAAGGCTGCCAGGGATTCACAAGGTGGTCCAGTGGCCATCCTTTAGTCTTGTCTTATCACCCCGTTATTATGAAAGGTGATGGGAATATCTAGAGATCTGTTGAACTATGGGGATTGAGGGAAACATTTTTTTAAAAATTCTTTTTATAATAATTTCTAAAAATACAAAAATGTCTAACTCTTTCTTTAGTTGTTTGTTTATAAGAAATAGTTTGGTGTGGTGGGAGGAGTGTGTGACTGGAAGTTTGCAGAACCTGGAGTTTGACTCTTGTCTCTGACACAGAATAGCTGTAGGAGATTCTGAACCATGGCTGCCTCAGTTTCCCCAGCTATCAGTTGCCATAATAATACTTGTTGTACCTACCTTACAGGGATGCCGTGAGGTCAGATGAGATGGTAAAGTGTTATATAAAGACCAGAAATGACCATTCTTTAGGAGTGTTCATTTCGGGGTGGGGGGAATGACATAAATTTCAGGGCAGGCCCCCCCACCCCCAAGACCTGGGATTCATTGCTTTGAAGAGTCCCCTGTTGAGGAATTCCTTCTACCCGTGCAGGTCTGTTGTACCTGCTCTGCAATTTATAATCTAAGAGAGATGCCTGGGGGCAGTAAATGACTTGGCTAATATCACACTGCCAATATGAGTCAGAAATGGGATTGGAACCTAAGGCTTCCTGACTCTGAGGCCAGATCTCCGCTGTCAATGGTGCCAGGCTATTTTTACTACAAGAATTCTTAACTTAGTGTTCTTGAAATTTTAAGATAAATTTTAAAAATATATATGTATATATGTGTATACACATACACACATATATGTATGTATATTTCCATCAAGTTGGTTTCCTGTATAATTTTATATATTTTATTTTATGTATTTAAATACATAATTCTGAGAAGAACTCCTTGGGCTTCCCCAGTGGCCCAGGACCCTGAAAAGTTAGTCTCCCTAAAAGAACTGCTCTAGCTGAACCAAGAGAGTAAATGAAGTTTTTCTGAAGACTCTTTATCTTTTGTTCTCACAGATCCCTTCCTCCTGTCCCCTCCATTTCCTGTCCACCTAAGCTCCAGCCCAGATTTTACAGATGAGGATGCTGAGGTTCAGAGAGAGCCAGTAAAATTCTTTTAGCAGGTATTGGCAGAGCTGGAACTAGACCCCACATAGCCTAACTCCTCCCCACTGGTTGCCTTTATCCCTCTTGGCCTTTCAGGCCAAAGTTTTGAGACACACGCTCATTTCTCCCAGATCCCAAAACAGGAGCTTCCAGGTTTTTTTCCTATTATCCTTGCCACTCAGCATCAGAACTCATTCCTGATCCTCCCTATTCCTGATAGAGCACTGGGAGAACAGAGCTCACATATGGAGGACAGTGGCAGCCTTGGGTTGTTGTAGGATTCTAGCATGTGATCTCTGCCTAGAGACTCTGCCTGGCCTAGGTTCCAGTGAGAGAATTGCTGTTGTCAGTGGGCCCCTGGATGAAGTATTGACTGAAAACTGCAGCATTTCAGAAGTCACAGCTGGTGAGAGTCACTTCCTTTCCATGGGGCTGTGTATACATCACTGGGCTAGAATCAGGAAGACAGGTTCCAGCCCTGCCTCAGACATACACTAGCAGGGTGACTCTGGGAAAGTAACACCCCCTCTGGCTGCCTCAGTTTCCTCACGTGGGAGATTGGACTCAGTAACTTATCACATTTCCTGCTAGCTTAGAACAGATGATCCTGTGATTTTTTTTCAGTCTGTTCATCTCAACAGAAATGTTGGTTGAAATATGCCTTCCTGTTCCCTTTCCTTCACACTGTCTTGCTATCTATTAGCCTGTCTGGTCCATGATCACCTCTGAGAGTTAGGTAGTAGCCTTACCTGCATCTGACAGGCAAACCTCAGAAGGGTTAGGTGATGCCTGTGTTGTTCATCGTCCAATCCTGTGGTTGGAAGTTAGAAGTTCAGAAATTGTCTCTGGTCCAACCCGTACCTGAATCAGAATCTACTTGACAGATACTCATCCAGCTGGGGGTGGGGGCGGGATGAAGCAGCTTCCCTGGAGGAGAAGCCACCTGCCCAAGCCAGAGGAGAAGCCACCTGCCCTGGTGCAATAGGTAACAAGGCTGCCTTTTTTCACAAGGCATGAATGTGGTCTGCCCAGCTGCTCTTGGTGCCATTAATTTTAAAGACGGGAGGAGATTTCTCACCTATCTTTTGGAAGCTTCCTCTTGTGTGCCCTGAGACAATTGTTTCCACTGGTCCTGAACCTTTGGGGGTCTGTCGCCCTGCCCACTTGGCTGGCCTTCATCTGAGGTAGGGGTGCTGAGTGCTGGTGGTCGGTCAGCTTCACTTCCCAGAAGAAAGATTTGTTCAGAGAAGTCATGCTTTGCCTTTTGGTGCAGCTGAAGGAAGGACCTCAGTAGTGTGGTGGCAGGGGCCCCCGGATTTAGAGTCAAGTGACCTGGATTGGCCACCTAGTTCTGATGTTTCTTACCTTGTGACTGTGCAAGTTGAGCCTTCATTTCTTTCTCTGTGAAGTGAGGGGATCCAATTAGATGTGGCCAAAGTGGCTTCTGTTTTCTAGCTCCAGAGCCATGAAAATCAGCTTTGGCCAAAAGCTAGAGACCCAGACTGAATAAAGTGGTTGGGGGGAGGGGATCCTGAATGCCTCCTTCGCCCTGCCTCTACCCTGAATTCTGTTTATTCTCCTCTTCCTCCTTCTATCTCTTTTTTTCCTCTTCCTGTATTATCTGCCACCCCCTTTTGGGTCTATCTCTTTTCTTCTCTCCTGTCTTTCCCTTCCCTGTGTGTGATTGCAGTTGTATGGCCCAAAGAGCTCCCCTCTGGAAAGTGGGGTGCATTTCCCAGGCCAGGGAGCCATGTGCCCTGCAGACCTCATTAGCTCCCTCCAAAGTGCTGGGACCTGCAGCTAATTGGCACTCCCTTCCCTGAGGAGGGGCTGGCTGGCATCAAGTCTGCTTGTCATTACAAGCCACACACAGAAAGCCCCAGTGGCTGGTGAACCCCTGCCAAGCCTAGTCTGGGGTTTTGTGTGGCCTTTGAAGTGCCTGGGCCTTTCAGCCCTGGGGAGAGCCAGCCTGCAGAAAGCCCTGGAATCCAGCCTTTTGAGGGAATTTCTAAAAGCCAGGCCTGCTGAATAATTAATTAATCCTCTCCAAGGCTCCTTCTGTCATCTTGATAGACAAGTGAGGGTCCCTTTGCCCCGAGTTCGGGTGACTGGCCCAGTTCACAGGCCCCCAGGGTCTGGCCTCCTGGATGGAAAGGAGAGAACACAGGATTTAGAGGCCTTTGTCCCTGCTCTGCCGAGGTGTAGGAAGGAGAAAAATTCCTGGTTTAGATGCAGTGGACCCGAGTTCAAATTCTGAACCTGCCACTTTCTTATGTGATCTTCAGGGCAGTTCACCTGTCTAGGCCTCTGCTTCCTTCTTTCCCTGGGGTTGAACTGGATGGCTGACCTCAAGTTCTAGATCTATGGTAGTCCCTCATTCTACGACTCTGGACAAGGCCCCTCTTTGGGCCTGGTTTTCCCATCTTTGAATCCTGCAAAATCCTCTGATTTTGTGATTCTGTAAATGCTTTCCTTGCCCAGCAGGCACCTGGCACAGAGGCAACTTTTCACAAATGTCTGTGGAATTGAACTGTTTCACCATGGTCCCCACTCCCCTGTTCCACGAGGGCCTTGGCTCCCTATTTCCTCTAGAATAAAAATCCCCTGTTTGGTCTTTAAAGCCCTTTCACAGTCTGGATTTGTTTGCTTCTCCAGACTCAGTGACTGGCAGGAGCCAGCCCCCTGGGCCGCCTCTTGGCTGCTGCCCAGGCACAGTACTCCACCTCCCAACTCTCGGTCTCCGAATTGGCTGCTCCTTCTGCCTTTGCCCCTTGCCACCTTCACCCTTCAAGACTTTCTTAGAATAGCAACCCCAGGAAGCAACTTTGCATCTGTTTTTCATTTGCTTCTCTATGAACACTTGGTTCTGCTTTACAGCTCCTTGAGGGCAGGCCTTGTTCCATTTCTCACTCTTGAATCCCTGAGTCCTGGTCCACTGTAGAGGCTTAAAAAAATTAGTGCTTGGGGAAGCTAGGTAGTGTAGTGAATTAGAACCTGCTGGAGTCAGGAGGACATGAGTTCAAATCCAGCCTCAGACATTTTACACTTAATAGCTGTGTGACTTTGGGCAAGTCACTTAATCTCGATTGTTTTGCCTCCCCCTCTCAAAAAAACAAACAAACAATACTTGTTGAAAGAATGAATAAATGCTGTGAGTCTCTGATGAGATAATGAGTATAATTTGTACTAGAAAAGTAAGAGCTAGTTTTTCTCCTGACACTACAAAAAAAAGGCGATTTGCCCGTGAGGAAGGAGGAGGCATTATCCTACTCCCTTCCCTCCCCCCAAGCTTGCTTTCTTCATTTGCCAAAAGTCCATGCTAAAGCTAGCTCTTGGCTGTTCAATGAATATAAGCACATGCATGCATACATGTATATATACATACATGCATGCATGCACACATGCACATTTTGTTGTTCAGTTTCAGTTTTGTCCTGACCCCATTTGGGACTTGGCAAAGATGCTGGAGTAGTTTGCCATTTCTTTCTCCAGCTCCTTTTACAGATTAGGAAACTGAGGCAAACAGGGTAAAGTGACTTGCCCAGGGTCCCAGAGCTGGCAAGTGTCTGAGGCCAGCTTTGAAGTCAGGTCTCCCAGCTGCAGGCCCAGCCTTCTATCCACTGTGCCACATAGCCACCCACATTCAAACACACATATACTTATGTATATATGACATATATGTGTACGTGTTACAACAGCCACTGTAACTTACCCTCACTGTATGGGATCTCGAAGGGGCTTCCGAGGTTTTTTTTCCTTCCTTTTGCTTTTTTTTAATTAAAAGTTTTTATCTTAAAATGGTATTTAATTTAAACTTTGCATTAATGTCTTTTGTTTTCACACTCAGACCCAGGTTTCTCTTGTCATAAAGGGGAAACAAATGAAGCTGAAGAAAGACCCCCAGCCCTGTGTTCTGCATCTTTGCTCTTCCCCCTGAAAGGAAACCCTCATCCTTTTGGGGACCTGGGGTTAGTCATTCCAGTCATGTAGACCTTGGCTGCCTCTGATTTTCTTTTCCCCTTTCCCTTATTGCAGTCATCCTGGCTCTGCTTACTTCACTCTGCAGCCTTGGGGCAGGGCCTGCCAGGCTTCTCTGAATTCCTCAGATTTGTTATTCCCCTGACAGCCCATAATGTTCTATTTCCTCTATATACTACAATTTGTTCAGTCATTACCCCATTGATGGGTACAACTACCTCCTTTCACAGATGAACAGACTGGGGCCCAAAGTGACTAGGGCCGCCCCAGAGCCATACATCTCTGAGCTGAGCCGAACCCAGAACCCAGAACCCCATGGCTCCAGACCCTCTGACCGTGTATGCAGAGGGACCCAGAAGGACTCTTGGCTGGGGGGATGTCCGTCCTGGGAGAATGTGGGAGGGAGAGCCGTCCTGGAAGGGGACTGGGGCCTTTGAGGAGTCGAAGCCTGACTGGCCGGGCCAGCTCATGTCCTTTGTTACTGTTCAGTCCCCATCAGAGACCTCCTCCTCTTTTCACTTTCAATCTGACAAAAGGGGGTTGTTGTGGGACCGGCATTTCCATGAAAACCAGCGATTTTTCAGCAAACATACCAGGCCGCATTCATGCCAATACCATGGTGAGGGGGAGTAACGTTACTTGGCACAGCGCCCTCTTTCTTGAATGGGGATGGTGGGGTTGGGGTGGGGAGAGAACACTGGGGGCTTTGTCGACATTTACTGCCATGGAGGGGGGAGCTTTGGTGGTTGGTGGGAGGTGGGATCAGGGGAAGACTCTCAATTCCCTCTGGCTGCTTTAACCTTCTCCCCCCCACCCCCCACCCCTATTTATTCACACATTGCTGGACAGCCTGACTGGTCATTGTTGCAGAGACAGGCTGGAATGGGAAGTTGCTAGCAATCCACTTTTATTTTTAAAGGAACACTCTAAACATTGTGTCCCGACCTCTCCGGGGACAAAGAGACAGACTCCGATTGGCCTCCCCTGTGTGGGGAGGATGAAGAACAAAACAGGGGCCTGGCCTGGGAGGCTGAGGAAGAAAGCTCCCTCGGGGCCCCCTGGAGCCACCCTCTACCTGAACAGCTGGAAAAGGCATCAGCCATCAGTGGCTTCTGGGAGAATTTGGGCAGGCTGAGTCCTTCTGCACCAGAGAGGGGCTTATTGGTGCTTCAGTGCTGAGATGCATTCTCTCCTGCTGGGTGAGCCACTGCCTGCATTCTCAGTTAACCGGAAGGGTGGGGAGCAGCCTTTGGTGGTCCTGGGGGTGGGTCCCAGCCCTGTCTCTCTAGGACTTCGTTCTGTGGGAGACTGAGGGATCTTAGGTCCTTGATGGCAGAGCTGCAGACACGAACGGCTAACACTAATAAGAATAGTAGGTAAGATAGCCTGCAAGATTTTATGGGGGACTTACTCCTTCTGGATACTTTGTTAATAAACACTGGGCATAGAAACAAGGGCAAAAATCAGCCCTGCCTTCAAGGAGCTTACATATTAATGAAAGGGACAGATAGCTCGTAAATAACCAGATACTGACGAGATTACATGCAGAGTAAATGGAAAGTCATTTTAGAGGAAAGACCAGCCTTAGACATTTCTTTGCTGCATGACCCTGTGCTAGTCACCTGACTGCCCTCAGCCTCAATTTCCTCATTTGTAAAATGATAGCATGTTGGCAGTCACCTCCCAGGGTTATTGTGCAGATCCCAGGAGATGTGGCTGGTAAAGCATTCCGTGCATATTCTCTCTCTCTCTCTCTCTCTCTCTCTTTCTCTCTCTCTCTCTCTCTCTCTCCCTCTGTCTCTCTCTCCCTGTCTCTCTCTCCCTCTCTCTCTCTTTCTCTCTCTCTCCCTCTGTCTCTCTCTCCCTCTCTCTCTCTCTGTCTCTCTTTCTCTCTCTCTCTGTCTCTCTGTCTCTCTCTCTCCCCCTGTCTCTCTCTCCCTGTCTCTCTCTCCCTATCTCTCTCTGTCTCTCTTTCTCTCTCTTTCTCTCTCTCTCTCTCCCTGTCTCTCTCTCTCTCTCTCCCCCTCTGTCTCTCTGTCTCTGTCTCTGTCTCTCTCTCTCTGTCTCTCTTTTTCTCTCTCTCTCTCTGTCTCTCTTTCTCTCTCTCTCTGTCTCTCTCTCTCTCCCCCTGTCTCTCTCTCCCTGTCTCTCT
>CM053586.1:345555676-345580400 GCA_028646515.1 Pseudochirops corinnae | reverse complement strand
GTGGAGTATTCAATGGCCATATCAAGCATGTTCCTTTTCATTAAAGGGCAGAATCAGTGGCATTAACCGGTTTGGCTGCCAAAGGATATTTCATGTCTGAGTTTCAGACATCTTGTTGTCTGTGTTTATAAGAAAGAAATTATTCACCTTAAATAAAATGGAAGGCAGGAAAGAAGGAAGGAAGGAAAGAAAGAGGGAGTGAAGGAAGGAAGAAAAGAGGGAGGGAGAATGGAAAGGAAGAAGAGAAGAAAGAAGGATGGAAGGAAAGAGGGAGGTAAGGAGGGAAGGAAGGAAGGTAGGGATGGAGGGATGGAGGGAGGAAGGTAAAGAGGAAGAGGAGAGGGAAGGAAGGAAGAAAAAAAGGGAAGAACTTGAGACTGTGTGGCAAGGAAGGAAAGAAGAAAATTTGAACAATAAATTCAGTTGTATGCAGTAAAGAAAAAGAAACAGTCCAAAATACTATCAAGTCAATAGTTCAGAGTGTGTGTGCATGTGTGTATGTATGTGTGTGTGCGAGCACACACATGTTTTTCAAAGGCGATGTTTCTTGTCAAAAATTAGCTGATGTTTTTCCTGGAACTGGCTTTTGGAAGGACAAATGAGACTTGATTAAATATGAAGTGATTTGAAATCCAAAGACCTCACTGGATAATGTCATGTTTACTCGGCATTGAAAGGGACACTGCCAAGGACTGGTCTCATTCTTCTTTATTTACTTTTCGTTCTTTCAGAACCCCTTTTGGATCCTGTCAGAATGAAGCCTCTCTGTTTGCTTTGTCCTTTTCACAGAATTAAATGTCCTAATCTGCCCTGAGGTGGGAGGGATGGGTGGGAGGAGTGGGGAGGATGTCCACCCCTTCCTGTCCTGCCCCCAAACCCCATGACTTCTTTGTTTCTTTGGCCTTCTAGAGGTCTGGCATCATCTCTTCCTGATTTTGAGGCCTGGGCCTGCCACAGATTTGGGGGTGGCCTTGGACAACTCAAAGGAATCCCAGCTTCTCTGAGAAGGAAGGGACCTGAATGAGGACCCAGAGTAACCCGACATGATGTGATTGAGAACGTAAGCTCCTTGAGGCCAGGGACAGATTCCACTTTTTCTTTGTCCTAGCACTTGGTGTAGTACTTGACCCATGGCAAGTCTTTGATGAATGCTTTTGTGCTGATCCATTCATTCATTCCAAAGGCAGGATCAAGTCCAGCTTCTCCAGCTAGATTTCCACACTGGTCACACCATGACACTGTGTCTGCTCTTCTCTAGATCAAACATCTCCAGTTTCTTTATTTAACCAGCCTGCCTATGGCTCAGCCACAAGCCTGGCATCACCCTGGTTGCCCTCCTCTGGACACTTCCCAGCTTCTCAATGTTGCTCCTAAATGGTGGTGCCTAGAACTTCATGAACACTGCTCTCCAGACACAGTCTGACCAAGGAAGAGGACAGTGGGACCCCAGTGTCTCCTATACTGAGCATTGTGATGATGAAATTTATAAGACACATTAAGGTTTAAAAAGGACTTTGTATGTTAACTCATTCTGATCTTCCCAGTAAGCCTGGGAGGCAGGTGCTACTATTACGCCCATTTTACAGATGAGCAAACTGAGTTACAAAGGGGTTAAGGGACTTGTCCTCAGTCGAGCAGCTAGGAAGTGGCTGAGGCAGGATCCCATCTTGGTCCCTCCTACCTCCAAGTCCCGGCTCTATTTCCTGAACTGCCTCGCTGTCCTCTGAGTCTACAGCAACCTTTTTTTGTTTTTTTAATTTAATTATTTGCCACATCACATTGATGACTCATCATAATCTTTCAGCCCATTAAAACCTCTGGAGCTTTTTCTCTTGCTCCACCGCCCAGCCCTTGTTCTATTCAAGTGCCATCGAAGTTTTGGACCCAAGTAGAAGGCTTCTATTTATATCTACTAAATCTGATCTCATTTAATGAATAGTTAAGTCAACTAACATTTGCTACATGTCTGTTATGTGTAAGACACCACATTAGATGCTGGGAATACATGGATAAAAGTGATATAGTCCCAGTCCTCAAAGCCCTCACCGTCTACTGGGATAAATGACACGTATATAAGGAAGCAGACAGAGAAATCACAGATTCTGTGTGTGACATGGAAGGGACCTGGGCAGCCATCTTCAGCAAACTCACCGTAACAGTCCTCATAAGGGCCCGTCTGCCTTCTGCTTGAAGATCTCCATCATGGCAGAACCCACCACCACCTTAGTATATGCACAGACTCATTTAAAGTTCAGCTAAAAAAATGGAAAAATAAATAAAATTCAGTTCAATGAATCAACAAGCATTTATTAATCACCTATTATATGCCAATAATTGTGCTAAATCATGGAATATAAAAGCAAAGAATGAAATAATTCCTGTTCCCAAAGAGTCAAACTTCTTGGGGGGTGAGGGGGAGGCAATGTATGTGTGTACGTCTATGTATGTATACATACAAGTATACATACACACATATGTTACTAGCTTTGTGACAGCCTGTGTTCTAATATTCTATACTCTCAGATCTCTCTCAGGTTCAATAATCCATATTCTAAGTTTCTGTATTATTCTAACATCTTCCAGCTCCAATATCCAGTGACTCTGGCCAGGTGGATGATGATCAGGAATCCTTCTTTAATGGAGCCCCCTAGACACTTGGCCCAGGGGATCCACGAGGCGCATAGGCTCCTTGATCAGTTCTTACTGATCCAACCAGGCCACTGTGAAGAATTTATTCAGGTCCAGGTTGAACTTGGCCTCTCAGATCTCTCCTATCTCTGATATTCTGGGATTCTGTGGCTCCGATGAGGTAAGGCAAGAATCGGAGCTTTGGAAATTCTGTGTGTGAATGTATGTGTGTACATGTTTACATAAATACCTATAGATACAAGGTATAATCTTGACTGGCTCTTGGAAACCAACTCTACATGTGGGGGAACGTAACTGAGGCCATGATTTGATCCCTTACTGGATTATAAATAATTACTAGCTTTTGGCCAGGGTCTTTTGGTGACCCTATTACTATCTTAAAGAATATATGTACGTATTTATTATAAATAACATATGTATTATATGTATACATATTACATTTGTACCTATATACATATATATAAAAGTATAATTTCCTTAGATGTATAAAAATTTTGAAGGAGAGTCCCTTTCCAAGAGACAGCATGCATGAAGAAATATCCTGAAAGCTGCAAAGGTGTCTGTGAGTGGTAACCCAAAGTCCCAAGCAGAGGGAACACAGGTTGGCCTGAGCATTGGAAGGAAGTAAATTCCCAAATTAAAAGCCACAATGATCAAGGGCACTTGTTCGAGTTGTGCCCCCAACTGCCCTATTAACAAAAAGACTATTTTCCATTCTTCTGAGTATGCTGACTTGGGTTCATTTTCTTCCCAGTTTCTTCAACCTTCCTAAAGTTTCTCATTCTATTACATTTATAGCAGAATAGGTATCATCTCCACTAAACGACAAAGGTTTCATATTCCAGAGCACTTTAAGCAGAACTCATATCTCCCAACAGCATAGCTGGGGAAGTTCTGGCTTCATCATCTGAAGATCTGGGTTTGAGTCTTGGTTCTATTACTTAGCAGTTAGGAGAATTTGGACAAATAGCTTCCACCTCCAGAGGTCACACCCGCCTTCCAGGCAGGGCAGATTCTCACTTTTGGAATTCTTCCCTGGGGCTGAGCTGTCTTGATATAGGAGTGAGTCACTACGAAGGTACCCAGCCCTTTATATTTACCCCAATCATGCTTCACATCCCAAGCATAGCTTGAATGTCAGGTATCTTGCCACCAGCTCTGTGGCATCTCCTTCCCAGTTTCCCACCTTCTGTTTCGGAAACAAGTAATCGAATGACTACCATCATTGTTCCCAGAAAGCCTCTGGCCTTTGGCTCTACTCACCATCCCGTGCCTTCCGAGGCCTCCTTCTCCAGGGACACCCCGAGCCCCGTCCCATGCAATTGAAAGCTTCCTCAGGGGAGAGAGAGTCTCACTTTGGTACTTTGGTCACTGGCGGCTCACTCAGCGCCGGGCACCGAGGAGGCATTTAGTAACGCTTTCTCATTCATTCATTCATTCATAGGCAGATTCTCGGTGTATTGTCACCATATTCCATCAAGTCAGTTGCTGAGTCTTATCAATTATACCTCCACGATGAGAATAACACCCAGCCTTCTTACAGCACACTAAGGCTTGCAAAACACTTTATATATATTAACACAACCTTTGTAATAATCCTGAAACTTAGATGCTATTTCTAATCCCCATTTTATAGATGAGGGAACTCAGGCAGGTAGAGGTTAAGTGACTTGCCCAGGGTCACACAGCTGGTGAATTTTGAAAGTGGGATTCAAATTCAGGACATCCTGACACCAAGTCCAATGTTCTATTTGTTACTCCACTCAACTCCTGTTCACATCCATATCATCTTTCAAATCTGTCTCCTGAGCTCTACTTAACCTAACCACCACCCTGGTTCAGGCCCACATCACCTAGCATTTAGAGTGGCGGTTCTCAACCTGTGGGTCGCGCCCCCTTTAGGGGTGGAACGACCCTTTCACAGGGGTCGCCTAAGACCATCTGAAAACACATATTTCCCATGGTCTTAGGAACCGAGACACCATCTCTATCCATTTTTTCATGCAGATATGCCCACATATGAGTATTAAAGGGTCGCGGCATTAGGTAGGTTGAGAACCACTGATTTAGAGTATTCCAGTAATATCTTAACTGGTCTCCCTGCTTCAATTATCTCCCTAGTCCAGTGTGTCCTACACACTGCTACTCAGTTGTCTTACCTGAAGTACAGGTCTATGTCACACAGACACTCCCCCAACTCCCACCTTTTTGAAAAGCTCCAAGGACTCCTTACAAGTTACCTTGGGGAACTTTTAAGTCCTTTCATAATCATGACTCAAGGCTTATTATTATCATAATTAGATATATAGGTATTTTATATGTATATAAATCCATACAAACACATGTATAATGTATATACATTTAAACAGATATGTGTATATGTGCATTCACACACATCTCAATGTGTATCCAAGATCTATTTTTCCTCTCTAGACTTTATTTTCCTGTTTTGTAAAATAAAAGGATTGGAATAAATAATATCATTCATTCATTTTTTTTTTTAATTTTGAGTTTGGAATTCTTTCCCTTCCTCCCACTCCTCTGACACCCATTGAAAAGGCAAAAAATGTGATATCAATTATATGTGTGATATCAAGCAAAACATTTCCATATTAATCATGTTGCAAAGAAAGGAAGGAAGGAAGGAAGGAAGGAAGGAAGGAAGAAAGAAAGAAAGAAATAAAGAAAGAGGAAAGGAAAATTTGCTTCCATCTGCATTCAGATTCCATCAGATCATTCACAAGGTAATTTCCAACCTCACTATTCAACTGAAACCGCTCTCTCCCAAGTTTGTTCCAATGACCATGAGGGCAGCAGAAGCGGGTACTGGAGAGTGTTTAGAGCTTAGTCAGATATTGAAGATGCCAAGGTCATTCACTGCACCCCTGGCCATTGCCAGCAGTATTGACTTTTTGTTTTGCCACCAGACTTCAATGACCCTGGAAGAGAGAGTAGACAGATGATTTTATGCAATTCTACCACACTTAAGTACAGCTCACACACAAGTCAAGACATCACCCTGTGACGTCACTGATCCTCTGAAGAGGAAGGATGAACAGCCACAATAGCTTTCCACCAAAACCATAGATCACAAGTTGTTCAGCCATTCCCCAATTAATAGTCATCTTCTTAATTGCCAATCCTTTGCTACCATAAAAAAAGCTATTTATATTTGTGTGCATATAGATCCTTTTACTTTTTTTTATCTCTTTGGCATAAAGACCTAGTAGTAGTATTGGTGAGCAGTTGGGCTTAGAGTCAGGAAGATCTGAGTTCAAATCCAGCCTCAGATATTTACTAGTTATGTGACCTTGGCCAAGTCACTTCACCCTCTTTGCCTCGGGTTCCTCATCTGTAAAATGAGCTGAAGTAGGAAATGGCGAACCACTTTAGTATCATTGCCAAGAAGAGCCCAAATTGGGTCAGAAAGAAATGGAAATGACTGAAAGGACAGAATAACAACAAAAGTGGTATTATGAGGTCAAAGGGTACACACGGTTTTATTTCCCTCTGGGCATAGTTGCAAATTGCTCTCCAGAATGGTTAGATCAGTTCATAAACTCCACCAACAGTGCATTAGTGTCCCAATTTTTCCACAACTCCTCAAACATTTGTCATTTCCCTGTTCTGTCATATTAAGTAATCTGATAGGTACGAAGTGGTACCTCGGAGATTTTTTTTATTTTTAGTTTTCAACATTCACTTTTATTAGATTTTGAGTTCCAAATTTTTCTTACTCACTTCCTTCCCTCCCTTTCCTCCCCCTCCCAAGACAGCAGACAATCTAACACAGATTATACATACACAATCATGTTAAGCACTTTTCCACATTAGTTACATCATGAAAGAAGACTCAGAACAAAATAGAAAAACCATGAGAAAGAAAAAAAAAGAGAGAGAGAAAAGTATGCTTTCTGACTCCAAGGGTCTTTCTCTGGATATGGATGAGCATTTTCCATCATGAACCTTTTGGAATTGTCTTGGATCATTGCACTGCTGAGAAGAGCTAAGTCTATCAAAGTCAGTCATCACACAATGTGGCTGTTACTGTGTACGATGTTCTTCTGGCTCTGCTCACTTCACTCAGCCTAAGTTCATATGAGTCTTTCCAGGTTTTTTTTCTGTTTCTTTCAGAAATCTGCCTGCTCATCATTTCTTATGGAACAATAGTATTCCATTACATTCATATACCACAACTTGTTGAGCCATTCCCTAATTTATGGGCATCCCCTCAATTACCAATTCTTTGCCACCACAAAAAGAGCTGCTATAAATATTTTTGTACATATGGGTCCTTTTTCCTTTTTTATGATATCTTTGGGAAATAGACCTACTAGTGATATTTGTTGTTAGATAAAAGAGTATGCATAGTTTTATAGCCCTTTGGGCATAGTTCCAAATTGTTCTCCAGAATGGTTGGATCAGTTCACAACTCCACCAAAAATGCGTTAGTGTTCCAATTTTTCCACATTTTCTCCAACATTTACCATTTTCCTATTTTGTCATGTTAGTCAATCTGATAGGTATGATTTGGTACCTAAGTTGGTTTTAATATGCATTTTTCTAATCAATAATTATTTGGAGCATTTTTTCATATGACTATAGATAGCTTTTATTTCTTCCCCTGACAACTGCCTGTTCATATCTTTTGAACACTTATCAATTGGAGAATAACTAATATGCTTAAAAATTTGACTCAAGCCTCTATATATTTGAGAAATTAGGCCTTTATCAGAGAAAATTACTGTGAAAGTTTTTTCCCTCCACTTTCCTGCTTTCCTTCTAATTTTAGTTGCATTGGTTTTGTTTGTGCAAAATCTTTTTAATTTAATGTAATTAAAATCCATTTTATTTCCCACAAACCTCTCTTTCTCATTAGGTCATAAATTCTTCCTTTATCCATAGATCTGACCAGTAAAATTTTCCATGATCCCCTAATTTGCTTATGGTATCACCCTTTATGTCTAAATCACATACCCATTTTATCCTTATCTTGGTATACAATGTGAGATGTTGGTCTATACCTTGTTTCTGTTAAACTGCTCTCCAGTTTTGTTAGCAATTTTGTCAAATAGTGAGTTCTTGTCCCAAAAGCTTGGCTCTTTGGGTTTATCAAACATTAGTCTGCTATATTCATTGACTACTGTGTCTTGTGTACTTATTCCACTGATCCACCATTCTTTTTCTTAGCCAGTACCAAATTGTTCTGGTGATTTTTCTCTTAGGGATCTTGCTAACATTTCTAATATAATGTTCAATGATAGTGATGATAATGGTCATTCTTGTTTCATCTTGTAAATCCATCTTGTTCTGGTGATTTTTCTCTTAGGGAGCTTGTTCAATTTCTTTTCCTAAGATAGAGTTATTTAACTATTCTGTTTCCTCTTCTGTTAATGTGGGCAATTTATATTTTTGCAAATATTCATCCATTTCTCTTAAATTGTTAGATTTAATGGCATATAATTGGGTTCCTTTCTGCCTTGGAAGAGCCCTTTCTCCCCTGCAGCCACAAATTCATATGCTTCTCTTTGCCCTGGAGTGGTGACCCAGAACTCTATACAGGCAGTGGAACAGGGTCCTGTACCCAGTGCCAGCAAAGTGACCCCTGTGGTTTCTTTCTGTTCAACTATCTGACACCACCGGCCCCCCACCATGTCTGGGCTGAGAACTCTTGAAGCTGCTGCTGCTTTCGCAGCTGCCTCTAAGGCCTGCTGCTGGTGTTACCATGGTGTAGACTGGCTTAGCCAAATCCCACCTCAGTGTCACAGACCCTCCTGCTGACCACCTAAGTTGTCTTGGTCTGGAAAAATGTCTCCCCCTGACCTTTCGTTGGCTCTGCCACTCCAGAATTCTATTTGAGGCATCATTTTAAAGTTGTTTGGAAGGAAATGTTGGAAGAGTTCAGCTGAGCTGCTGCCCAGAGTCTGCTATCTTGGAAGAGGCCATTTCAAAAGTTTCTTCTGGCTCCGTCAGTTTTCTGTTCTGTGTTCTAAAGTCCTTCCTCAGACACATATTTAAGGTACGACACGGCCACCTCATACACAGCACTGATCCTCCAAACCTTCTTGTCAAAAAAATAAGTTGGTTTTTAAACCCTCTGTTTTTCTATATCTAGGTAATGGTTGAGGTCAAAGAGTCACTGAAACAAATAGGGGTTAACCTTCCCACCCAATTCAGAAGACCCATTACTCAAGTCTTTGAAATCTAGTGTCTTATGCTGGCTTCCTATATAGGATGTTGTGGTTTCTTTTTCAACTGGACCTTGAAGGATGAGAAGATTTCATCCCTTAGGTTTTAGAGATGGAGCAGTGGTGTGCTAGTAAATGTTTAACAATTGACTCTCCCCTAAAATACATTAAGTTTAATTAAGTGATATTACTTTCTTAAGTCTAGGCAATCAAAAAAAGAAAAGAAAAGAAATCAAGCTTTAGTTCGGAGTATTTGCTGATTTTCTGAATTGTCAATAGACAGAATAAAATTTAACGATCAGCTCTCCTGAGCCTCTTTTAGCTGGCTAGAGTAGAGTGAGGCAGTTCTCAGGATAGGGGGAGGGGCACAGAGGAAGGAATTCCAAGCACCTGAAAGTTAGCAGAAAAGATACAGATATAGATATTTGAAAAAAGTGATTGGGGTGAGTAGATTTAGAAATTCTTAAGAATCAACAACAATTTATTCCATGTATTCCTCACAATGTCTAGTGTAGGACTTTGTGTATAGGACTGCCTTAGAAGATAGAATATCAGTGCTAGAAGGGGAGCTTAGAACAGAGGATGTCAGAGCACAGAGCACAGAAAGGCATACCTGGAATAGGAGTTCTTCCCCTTTTTGGCATCCTGGACCTTTTGGATAGCCTAGAATTCTAGACCAGATTCTTCTCAGAATCATGTTAAGTACATAAGATAGAGTGTATGGGATCACAAAGGAAACCAATTATGGTTAATTACAGCTCACAAGATATTTTTTAAAAACAAATCCATGGAGCCCAGATTAAGAAAACCTGATCTAGAAAGTGCCTTAGAAAAAAGAAACATAGAACACAAAAAGATAGAGCTAAAAACCCAAAAAGATACTAGTGATCCCTGGGTCTGTCCCCCTCATTTTATTGATCAACAGTTGAGGCCCTGATTGTGGATGTGACTTGGCCAAGATTGAACAGAATGTTGATCAATCAATGTGTGTTGAACGAAGAAATGAATGCTCTCTTTCTTCATACTAGAGCAAACGTTCCTAGCTGAAGAGGATCATTTCCTTGTGCTCAGTGATTCCTATCCACACAAATATTCACTAGACCTTGGGAGCCACAAAGTCTATGACTTTCTCCTGTCATGTCCACCATTTCCTTCCTTGCCTTGGAACCATCTTCCATTGAGTCCCAACCACTGCCCTGCCTATCCATCTTCCCTTTCCTTGGATATTCCCTCTGCCCTCATGACCTGTCATATCCTCAGTAGTACTTTTCCTTCTGCTCCCTCCGTGCCCTTTGGTATTCTGATCTGATTCATTTGGATCTGAAGCCTTTTCAGCGTGTTTATGGTCCATTCACTCAGTCCTAAAGCCCTAGGCTTAGATTATTTTCTCCCTAAGGAATATGTCTCTGGGATCTCATCCAGCCTTGGAGATTCAAATTTTAGCTTCTTTCCTAAAAGGCCAAGTAGAAAAACAACAACTGTATGTATGTAGTATGTATGCACAATTATAATATGTGTGTCTATGTGTATATATACATATACATACACTAATAATTGTGTATATATAAATATGCATGTATATATGCCACTGTATGTATTGTGTATGTATATATACTATACATATGTGTTATACAAATATGCATGTGGGTGCATATACACATATCTCATCCTGTGTCTGAAAAGCATAACCAACTTACTTTATCTATGACCAACTTCCAGCTCATGTCTTCTGGTGGCTCCAGTGGTTTCAGAGCCGCTTCCTTTACAGATATTTAAAGACCATTGGACATTTATCTCTGTTTCCTGGATTATTTATGGTCTATTACCTTCTTCTGCCTAACATGAGATTATATTTGGAGGCTGATGAAGCAAAAAAAAAAAAATATCTCTTTGAGATTAAAATGCCAAAGGAAGCTTTCAGGACCCCCAGCTACCCACCCAAACATGATGGATGGGCTGTTTTTAGAGAGCTAAATTTGACCCATTGTTGAGTTATATGAGAACGATGACCCAGTGGCAAGACCTGTTGGCCAATTTGCTTGTGTCATCCTGGGCAGGTAGGAAGGTGACAGTCCTGAAATACAGTCCATGAGACCCTGGGCTTTGATTCTGACTTATGAGCGGACCACCAGAGTGCAGCAGAATCATCACTGTCCACAGTTATCCAAGTGGGAGATGACGGTTCGAATCCTGACTCTCTCTTTTCTTTTGATGTGGCCTTGGGTGAGTCTTCTCAGCTCCCAACCCTCCTTGTCCTTCTCTGTAAAATGAAGAATGGAATGAATAGCTTTTAAGACCCCTTCCTGCTCTCAGTCTATAATCCTGGCAATGTGAGCCCTCTCTCCTCCAGTTATTCCCAAAGGATGCTTCTGCTCACCGGGACTCTCCTCATCCTGGCCATCCTTCTCTGAAGTTTTCACCTCCACTTCCCTCCAAGGTGACCTCCCATTTTTCTGGTCTGTATCACAAGTGGACATCGCGGTTTGCATGTTGTTTTCCTCAGGAGACTACAAGTTCCTTGAGATCAGGAACTGGCTTGACTTTTCTTGGCTCCACAGCACAGCACCCAGCACATAGTAAACCTGCAATCAATAATAATTGACTGACTGAGAAAAGAGGAGTGTTGGGCTAAGGTGAAGTTCACAGTGAAGGCCTATGGGCAGGAAACAAGAGCAAACTAACCAGTCCCCATTTTGCACAGCTTCAGAATTAGAGAGGTTCTTCCACACTTTGTGGGGTTGGCCCCACACAGACAAGGGAACTTGGACCCCGAAAGGGAAAGGGACTGAGCTCAGGTGAGGCAACTCTCTGGATGTGTTTCTGGGAGTGGGCATCTTCTCCACTTGGGCATAACAATCTTCAGGTTCAACTGAGGTGCCCCTCTCTACATGACTCCCCTTCCCCAAGCTGTTAATGGATCCCCCATATAGCTACATGCATGCAGATTACATGGTGAGGTAGAAAGATTACTCATTCTCCAGTCAGAGGATCTGGGTTCCAATCCTACCTCCAATTCTTATGACCACTATGACCTCTGAGGTATCATTTACTCATCTGTAAAACGAGGGGTTGGGTTAGATAGTCCCTCCTAGCTCTGGGTCTTATTTCCCATCTCGTCTAGTAGAATGTAAACTTCTTGAGGGCAGGTACTTTTCATTTTTGTCTCTGTATCTCCAGCACGAGCAAAGTCCCTTGCTCTTAGAAGGCGGCGAGTGTTGTGTAATTATACCAATACATATCAACATTAGCTCGTACTGTGCTTGGTACATCATAGGTTTTTAATTAATGCTCATAGAATTGATTTAAATTGAAGATGGCCTCGGTGACTTCGAAATTTCCTTCCAGCTCTGGTCCTTAGTGATCCAAGTCTGAATGGAGTCATAGATTTAAAGTTGAAAGGAACTCTCTAGCTTAAGCCTTGGCCTTTTACAAGTAAGGAAACAGACTCAGGAAGGCTGTGAGCTGCTCAAGATTGTACAGTTAGCTAGGAAATAGTGAAGGCAGAACTCTAACAAGGTTCTTACCCCTCGTTTCCGCTGCACCACACGATACCTCTCGCAATGAATGAAAGACCTCAGAGGATATTTGACCAAAGGTGAGCTTGGGAAACGACAGGGTCTCAGAAGCTCCAGGGCCTTAGCAAGGGAAGGAAAGGGCCACGGAACAGCGAGGCTGAGAACCCCACTTCACCAACTGGACCACGTTCCAAATGCAATAAACAGGGACACTGCTCCGTCCCCCCCACCCTCAATTACCACCCCCAGTTTCAGGCAATTTTTCAGCATAGCCCAGATATTGCTCTAACATGTGTTTTTTCTGAATGTGAGCTCTGCTGAGGTAACTTTTCCTTTAAGACCAGAAACTCCACTGGAGTTTTGATTTGGAAGGGGGATGGACAAGCTGATGATATATCCTCCCAACCACACCACCCCCCTCAAACACTCTCCTAATGGGAACCACATGGCCTGGCATTCAGGGAGGCCCTTCTCACTTTGACATCACTGGGGGAGGGGAAGTTAGGGAGGAATAGGCTTCAACCCAGCACACCAAGGGACCGAGGGCTCCGGTGAGGAAATGGTGGAAAGCTGAGAGTGGGGCTTCGGGCTTGTGCCCCATCCCCACCCTCCCACCCCGCAGCATCCCCACTGATGAAAAAGGCCCTCTCTCTCCACTGACATTTGTTTTGACTCCAATTCTGATTATTTACATGGTGTAATGAAATACCCTATTCCTGGTCTCTTTCGTTCTACCCACATGTGACTGTTACTGATTAAGGCAGGAGAAGCCTGTGGTCAGAGGGAAGAGTCCTTCTGCATCTCGGGCCTCGATGCAAGGTGGGGACCTGACTTCAACATGCTTGCTGTGTGACCCTGACAAGTCACTCCAGGCCTCAGTTTCCTAGATGGAACCATGTCAAAAATCCCTTCCGGCTCTGAATTCTGGGGTGCTCAGCTAAGTGGAGGATCCTTGGGGGCTGCTAGGGTCTGGAGTGTCATTTTACGAATTTAACAGCAAGACTTTAGTAAGCACATACTCAGTGCCAGGTGCTGGGTTAAGCTCTGACACAGATTAAGAAATTAAAACAACAGTTACTGCTCTCAAAGAATCTCCATTCTAACTTGAGAAACAGTAAGTTTGTATATAAACACATGCAAAAATATGTGTGTGTGTGTGAATGTGTGAATAGATGAATGAATGAAAAAAACCCACTTATTAAACACCCGACTGTGTTCCAGAAGTCTGCTAAGCACTGGTTATACAAAGATAAAAGAAAAAAATAGTTCCTGCCCTCAAGGAGCTTCCAGTGAAACTATAACAGACAAGCTAGCTAGATTTAGATCTATTTCTGCACAGCCTCAGTGAGTGTAAAAGGCAGAGAGAAAGGTCCCAGCCAGAAGTGGTGGTTCTAGGTGCCACGTCTCTCTTAGTGTAGCCCAAGATTCCATCAGCTTTGGGGCTGCCATATTGAACTGTTGGTATATATAGAATTTGCTGTCCACTAAGACCCCCAGGACTTTTTTCAGATGAATTGCTTTCTAGCCAAACCACTTCCATCTTAATTTATGAAGTTATTATTTTTATTATAATTTGCTGAGTTCATTCTTTAACTCAAGTATAAAACTTTACATTTATCTCAATTAGATGGCATCCTATTAAATTCAGTAGAATGTACTGGTCTGTCTAGATCATTTTGGATGATTGGCATCTGTTAATTTAATGTCATCCTGCAAATTGGGTAAATATGCCATTTACATATATATATATATATATATATTTTTTTTGGAGGCGGGAGAGCAGGGCAATCGGGGTTAAGTGACTTGCCCAAGGTCACACAGCTAATAAGTGTTAAGTGTCTGAGGCCACACCTGAACTCAGGTCCTCCTGACTACAGGGCCAGTGCTCTATGCACTGTGCAACCTAGCTGCTTCCACTCATATTTTTTTATCTAAATCATTCATAAGAATATTCAATAGCACATAACACAGAGGGGACTTCCACTAGCAATCTCTAAGGTGACATCAAACCAACAGCAAGTTCTTTAGGTGCCAATAAAAAAAAAAAAAAAACATTCCAAGCCTACCTAACTGTGCTGTCATCCAGCCCATGCGTCCCTGTCTTGTCCACAAAGATAGTTTGGGAATCAAAGATTTAAAGGCACAAGGGACCTTAAGGATTGTCAAGCCCAGTCCCTTCGTTAAGGATGTAGCAGATGAATGAGGCCAGAGAATGAAAATAATTTGCCCGAGGTCCCGTAGGTAGGAAGTAGGAAACTCCAGCTTTGAACCCAGATCCTTTGATTCTAAACTCAGCCTTCTCTCCACCACAGCAGGAATAAGGAAATCTGCCCAATGTTTGGATAAAATCCAATCAAGCTATATCGGCAGCATTCCCCTCTTCCCCTCTACCTACGGATCCAAGCCACCTGTCAGAAAGGGGCCGCGGTGAGCGTGGCACGGTCTTTTCTTCGTGATCCGTTCTGGCTCTTTGGGTTTGCTGTTTCTTTCTGCAGATGTCCGCTAAACGTCCATCCTTTTAACAATATGTTCTAAAATGTCATTAGAAATCAAAGTCACATGCGATGACCTGCAGTTTGCACTCTTGCCTGTTTTAAAACCCGGCACAACGCCCGCTTGTCTCTAATCCGAGATACCTCAATTGCCCTCCAAGTATCGTCTTTCCAAGGTCACTGACACTGACTTATTTGTTTCACTTACTGGTTCTTTCAGGACCCAGAAAGGCAATTCTTCTATTCCTAGTGACCGACTCTCATCACAGGCTGCTTAGTCTCTCTTGTTGTGTCTCTAGTCATCCTGGAGATGAATCCCTTATTCACCCTCCTCTCCATCCCATCTCTCCTTTAATAGCAAGCACAATCTCTTCATGCCCTGCCAATTATGGAAACCTGGCTCCCACTGAAGGAAGATGTCTCATCCCCAACTACACTTTTAATGTCACAAGTTATTTCTCTCATGGTCTGGACATACTGGACAATTCATTCATTCAGTAGGCATACTCCTACCTCACCCCTGAATATTCCAGGCTCTTCCTCCACTACCAGCATTTGGTAGTAACTCCTTTAAGGTTCTCTCCATCCCTGATACCCTTTGTTGTAATCTACCAGCCTCCAAGTTACCTTCCCTCCTTTCTCAAGTATTGAGTGCATGATTCACAGTTACATCCCTCCCTATTCCTGCCCTCATGCTTGGGGACTTTAATACACATCTTATGTTCTCTGAAATACCCTGCCCTCTTAGTTAACCAACATCATTAAACTCCCATGATCAACATCTTCATTCCACTTCAGCCACCACAAGAATGGTGAGACCTAAGATTTTTCTATTCTGTAATAAATCCAATTTTGATTATAATCCCCTTCCTCCTTTCCCTACATCTCAGTCCTACTAAACTTATTCTTTCTCCTTACACTGACCTCACTACACCTCTCTGTTCTCCCAATCCATCATCCCTACTTTGGCTTTACTTTATGGTCTTCACGGTATTGCCCCTTTGGTTGATCTGTTCAAATATACTCTGTCCTTCACCTTTGACCCAATTCTACTACCATCCAAATCCTGACAATCCTCAACCCCACCATCTGTCTTCTCTCCTCCTACTCCTATGCTGCTCCATAAAAGAAGGAATTCACAAAAGCAAGTCAGTAGGGTTGGGTACGATTCCTGTTATCTAATGGAAACTGGGTGCTCAGAGCTGACATAAATCCTTTTATTTCTTATCTGATGGACTCTGGATCTTACTCCCTAGAGGGGTATTTATAAAGTGTCTCCTCTCTCCTTCAGTTCCTTACCCCCTCCCAACACCCACTCTCAGGAGATAACCTCCCTACTCTCCAGATGAAATCAAGGTCATCGGTCCTAAATTCCCTTATCTCTCCTCCAAACTCCTTCTTTATTTCAAGGTCAGGCACTCTACTTGCCCCTTGGTCCTTTTCTTGCCCCAAAGATTAGTCATTCCCTCCTTTTATCTCAATTTTAATCTCATTGCTATTTTTTTTCTTGATGGCTACAAACCTACACCCATATCTCCCAACCAAAAAAGAAACTCCAGCATCCAGTCAAGTTATCTTTCTCTAGCTCTCCTCCATTTCATAGCAATTGATCTGTTGTCTCTTCCTTCAATTCCCCTCTTTCCACCCCCTGACAGTCAGGTCCCTAATCCAATCCAGGAAAAGTTTATTAAATGAACACTATGTGCATTGGGCCTACAAAGAGGAGCTAATCACCAAGCTATGAAACGGTTCTCCCCAAGGCTAGCAGGGACCTCTCAACTGCTAAATCTAATTGCTTTTCTGAAATCCTCATCTTCCTTGAAAGTTTTCTGTGCAGTTTTTGATACTATTGACAAATTCTTCTCCTAAATCAGTGATTCCTAACCCCACATACACAAGTGGCCCATAGATAAATTTAGGGATTCTATGAATTTAGCTGAGAAAAAAAATTAAATCTTTATTTTTACTAACTCCTATCTGAAATTGAGCATTCTCTTCCAAAATGATTTTTTAAAATATTCTTCTGCAAAGAGACCCATAGACTTTAGTAGATGGCAAAAGGGGTCCATGACACAAAAACAGACTAAGTAAAATAAGTTATCCTGAATAGACTCTCTTCCCTTGGTTTCCATGACACTTTTGGTTCTTCCACCAGCCCGCCTACTTCATTTCAATGTTTTGTGGGTTCGCTTTCTATCTCTCAATACCTCTGCATGGGCACATCCCAGGGTTCTCTCTTAGGCCCTCTGCTCTTCTCTCCACATTCTCCCTTTTAGTAAAATCATTAGCTCCCATGGGCTCCACTTCATCTCAACACAAATGAATCCCATCTCTATGTATGCAACCTAAAGTTTCTCCTGAGTTTCCAAGCTGTTTCACCTACTTTCTCTTGGGCATCTACATCCAGATATCCTTTAACAGCTGGAATTCAAAATGCCCAGTGCAGAATTGGTTGCCTCCCTCCTAAAACAGCTCCTCCTCCTTTTGTTGAGGACACTACTGTCTTTCCAGACACACAGATCTGAGCATCTTAGTGGACTGCAAGCCAAATGGGAGTCAGCAGGGTATCATGCAGCCACAAAAGCTGAGATTTGGGGCTCCCTTAGGAGAGACACAGCTTCCAAGAACAGAGAGGTGGTGGTCTTTCTACCCTCTGCCCATGTCAGAAACCATCTGGAGTATTGTGTTCAGAGGCAGCTAGGTGGTACAGGATTTAGAGAGCTGGGGCTGGAGCCAGGAAGACCCGAGTTCAAATCCACCTTGAGACACTTACTAGTTGTGTGATCCTGAATAAGTCACTTAAACTCTATTTGCTTCAAATGTAAAAATGTTCCTCCAATGTAAACTGGCTATAATAATAGGTTTGTTGGGAGAATCAAATATAAAATGGCCTGTGCAGTACCCTTCCAGCAGTGGTGGTAGGAACAGAAAGGGGGCCAACAGATGCTAAGAATCACACAGTTTTTAGACCTCCTATAAACACTAGCTGTGGCTGGTGGATTGACCTCAAAGCCAGGAAGACCTCTGACACATGCTGGATGGATGATCCTGGGTAAGTTACTTAACCCCTCACTGCCCAAAGCAGCTATCTGAGACTATAACTTTCTGAAAAGATTCCAGCTTGCATCAGTAAAGGAAATCTGAGAGTCTGCAACTCCAATTAAACAGCAAGTCCAGTCCTTATCCCTATAGATATTAACATAGTCCTTGAGACTCAACTCTGAGATCCTTGTCCAGTGATCATTGAGGAAACATACTCCTAGAGAAGAGAAAGAACATCAGTGTTTGCAGTCTTGCTATAAATGAATTCAGAAAGTAAAAAAGAAGTTGCTATTGGGAGGACACCTCAGAGATTCTTCTCAGAAGTACAAAGAAGTTGTTTTATTTATTGAGACTCCAAAGGCAACCAAAGACATCATTTCATGGGATATTTGGTAACTTTGTAATTGCTCTCAATAAACATTTGTCAAGAGATCACCATTAAGGCACTGCAATTTCCGCACCAATATCTATTGCAGAATAGGAGAAGGAAGATAAATTCATTGAAGAACTTGATAGGACCCTTGAAATGAAATTAACCTATATGTCGATATTTGGCGGCTTCAATGAGCTTGGGGCATGACTCTAGATTCAGTGGTTCTCAACCTTCCTAATGTCGCCACCCTTTAATACAGTTCCTCATGTTGTGGTGACCCCCAACCACAAAATTATTTTTGTTGCTACTTCATAACTGTAATTTTGCTACTGTTATGAATCATAATGTAAATATCTGATATGCAGGATGCATTTTCATTGTTACAAATTGAACATAACCCACAAGTTAAGAACCGCTGCTCTAGAAAGATAATTTGACAATTAAAAAATGAAAGAGATAAAGGGTCTGTGGGCAATAAAGAAGCCTCCTGGCTGGATAGCATTAGTATTTCCTTCTAGAAGCACCAAACACATCTCACAAAAATGAAACAGACTAAAATTGAATGGACAAGAAACACACAATTACTTACATGGGACTCATTTGTGAATCACCCAGATGTGAAGACTTGGAGCCCTGGCTTGTTAAAGCAATCAGTACCAAATTAGAAGACTATAGGAGCTGAACCTGTGATTTCATTGGCATAAGGAACTCCCAGGTCAGGAAAGGCCTGCCACCAACACAGGGTTACCCCCTTCTCTGAGACTGCTAATGGTGGATATTCACCTGAAGTACCAATATGTTAAACAGCCTGGCCAGCATCCCATCACCAGTTTGTGTCAGAGACAGGACCTGAATCCAGGGCTCACTGGCCTCTCTGTGCAATACCACAATGCATTAAAATGAAAAGATAAGGCTTTAAGAAGAGAATAAGAAATAACTCCAATCTGACCTATTTAAATAAGTTACTGATGCCAGCAAAGGGAAAGTGAAAGAAAGAACAGCATCTACATACAAAATGATCATCCCTTTAGGAAGATTTACCCATGTCAATAAAGTGCCCTGAGTCAGCCAGTAATCAATCACTTGATATCCTTCCCAAGGAGGAAGATATGGCAGCTGGAGGAAGGGGAGAGGAAGGGAAGGCAAGGCCACCAGCATTTATAAATCACCTACTGTGTGTCAGCTACTACACCAAGGGCTTCATAAATATGATCTTCTGGTCTTCACAACAGCCAGGCTAGGTAGATGGTGTCGTTGCACCTATTTTGCAGATAAGGAAACTAAGGCAAGCAGAGGTCACCCACCTAGCAAGCATCTAAGGGCAGATTTGAACTCAGGTCTTTCTGACTCTAACCCTGGTGCTTGATCTGCTATGCTGCTAGCTGCCCCTGATAAGATGGACAAATGGATAGAGAGATAGACAGAAAGACAAACCCGCAGAATATTTATCAAACATTTAACTTTGGACCAAGGAAATATAAGTAAAAAGAAAGACATTCCCTACCCTCGAGGAGATTCTATTCTAATGTGGGCAGCAGCTGAAAAGGAGACAGGGGTGTTCCCAGGTGGATAAGCCTGAAGAGTTAGGAGAGGAGCCAGGAGATGTTATCCGAGACCAACCAGAACATTTCCTCAAATGGAGGTGCTGGAACTCACCAGTAGGAAAAGGGGGTCAGGCATAGGGTAAGAGACATGTAACTGTCCTTTATAATCCTGTATGTTTTATTTTATGTATTAAAAATGCTATTTTGAGAAGGTGTCCACAGGCTTCATCACACACACACACACACACACACACACACACACACACACACACACACGCCCTGGATTAAAAGCCTAAAATCCCTACAGAACTCACTTAGTTAACCAGAGAGTAAGTGACTTTCCAGGGTCACACAAGTAACAAATATCTGAGGCAGGATTTGAACCCAGAATGTCCTGTCCTATGCTCTCCACACTGCTCCCTGCTATCTCTACATTCCATACTCCATCCCAGACAGTCACTGTGACGAGACAATGAACCCGGCCCAGAATCAAGTAAGGCTTTTAATGACCAGTATCTTGTGTAAGGGCTGCTGCGTAGTAGACTTTGAAATAAGTAAATGCTTGACCCGAAGGTTTTTACCAAAACAGTAACAACGATCTCCTTCTGCTGATGATCTGTGCACAGGGGTGTGAATCATGGGGAGCGTCAGCTAACTGGGAAGAAGTGAGCTGATCATATAGTGAGGGCAGAGGCTAACCAATGGGTTACTGATGTATCTATTTCAGGTATCCAAGCGACGAAGGCCAGGAGATCCAGAGCGAAGCTTCACGTCGGGTGGACCTTCTGTGAAGGGTCACAGATGACTGTGGGCTGGCAGGACGTGTGAGCGAGGACCGGCTGATAGCCACACCAATGAGATCCCAGATCCCTCAAAGCAACTGAGCAAAACTCATGTAGTGCTTTTAATGGCCACTACCCATGACAGGGCCTGGATATAATCGGTTCTCATCCCTGGAAATAAACTCTAGCCTTCCATAAATATTGTAAGTGCATTATAATACACCATTATGTTAATTCTCTAATGTGGCTGTGATTTCATTGGTGGGTCTGTGCCCTCCACTGGTGCAAATTGCAACCCGTCTGTGCTTCTCTCTTGGTATGATTCTCATCAATGTGCTTCCAGGAACTTGCCAGAGAGGATCTATCCAACATGCTGGGCAATTGCCACTAGGTTGTTTTTTTTTTACATTTGGCAGGTCCCAGCCCTTCTGTCATCCCTCCCTCCTACAACAGAACAGACTTACCTCCTGTTCCCATCCCCTCAGGACTTCTTCATCGCTTCTCAGCCTGGCCCTTCAGAGGAGCAATGAGCTGGCCTCTGAATAGGAGAAGCAAAGAGGCCTGGATCACTTTTGGGAAAGAGCAAATAGCGTCAGCTCTCCCAAGCGGCCGCGAGACACAAAAGCCCATCTTTCTCCTCCCATTCTTCTCCCCATGATTCTTTGGGAACCCTAGAGCACCACAGTCTGAGGACTCGAAATTGAGAATCCCCAAAGAGCAAGAGAGAGAAATATTTGCTCAGTTTCCTCAGTAGTAAAATCATTACAGCACCTGCCTCCCAGAGTGGTTGTGAAGATGAAGTAAGATATTCGTAAAGTGCTCAGCATGATGTTTGGCGCATAGTAGGGGCTTAATCAATGTTTCTTTCCTTCATCTCTGCCATCCATCATCTGCCACAGTGAGAGTCCTAAAGCAAAGGTCTGACCTCATCATTCCACTGGTCAGGATGCTCCAGTGACTCCCTCTCCCCTCTGGGCTAAAATATAAGTACTTTAAGCCCTTCAGAGTCTGGCTGCAGTTACCATTGCCAGGCTGATGCCATACTCCTTCACAACATCCTGCCTCTCAGCTCCAAGCCTTTGCCCTGGCTATTCCCCATGCCTAGAATGCATCTCCTCCCTGCCTCTTGGAATCCCTACGTTCCTTCAAGGCTTAGATCAAATCAGAAGATTTCTCCTGACCCCCACCCCCAGTGGCTAGGAAGGACTCTCTTAATTATTTTGTGTTTTCTTTGCATATGTCTTTATTAACTTACCTCTTACACCCAAATAATCATACATTGAGTACCTACTATGTGCCAGTCACAAGGGCTATAAGGACATAGAATAAAATAATCCTACCTTCTAGGGTCTTATATTCCACTGGGGGACATGTATAATATGTACTTATTCTATATATATAAAACTATAAACAAAATGAATACAAGGAAGTTACACACAGCTTTGGCATTAGGGAGGGAGGACAGTAGCCATTGGGGGAATAAGAAAAGGCTTCAGGTAGAAACCAGTGCTTGGAGGAAAAGAGAGACTCTCTGAGGAAGAGAAGTCAAGGGAGTGCACAGCCAGTGTGCAAAGACTGGGAGATGAGAGATGAGGATCGTGTGTGAAGAACAGAGACCAGTTTAACTGGATCACAGAGTGTGAACGGGAAAGTTATCTCCCATGAGGCTAGAAAGCTTGATTGGGGCCAACTTGTGAAGGGTTTTAAAAGCTAAACAGAAAACTTTCTCTTTTATTCTAGAAGTATAAGAAGGCATTGGAGTTTATTGAGTCTAGGGATGCTATAAGGACAGTCAGATTTGTACTTCAGGAAAATCACATTGGCATCTGGGTGGAGGCTGGATTAGAGAAGGGAGGGACTTGAAGCAGGAAGACCAATGGGGCGACCATTGCATCGGTCCAGATGGGAGGTGGGGAGGGCCTGAACCAAGGTGGGGCCACGTAAGCAGAGAGAAGAGCTCAGGTGCAAGAGATGTTGTGAGAGTAAGAATAACAAGACTTGGCAAGTGGCTGAATATGTGGCAGGAGGAAGAGTAATATAGAGGTGACAAACATGGGAAAACAGAACGAGGGTGCCTTTGATAGACGCAAGCTGGGTCAAGGAGAGAGTCTGAGGGCAGAGACATTTTGAGCATTGGAATGAACTTTCCCTGAGATCAGGGGCTACCTTTTTCCCTTTTTGGGTATTATACCCCTAGGGTCTAACCAAGAGCTGGGCACAAGACAAATGCTTTGTGAACTAAATTAAGTTGAATTAAATGTTGGATGTTTCGTTCCCCTTAATAATGTTAATTGTTCCCTCAAAGGAACTAAAGATCTTTAGCCTTGAGAAGAGGAGACTCAAGTGGAGATGGTAGGTCTTCTCAAGCACTCAAAGTGGTGTCACATGGAAAATGGACGAGGGCAATTTGTCTGAGTCCCAAAGGGCAGGACTTGGAGGGAAGGTTAGTGATGGCAGATACACAGATTACGGCTCAAAGGTAAGAAAACATTTTTATGATCAAGATTTTCCCCAAGTGGAAGGTGTTGGCTTTAGGACCCCTTCCCCTTCTTGGAGACCCTTAAGGAGAGAGTGCATGACCATTTATCAGGCATATTATGTTATAATTCCTCTGAGGTAGGGGTTAGACTAGACAGCCACTGAGGTCTGTCCTAACTCCCAAATTCTGAGACTTTGTGCTTTCTGTGAGCTCCGTGGGGACAAGAAGTAGTTGACTTAAATTTTAACTTGACCCTAGTGCCTAGCACAGGTCTCTACATACAGGCAAGGATGGATAAAACAACAACAACAACGATAAATCAGATGAAGTCAAGTGAAGTGGTCCATGTTGGGCGGCATGGAATGGCATGGGAGTGCAGGAATCAGCCTTTAACCTTGGTCCCTGTAATGAAGGTAGGTAGATGATGGACCATTATCCCCATCTTACAGACAGACAATATGAGGCCTAGAAAGATACTAAGTGACTGTGCAAGCTTGTCAGTAGCAGAGTCAAGACTTGAACTCAGGGCTTCTAACTCCTGGACAATGAATGGCTTTTATAGTACACCTCCCTGATTCTCTTAAAATGAATGTGTGCAAGTTTTCATTAAGGGGCGAGAAGGAAAAAATACTCTGTTTTCCTTTGGACCGCCAAGTTGTCTTTCTTTTGCACCTACCATGCCAAGGGTGCCTCATAAACCTCAAATAATAATAATAATGGCGCTACCCCAGAGGGGAGAAGTTGGTGATAAAAAGCCATTTTATGGAAGCTTCTCTGTAGAAGCTGTGGGTGGCTAGGAAGTGCTCACAACTCAAGGCCAGAGAACCTCCATAAATGCCAGATTCCATAGGGAAACACTTGGGTGGTGGGGAAAGGGCACCCAGCTGTTGATGGCCACCCACACTGGGCCTTCTGGAATCCAATGGTAAGTCATAGGGTAAAGAGCTTCCTCCCCTGGGCATAATCAGGCCTGAAATAAAGCTGTTTCCATGCAATGGCCAAGCAGGACAGGCCCTCGAAAAAAGATGCTGCCATGAGGCAGGGGAGTGGAGTGGAGAGATGCAAGATTTGAAGTCAGGTCAGAGAGAATCACAGGATCATGTTCTGAGCTAAGAGGGGTCTTAGAGATTATCTAGCCAACTTCCCCTCTGCCCCCCATTTTACTGGGGAAGGAAAGAATGTCCAAAGTTACACTGGAAGTAAATGATAGACCTAGAACATAAAGCCAGGTCCTCCAACTCCAAAATCAAAATGCAAACCTATCCCTTGGGACTGGTCCTTGTCCATTGACTAATCTACTGAAAAGAACCAATCGACTAATCAATAAGCATTTGTTAATACTTACTCTGCCCCAGACATACAAAGTTACGTGCAAAGTAGACACACGGTCTAAAGGAGAAAGTAACTGTAAATAGCAACCAAAGAGTCCCAGGAAAACTCTTCAGAACTCCCAGTGTTAGAATGTAGAATGTCAGCATAGGGCACCAGATATGCTAGAACATAGAAGGTTATATAACAGAACCTAGAACGTTAAGATAGAAAACCTTGAAGGTTAAGAGGTAGAACTTAGAATGTTACAATGTATCATGTTATGCTATAGAAACTAAAACGTTCAAACATAGAATATTAACATATAGAACCTTGAATGTTAAGGTGTGGA
>CM053586.1:345521134-345555176 GCA_028646515.1 Pseudochirops corinnae | reverse complement strand
ATTATATATGTTGTAATTATTATGTATAGGTTTCATATATTATTGTTAATATAACATGTAATGTTATATAACACATTAATATATAATAATTATTATAATTAACATATATACATATTATTATTCAATATGCATGCTGATTACCTTAACATTTCTCAATCTAAATTTTATTTAAGAAAAGAAAATGTGAATTTCTTTCTTTTTTCTATTTAGAGAGAAATAAACTTGGGAATAAAACAAAAACATTTTCATTAACATCCCCAGGGTTTGCCATAGATGACATCTAGCAGGTGAGATGATTCCAGTGAGAAGAGCTCCTATTATGTAGCCATTTACTGCTTCCTACTTACTCAGTTTGGGACCCAGAGCAAAGGATTTCACCTTTCTGGATCTCAGTTGGACTAAATAACCTCCCAGGTTTCTTCTAGTTCTAATTCTGTGAAACTAGATAATAGGAGAGTCCATAGTATGCTATAGTGGATCTCTGTGCCTGGATGTCAGGAGGTTTAGATTTTGCCTCTGTGGCTTCCAAGCATCACAGAGTAATCCTTTTTACCTTTTGAAGCCCCAGTTTCTTCATCTATAAATGAGCATAAGTCCCTGAAGTAGTACTTAATAGGGTTCTATTGCACTCAAGATGAGCAAAAAAAAAAAAAAATACGAATTGCATTACTAACATTAAAGGTTCATATCAAAGTAAGTGATTATTCTTAGAGGTGAGATTTGGTCTTTTGAGTTCTATACAGGTAAGGACTAACCCGTTTCAGATTTCAGCAAACTTCTAAGTTCTAAGGGATAGGTTGCAGAGACTATGTATGAGGTATGAGGGCAAAAATGCTAGGATGACATTTGTACCTTTTTATCAGATTTGAGTGACTCATGCTATACATTATGAAAGATATGAGGTTTTGAGTAGCTCATTTGCATATATTCAAATGTATGGATAATGAAGTTGCCCCCAGGGCATGGATTGCCTCCATTCCCTTTCCCCAGTGGATAGGTCAATAAGAGATTCTTAGAATTGTTTTCTTAAATGAGTAACCCTGAACCTCAGAATTACTTGAAGTTTATTGAACAAATGGCCATGACCAATAAAGATCTGGCAAATACACTGGATGGTAGGGTGAGGTCTTTCACCAAAAAGACCAGTCACTAGATTAGAAACAGTTATTAAAAGGAAAGTCTAAACCTCCATTTGCCTTCCTCCTTCCTAGGAAGTGGTAAACCTCAGAACTGAAGCATTAAGGGAGCAGAACTAGAGAGACATCTGACAGTCCTAGGCTAAGGGTCTCTGTTCTTTCTGAAATGGCACAGTAACAAATATCCCAACCTAGGATTGAGCTGATCTAGAACCTGGAATTGGAGGTGGTAGATACTACAGAGCAGACCAATGCCAAGGAATCTAGCAGAGTGACCTGAGAGAAGTCCAGCTGAGCAACCTATCTAGGAGAAACTCCATGCCCTCTGAGAAGCAAACCCTGCTGTATAAACTGTGTATCTGCTTTAAATTTGAGCCCACTCTCCTCACTCTCATGCATATTTCTGGGAGATTACATTCCACATTTATGGAGAGTGTTTTGTAACTATTGTTCTTGGTTGTGTATTTGAATAAATGCTTTTGCTAAAAGTTAATTGAATCTACTTGCTAATTACTAGTAGGAAGCACACTAGTGGGGGCTTGTAAGCTGCTTTAGAATGTGGTACAACAGGGTATGCCCTTGAGCTCTGAGTATAGTCAGTCCTCTGGGGACCATCCCATGAATATAAACGCAGAATAGAGGAATAACTCAGAAGTCTGCCCCCCTTTCAGGTCAGCTCTGGGTCCAATGTGCTGTAGCTGTCTCTCCCTGTTAGCTTGTCTCTGGAGGACATTGTAACATGAGTTTTCAGTAGTTGTTAATATTTTTAAATATATACTGGGAAAAAACACTACAGAACAATGGGCACAGAAAAATGTAGGAAAGCCCCGGAAATTTGGCATATTTTCTCTGGCAACCAACCTGGAGCATCATTTCATTACTCAGCAATCCCTTCCTCCCTCTCCCGAGAGCATAGGGTGTTTTCCAAATTGCAGGGTACTGTTTACTGTCGGGTCTCCAGACATGTTAGCTCTTTTGTAAAACCAGACCAGGCTCTCATTAGAAAGCCTCAAACCAGGCTGGGTCCAGGCTCTGCTCCAGTTTGGGCCCAATAAGCCCATCCTTTGACTTGGGCCTGAACTTTTCACCCCCAATCAATTCAGAACTAGAACATTTTCAAAAACAGTTTTACTCCGTCTGACCTTGACAATTGAGGCTAAAGAACCATCACTTTTATTAGAGGAATCTGTCATTTCTAAACAGCTTGGCTCATGACAAGAAAAATCTAAGACTTAGGGCTAGGAGGGACTAAGGTCATCAGATATTAAAGCTGAAGAGCACATAGAACATCAGCATTGGATTAGACCATAAAATATCAAATATTGGAGCTGGGAGGGACCTTATAACAACAATTAGCATTTTATGGTGTTTTAATTTTGGCAAAACACTTTTCACAAGTTATCTCATTTGATCCCCATAACAAGCCTGAGAGACTGGTGCTATAATTATCCCCATTTCACATATATGGAAACTGAGACAAAAAGAAGTTAACTGACTTGTCTAGGATCACACAGCGGATTGTGACAGAACCAGGCCCTGAACCCAGATCTCTTGGTTCCTACGATGACTAAGGCTCTTCCCACCACAAGATGGCTTAGAAAATAATTTTATGCCTTTGCAATTTTGAGTGTCTTCTGATTTAAGCTTATTCAGTCAATCAACCAGACAAGTGTTTATGACACTAATATGTCTTAGGCGCTCAATCAATAAGTACTTATTACAGCCCTACTATGTTCCAGGCACTGTGCTAAGGAAGCATTCAAGGAGGAAGCCATTTTTTCTTCAAGTACTTTCTGAGACATTAGAATTTGAGCAACCAATAAGAATTGTTTATTAATTACAGCAATTCATGGTAACAATATATGTCATATGCATGACATCAGATAATACATTTTCTATGAATGTATATGCATTACACCCCTCTAATCGGGGGCTATATTAGCTTCATTTTATAGATGAGTTTCAGAGAGTTGAATTGATTTACCCAGGGTCACACAGCCACAATCCATCTGCCTAGGGTTCTTTTTACCTCCCTATGCTGCCTGGGCATTCATCTTTTATCAAGTGCCCCCAGTGGGCAATGAAGACTATAGAGAAGCAGCCTTTATGGGGCTTTATGCCCCATCCCTTCCAAGATGCTCACCATCTAGAATGACCATTAAGGACCATCTGGCCATAGCTTTGGAGTTCTTGCCTAGTTCAGATTTATTTTACAGATAGAGAAACTGAGGCCTATTAATCTGGGTGTCAACATCACAGTCACCCAGTCATCTCTCAGGGCCACTTTCTTGTGCTATCTTCCTCTCCCCTCTTAAAGGTAGCTTCATGTTCAATTTCACTTCAAATATTAATGGCCAACATTATTTATATAGCAATTAAAGACTTTCAAAGCACTTTCTATACATCTCAGTGGGTCCTCATAATAACTGTGGGAAGGAGGTACTATTATTCTCTCCATATTATATATGAAGTAACTGAAGTTCAGAGGGGTATAAGGATTTGCCCATGGTCACACAGCTAGTAAGCATCTGAGGCTGGATTTGAACTCAGGTCTTCATGATTCTAGATGTGGCACTAATTCTACTCACGTGGTCTATGTAAAAGACAAACTCCCATGCTCTTTTCACTGTATCTTTGGACAAGTTAGGATTAGCTTCAAAGGACCTAGCCTTAGATCCCATCTCTGGTGTTAGGTGACCCTGTTCCCTCTCTAGACCTCTGTGTAGTGAAATGAGGGTTTGGGGTGGACTAGATGACCAAGGCCTAAGGTCTAGCAGGGGTGGGAATCTGTGACCTCAAGGCCACAAGGGACCTTCTAGGTCCTCAAACACAGCCCTTTGACTGAATCCAAACTTCACAGAAAAAACTCTCTTAATAAAAAGATTTGTTCTGTCAAACTTGGACTCAGTCAAAAGACTGCACAAGAGGACCTAGAGGGCCCTAGGGGCCCCTACCCCTGGAAGGTCTAGCTTTTGTTTCTCATGTATGCAACTTAGGCACAAAATGTCGCCCCAATTCCATTGTGTTGGATGGATGGGACATTTCCTAAAATCCAAAGCCTCATACTTCACAGATGGCAAGTTTTCCAAAATGGGGATTTCTCATCACCACCAACCCCATTATTCTGACTTTTAATTCCAAGCACAATCTTCTTTTCTCCTTCTTTTATTCTCATTTTCTCCTTGTAACAAGGATTCTCTGCCTCCTTTCTCTCTCAGTTCAGAGGGTTTAGAGCTGGCAGGGCCCTTAAGAGATCACCGACTTTATGCCTCTATTTTACAGGTAAGGAAACTGAGGCCAAGGCAGTCAAGTGACATGGTTAAAGTCATGAAAATAATAAGTAACACAATCAAGATTTGAACCCAGATCTTCTGACTTCTTAAAGTTGGAACACTCCTCTCGGGCTAGACAACTCTTATACAGAAGAAGAAACCAAGGCCCAGGGCAAGTGACCTGCCCAGGGGATTATAGTAAGTATTGAAAGTGGGCTTTAAATCCAGCCTTCTCTCCCTATACCCTGCTGTGTTTCTGCAGCACCAGCCTTCCAAGTCAGACCCCAGAGATGGCCCCCTTCTCACCTCATCCCTGAGGCTAGGCCTTTATATTTCCCGGACATTAACTCTATCCTCTGCTTCTCATTCTTCCAATTGCTATCCTGAGTATCCAGCACTGCATCAGGTCCATTCAGTATTATGGAGAAGAGAACAAATGAACAATGAGAAAGAGTAGCCTCCCACCCTACAATGGCAGGCAGAACATTGGGATTCCAGTGCCTACTAACCCTTAGCCCTCTCCAGAAGTGTTACTGGCTGCCTCAGGGGCAGACAACTCTCCTTTATTGGGTGTTTTCAAGGAGCAGCTGGGTCCCTTTGTTGAATTTATTGCTCAACCTGAGCAGAGATAGTTTCAGTCTTTGTACTTACAGTCCCAGTGTCTAGTACCCGGTAGGTGCCTGATAAATGAGCACATGGCTCTGAACTCTGACTGGTGATCTGTGTTGCTAACTTCCTCCTTCCTAAAATTTGAGGACTGGTATAGAAGAATCATTCTCTCTATGTATCTGTGGTCATCTTATTTAGAGCATAATCTTTGGCAAGTCTTTGAAAATTGAGAAAGGCCTCTCTAGGGACTAGATGACTCTGTGTGTGTGTGTGTGTGTGTGTGTGTGTGTGTGTGTGTGTGTGTTTCTGTGGTCCAACATTAGCCTGGTTAATTTGGAGAGCCTCAATCCCATGTTGGCCATAGAGGGATGAATATTTCAACCACTCTATAATTCCATGTCCCAAGTGATATAGGGCTATGTTCTGCCTGCCCTTCCCACTCTCCAAAAATGTGTCGTCTCCCATTAGAACGTAAGATCCTTGAGGGCAAGGACCTGCTTGCTTTTAACTAGCTCTAGGGAGCACCTGAGGACACAGAGTGCCTAGCCTGGAGTCACAGATGTGTGAGTTCAAATTCACCCTTAGATACTTCCTAGCTTGTGATCCTGGACAGACCACTTAACCTCTGTCTGACTCATTTCCCTCATCTAGAATGGGGATAATATAAGCACCTAACTCCCAGGTTTGTTGTAAGGATCAACTGAGATAGTATTTGTAAAGTGTCTTGAAAATATGTTAAAAGCTACTTATAGCATTATATAAATGATAAAAATAATAAATAGATGGATGATCACCAAGCCTCTTCTTTAGTGATTTATGACAATGACAATTATGACTACTGTTACTCCTCCTCTAAGAGCTAAGCAAAATTCTTTCCTCACCAGGGAATCAATATTTCCAGCTTGAGCTACTGAATTGGAGAAGGTAGAGGGGAGGATTTTGTCTTTATCTAAAGATAGAAAGAAAGCTCCTTGAGGGCAGGAGATAGTTCCCTTAAAATAGGGAACTCCTAGATTGAAGACTCTCTCCCCTAATGCTGGACAGTGCCCATCTCTGCTGTTTACAATCTTCTTTGCTTGAGGCTTTGAGCAGGACCTGAATGACTCCTAGGACATCTCTCCACTAAAAAGTTCTCTACACAAAACAGGACAAGGACTGTTTTCGCTTCTGTCTTCATACCCCTCCGCCTGGTACTTTTCATAGGCACTTAATGCGTTTCTATTTCATTAAGTGGAAGGAGGACCCACACAAAAGAATCCATGTACCCTTGAAGGATTCTCCCTGAAAAGTGCAGGTTTCCTTGTAGTCTGGACAGATTCAGAGGGAAACATGGCAAAGGGAGGAGGGCTAGATGGGGAACCTAGGTGTGTTGACTTCAGAAATTTGCCCTGGACTGACTACGACTCAAACCCCCAGCATTGCCTCCTGGATCTTCCCAGTCAGAGGATGGGCATTAGGCTGATCACCTACAGCTGGCAAAGAGGGGATGGACAGTCCTGTCATTGAACTCAGCCCTTTCTCCCCAGCTTGGAGGACCAGCATGAGCAAGGTCACCAGAGGGACCTTGAGTTAGCCATGTGCCTTCCACTGTGTATGAGCATAGTTGGGAGAGCAGCAGTGAGTCCCGTTGTGAGTATGAGCTGGGGATTTCAACATTATTTGCTTTAGGGAGCCTCTTCTTTAGTTGGTCCTCAAGGTGACCTTGGCTGGAGCCCATTTGGCAATAGGTTATCGAGGGCCTTTGGAGCTCTCTGGTGCGACTCCAAACTGCCAGACTGAAACGTCCCAGGCGCTGTGAATGAACTGTGTACATTCTTCTTCTTGCCTTTTCTGTGTACTCATAGACTCCTTCCAGTGGAGTATAAGCTCCTTGAGGGCAGGAACTACTTCCTTTCTACCTTTGTCACCTTAAACATGTTGGTTCTTCATGTCTTAGACTTGGTGATGAAAGGAACTCTAAAGGTCACATAGTCCAGATTAGAAAAGTCAGCTGGCAGTTAGTAAATGACAGTATTGGGGGCTTTCTTGGCAGAGATCATGGAGTGGTTTGCCATTTCCATAGAGCACCTGGGGGGCCATAGTACACGGAGCGCCGTGCCTGGAGTCAAGAAGATTCATCTTCTTGAGTTCAAATCCAGCCTCAGACACTTACAAGTTGTGAGGCCCTGGGCAAGTCACTGAACCCTGTTTGCCTCAGTTTCTTCATCTGTAAAAAGAGCTGGAGAAGGAAATGGCAAAGCAATTCAATGCCTTTGCCAAGAAACCCCCAAAAGGAATCATGACGAGTCAGACAGGACGGAAATGATTGAACAATGATAAAAGATAACAATGTGAAAGAAGAGCTGGTAGAAGGAGCAGCCTGTGGGGCCTCTTGGGTTGTCCAAAGATCAAAGGGGAGCAGCATGCTACTCAATCACACAGTTAAAGTTGGAAGGGACCATAGAATACTGTATGTTAATCCACAACTGTGCCAGGCCTGGGGCCTGGGGCTGATACCTACATGAGCATTTCTTCTCCATTCCAAATCAAATAAATAATTATCCACTTCTGAGAGTGAATTCAAGAAGGGAAGATTTTATCTGGCTCCTCCATACAACTAAGCAATGGCCATTCTGGGGCTTTGATCACAGGAAGGGCCATTTCAGCTCATGACTCCCCCCAGCCACAGAGAAGTACAGTGAAATTCACAGAGCACGAGTCATTTGTTCAATAACTTTTTCTTCTCTTTGGAAACTGTCTCAGTTTGCTTGTCTGTAAAAAGGGGCAGTGGATTTGCCATTGCCACAGCCATCTCAAGGGTCCCTTTGGTTTCTGACATTCTATATTCCAGGCCCCTCTAACTTTGACATTCAATGTTTTACCTTTCTAAGGTCCAAGCACATTTAATTCATATTCTATGCTCCAAAATTCTATATTCTAAAAACACTTTCAGCTTTAACATTCTGTGTCTTCTGTAAGGACCCTGGCAGAGCAGACATTCCATGTTCTAATGTTCAATATTCTGAGCCCCCTTTCCATCTGTCAGAAAGAGAATATTCTTGGTTCTAATGGTTGGTAGAGCTTTCCCAACACTACCAACCTGTATTTCTGGAAGTCTAACCCACTCTTTCTGGAGATAAAGCTACTAGGAAATTCAGCTCTCTTCCCCATCCCCGGCCCCAAACAAACCACCAGCAGAAAGTGTTAATGTTTAACAGTCTCATCCTCTCAGCATTCAAAGCAGGAGTCCTGGGATAAAGCAACTGGGGTGTTCTCTCATTGGCCCAGCTCCCAGAGACCCTTCGGAAACACCCTTCCTAGCTCAATGCAGCCTGCCCCACCAGCCTGCCTGCTTCTCTGTCTCTGTCTTTATCTCTCTCTCTCTCTCTCTCTCTGTCTTATTTGGTCTCTATATGTCTGCCTCTATCTGTCTTTGTCTATATCTCTGTCTTTGTCTCTCTGTTTCTGACTGTCTCTGATTCCCTGTCTTTGTCTATCTCTGTCTCTCTGTCTTTGTCTCTCTACTTCTCTGTCTCTTTCTCTCTCCATCTCTATTCCTTCATTTCTGTCTCTGCCTTTCTCTCTCCCTCTCTCCCTCCCCTCTTTTCATCACCCTTCTTCCCTCTTCCTTTCAAGAAAGAAATCTGTATCTGCACTCCCCCCAAACACTCTCACGGGCCAATGCACAGCTATAACAGCGGATTAAAGTTAGAGGAAAGAAACCAGGAGTGAAAAGTAAGCTGCCTGTGCGGGTTCCCGGAGAAATCAAGTGAATTTTTGTCAAGGGGGAAGAAGAGGGTGGGAGAGAAATGAGACCGTTTGCATTTGGGGCTCAGCCTGGCACTGGGCCCAATTCTAGGGACTTCAAAGATTCCCGTCCCAGGCAGCTGAATTATTTTTCAAAACAAGAGGGTCAGAGGGAGGGGGTTGGGGCTTAAAATTATTATTATTTTTTTTTACAACTTTCCGCCTGGCCAGAGACACATTAGAGGGAGGTTGGTGGTGGGTTTCTCTAGTGGGGCCCTGAGTTGCCTTTAAGTTTTTTATCCAAAGGGAAATTGTAGCCCCTGAGTCCCTGGTTGGCCCACGAGGGCCCCAGGCTCAGGCAGAGGAGAAGGGAGTTCCCTGTAAGACTTTCTTCCCTATGGCTTCTCTGGTCAGGTCTACAAAATCTGGAGCAAGGTTGCCAATGAGCAACACGAAACTTCCCCTAAACTGTGATCTTAGGGAAGGAAATGTGAAGCAAGAATGAGATAGCCCTTCAGATCCCCAGGCCCACCCCTAATCCTCTGTGATAGCTGGGCAAATAAATCCATGGTCATTTGTGTACCTCCAAACAGAAACCAACTGAGGGGCCAAAAGCCCACAGAACCATGGTCTGTCTGAGCTGGAAGGAACCTGGGACAGACATCCGTCAGAGCACAGAATGGTAAAGGAATCTTAGAACATGAAATGTTAAAGATGGAAGGGGCCTTATGGAATCCATGAAATAGATCTTAGGAGACAGGATGTAGGAGCAAGAGAAAACCATGAAACATGCACCATAAGAGCTAAAAAGAACCTTGGGGTAGAGAGAGCTAGAACATGTTTTAGTAGAAGTAAAAGTAGAAGGTTAGAACAGGGGATGTCAGGGCTGGGAGGGGCCTTAGAATAGGGGATGTCACGGTTGAGAGGGGCCTAGAACAGGGAAAGTCTAGAGGAGGGAATGAGAGAAGTAGAACATATTGGTAGACCTGAACATAGAACATAGAACATTAGAAAATAGAGAGCAAGGACTGAAAGAGTCTTCAGGGTCATCTAGGCCTTCCTTCTCATTGTACATTGTTCACTTTGGAGTGAACTCCAAAGCAGAATCTCTGGAACAGACCTTCTAGTCAAATCCCCTCATCTTATGCAGAAGGAAACTGAGTCCCAGAGGTGACATGATTTGCCAAAGGTAGGATATGAAGCCACCTCTGACTCTAAATCCAGGGATTTTCCCACTAACATTCTGACCTTACTTTATAGAGGAAAAAACTGGGGGCTTTAGAATCATAGAATCATAGTGTTGACCTCCACTGTTGACCCAACAAACGAACGAATCACCTTTCCAACATTCCAGACTGGTGTTTATTGAAGCTTTCACTGAGGATCTCCTTCCTTGAGCATTCAGTCCATTCTCTTGTTGACCAAGGTCTGATGAAAGTTGGTTGGTGCCCCCTCACTTCACCGGTACTCACTGGACTTGGAATCTGCCTCCCACCAACTTTCACCTTCTGGGCTTCGTTCTGTCTTCTGGGGTATCTTAAGGAAGATCCTAGCTCACCTAAGCAGTGTTGTCTAGAGGGAGCAGCAAATCGGGGCCATTATCTGGAAATATCTGAAGGCCTGTCCTGTGGCAGACAAGCTGCTGGTCAGTGACTCAAGAAGGTAGCAGGTAGGCAAGAAGGAAGAGTCTCAGGCAGATGAGATAGATAGATTAGATAGATAGATAGATAGATAGATAGATAGATAGATAGATAGATGATAGATAGAGAGAGAGAGAGAGACAGAGAGAAAAACAGAGAGAGAAGGAAAGAGAGAGGGAGAAAAAAGGAAAGAAAGAGGGAGGAAGACAGAGAAAAGGAAAGAAAGAAAAAGAAAGAGAAAAAAAGAAGGAAGGAAGGAAGGAAGGAGAGAGAGAGAGAGAGAAAGGAAGGAAGGAAGGAAGGAAGAAAGAAAGAAAGAAAGAAAGAAAGAAAGAAAGAAAGAAAGAAAGAGAAACCAGCACCCAGGCAACTGCATAAATCAATGTGAAACCCTGACAATCATGCCTTTTGTGCCTGTCTGTCGCCCCTAAGACAGCTAATTTTTATACAGAGCTTTAACATTTGTGGAGTAATATATAAATCTAGATCTGTAGATATTCATAGATGCATGTAGAAGGGATGGTGGTTATGATGATGATGATGATGAAGATAGATATAGACAGATAGATACACAGACAGACAGATAGACAGATAGATGGATAGATAGATGGATAGATAGATAGATAGATAGATAGATAGATAGATAGATAGATAGATAGATAGGATAGATAGGATAGATAGATAGATGGGATAGATAGCCCTGGGAAGTCATTGAAATTTTTATTCCTATTTTAGAGATGAGGAAAGTGAGTTCCAGGAAGCTTAAGTTACTGACCTGGGTCATATGGCTACAAGACTCTAAGACAGGATTTGAATTCAGCAATTCCTGACCCAGGTCCCATATTCTATCCCCTATGAACCTCCTTCTCAGAATACTGTTTTTAAGTGTATAAAATTTAAGTGTAAAAAAATAAGTGTATAAATAAAATCTGTAGGATTACAAAGGAACTCAATTATATTGAAATACAGTTGTTGAAAAGAATTTTTAAAAACAAATTCGGGAACCCTAGGTTAAGAATCCCAACTCTACAGTCATCTTACTGCCTAAATGTATACGGAAGGGGGAGGTTGAGGTCTATGATTTGCCCCAAGCTCCAGACATCACCCCCTTACCCCAAAGATGGCCCAATCACCAGTTAATTTTTTATGGGTAAAAAAAAACTATCCAACGCACTAGAAAGAAAAAATTTTATGCGTGAATTTAGCCCTTAATCCCTCAGTCTGGCATTCAAAGCCGTCACATTTTTGGTGTGATGCTCTTTTCTTATATCTCCCTCCAGGCAGACTAGACTGTGATGAGAAGATTCTATATCGTTAGAAGAGGAAACGAGCCTTGAGATACTTTAGTGCATAAATTTTACAGATGAAGAAAACCAAGACCGAGAGAGACTCAGTGATTTGTAGCTAATTACTGGGAGATTTAGGACTGAATCAAGGGGAACCCACTCATGATTCTGAGACTTAGCCCTGGGGCTGAGACTTCCTGAAGGTATTAACAGAGTTGGTGCAATATTGTCCTCATTTTATAGGTGAAGAGACCGGTGAAGAGTCCTGCACAGGATCTCACAGTTGGGAATTGTGTTTGTACCTGAGTGTAAACTTCACTCCAATAGAAACTCCTTGAGGGCAGGCCCTGTTTAAATGTTATATTTGTATCCCTAAAACCTCATCCAGTTCTTAAACAATGCTCAGTGATTGATTAAATTTTAAAAAAAGTTTTGGAATCTTTTGTTTTTACATCACTTTTATTTCCCAATCTACTCCTCCCTGTTTTCTTCCCCAGAGAGCCATATCTGCAAGGGAAAAGCGAGAGGGAAAAAAATCCATCAAAACCAACCAGTACATGGACCACGCCTGACAATTCACTCAGGGCTCCCCAGCTGGCAAATGACTTTCAAACTCACATTAAAGCTAAGCACGCTTTGCCCTGGGATCAAGAGGCAAAACAGAAAAGTTCTTCCGCCACGGCCTCAACAAAGCTGGGCATCGGAGAGTCCTTGGACAGCTGGGAGAGCCCGGGGGAAAAGGGAGAAGAAGCCTTTCCTTTTACCCAAACACTGAGCACATCAGAGAAGTTTACTCAACTGAATCTCCTCACTGAGGACAGAAGGTGCTTTCAAGGCCATCTGCTTTCTACATTTTACAGCTGGGGAAATCGAGGACTAGTACTAATAACAGAGAGCATTCATATAATGCCTTCACATTTGCAAGGCAAATTTCAAATATTATTTCATTTATTTATCACAAAAACTCTGAGAGAGGTTTGGTGCTATTATCCCCATTTCATGGATTAAGAAACTGAGATAAATAGAGATTAAAGTGACTTGCCTAGGAGGCACACAGATATGAAGTGTCAGGGGCAAGCTTTAGACTTAGGTCTTACCCTGTGCCACCTAGCTGTCAATGACATGGCCAAGGGAACAGAGTAGTAGTAGCTGGGATTCAAACACAGCTCTTTCCACCACTGCGTCTCCATTCTAGCCTAGGTTCTCTCTTCATTTCTCACCTGGTCGCATTACTCTGGGACTTCTTTGATTGCTCCCAGCCCCGCCCCGCCCCCACTCCAGAAAGTCCATTATTAAGCAAACCTCATTATCCTGCAAGATCCCATCAGCCTTGGCACTCCACCTCCAGGGTAGAGCTTAAGTGGAAACTTTGGAGTGAACACATAGCTCCCTTTTGGGGGTCCCCCCAGAGTGTGTGTGTGTGTGTGTGTGTGTGTGTGTGTGTGTGTGTGTGTGTGTGTGTGTGTGTGTATTTGGGTCCCCAGAGCTTAGCAACAGTGTCTGGCATATAATAGGTGCTTAAGAAATATTTTTTGACTTACTGACAATAGCAGTAACCTTTCCACTCCAACAGGGCTGAAATTTTTACCCATTTTACAGATGGGGTGGGAGGTTGAAAGTGTTTTGGATTTAGCTCCCCAAAAGCCTTCATTCAGATTCAAGCTTTGCCACTTAATAGCTCTGTGACTTTGAGTGAATCACTTCAACTATCTGGGGTTCTAACTACAACACTGGGGTTGAATTAGGTGACCTTAAAGGTCCCTTACCTTCTGTGATATTTCCTCTGGAAAATTACATGGCTGGACTAGATAATCTCAATCAAGAGTTGTGTAGTCCAGCAGTGTCTAAGGTTAGATTGAGAAACTGGGAATTAGAATTCAGGCTTTCTGATTCAGAGCTGGGTGTTATCTCAGATTTGCCAACCACTCTCTTAATCCTATGACATGCTGGTTGTAATCCCATTACTTTGGTCAGCTTCCTCTGCTTCTCCTCCCCCATCTCTCCCCATGACGACACGACCACCCATTTGTTCTGCTGGCCTAGTCAAGCATCTGTCCTCCCTCTGGGGCTAGGACTGGATGGTCTGATAAAACCCGTGTGCTGCCTCTACAGATCAGTGAGTCAATCAAGCAGGAAGAGAAAACTGATGGGACAGAAAAGGGAAAGTTTCTGTTTACCCACAAATGCCACTGTAATGAGGGGAAAGGAAATGCTGAAAGAGAAGGTAGTGAATCATCAAATCTCAGTGTTGTCAGGGACCTCAAGGAGAAATCTTCTCGTCCGGGGAGAACCAAGTGTCTCTTTTATTCTGTCCCCAATAGGTCCCCCATTATGTTATTCCCCAAAAAGGTCACCCATCTTCCAGCTGCTGTGTGAGAACCTCCAGTGACAGGGAGCTCACCACGCACCCAGGCTGCCCTTTACATAGTGAATTTGTAGCCAGGATTTGTCCAGAATCCCAGAATTTCAGCAAATTGGAAGCAAATTCAGTAGACATCTAATTCAACACTTTTTAATTTCTGAAAATATAAAAATCCCCTTCACAATATATTCAACAACTGATCATTTCATCTTTGTTAAAGACTAACAGTGAAGGAAAATTCATTGTCTCCTGAGGCCACTCACTCCATTTTGGAACAGGCTTTCTACTTTAGGAAGAGTAAACTAAACCCGATTATCCTGAGAACATTTGTAGTTGAAAATGAAAGGCCAATGATTCTCATATCATATTGAAGGTTACAATCCGGCGATTGACTTCTTAGCTGTTACACAGACATGACCTTCCATCTCTCTGCTCAGGCATTTTCTGTGGCTGTCCTGCCACTTCTGGGATATACGCCCTCCTTGGCTCCAACTACTGACCTCCCTACAAGAAGTCTTTCCCCTCCCTTCTTAATTCTAGAGCCTTCTCTTTTCATTTTTTCCTACTTATCCTGTGTGTAATTTGCTTGTGTAGATCTGCTTGCCTGTGAACTCCTTGAGGGTAGGAACCATCTTTTGCCTCTCTCTGCCTCTCCATTGCTTAGCAATGACCCCTAGTAAATGCTATTGTCACCATCTTACAGATGAGGAAACTGAGGTAGACAGTGGGAAAGTGGCTTTCCCAGAGTTACATAGCTAGTAAGTGTCTGAGGCCAGATTTGAACTTGGTCATACTGATTCCAATGCTCTGTCCACTCTACCACCTACCACCACTTTTAGTTGGTTATAGATGCCAACTCGAGAACCTCATCAATATGAATTTTGCCTCCATCATTGCAATTATCAACCCACCCATCCTGCCCACCTTCCTGTGTATCCACTACATGCTGGAGTCATGAATTCCTAGAATGCCGATATCTCAAGGATAGTTCTTAACACATGCCCTGTCCATCTTCTTTTTCGATAATACATTTCTCTGATGACATATTGTTTCTGTTTTCATTGGTCTTTTCTTGCTTGTAATGTGTTGCAGCCCATAGGCATACACCAATGGAAAATCCCCTGTTCTTGGAATTTTTAGGATCCTTGGACTCCTTCATTTTACAGGAAAGGAAAACTGAGCTTAAGTGTCTTGTTCAGGTCACACAGCTAGTAAATGTTAGAGGTCAGAGTTGACCCCAGTTTTTTTGACTCTCAAGGCTCTATCTTCTACACCTCAGTTGACCCATCCTCTCACCCTCAATGTAAATGGATTGTGAATCTGTCTGTAGAAATGCTGTCATTATGGAGGTAGCAATCTCAAAGGAGGGGTGGTTCACTGGATAGAGCAAGCACCTGTCCAGAGTTAGGAAGACTCATCTTGCTGAGTTCAAATCCAGCCTCAGATGCTTACTAGCTGTGTGACCTTAAACAAGTTGCTTTATCCTGTTTTCCTCAGTTTCCTCATCTGTAAAATGAGCTAGAGAAGGAAATGGCAGACCACTCCAGCATCTCTGCCAAGAAAACCCATAACGGGGTCACAAAGAGTCAGATACAATTGAAAAAAGACTGAACAAAGGATCGTTGGGAGATGGGAGTGATCGAAGTCAATATGGGGTTCCAGGTTCCTTAGAGAAAGGGACAGGTTTTCCCCCAAGCTTGGAATGAACTCTTTCCTCCCCTCTGCCTCTTAGAACTCCTTGCTTTATTCAAAGTGTAGCTTAAGGGCCCCCTTCTACATGAGGCCTTTCCTAGCCACTGCTCCCAGGCTCCTCTTCCTCATTAACTTGTACCTTCCTGGTGCCTACTTACAGATATGCATCCATGTTGTTCTTTTTTTCATTTTTTAAAAATTATGGAAACAAATACACAATGAAAAAAGAAAAAGAACATTATAAACTTAAATATTGAAATAAACACAAAATAGAAAAAAGGCACGTCATATGCACAGCACGTAAGAGATGATTTGACGTCTATAGCAAACAAATTTCCATTTCAAGAAAGCCTACGTAATAATACTAGGTGTTGTGTTGTTTTACACAAGTAGAACAGAAGCTCCTTGAGGACAGGCAGAGACAATTTCATTTTTGTCCTTGTACCCCCAGCACCGAGCCCCATGTCAGCACTAAACAAATGCTTGTTGAATGCAGGAATGAACTCATCATCTAGTGGAAATGCACAGAGAGAGCAATTCAGCTGAGGAAGAGTGGCTGCTTATTACCATGACTCAGAGGCGGGATGGGGAGATTGCACAAGGGGTGAGAACAATAATCTTTCCTTCCTCTGACCCCAAATAGCACCCCGTGTACATTCTCATTAATCTTCTCTTTTGTCACAGAGTGCATTTCCCAAAGTCAAGATTAGGGACAGGCAAGGTAACCAGCTTCTGATTTGCAATTGCGTGTGTGTGTGTGTGTGTGTGTGTGTGTGTGTGTGTGTGCGCAAGTTGGACACAACTGAAACAACTGAACAATAATTTAAAAGCCAGAAGGCACCTTCAGGGTCATCTAATCAAAACCCCTTCCTTTTCTAGTTGTAGAACCTCAGGCTCAGAACTCACTATCAACCTTTTTGCCCCATTGGAGAACTCTAAACAAATCAATGCACCCATATCCCTGGCCCCAAGAAAGGAGGCATCAGTCTACATTCTTCTAGACCCATCCACTCTCCTTTGTTTCCCAGACCTACATAACTCTGGCCATCACTCCCTTAGATGGGTGGTCTCCCTCCCTTGGAATGTCAGCTTCTTGAGGATGGGGACCCACTTGTGTTTCTGTAGGAAGGCCAGCTAGGAGGTGGGAGTAACTGGTTCTAGGATACTTGAAGGAAGTCAAATAAAGACTGGAAAGGCAAAGCTGGCTTTCTATTTGGTCATGAAGCCACTGGAGTTTAGTGACTAGGGCAGTGGCATGATCAGACATGATCTTTAGAAAGATCCTTTGCATAGCCAGGTGGCTGACGGAGTGAGGAGAGCAGAGAGGCTCAATCCAACAGTCCAGGAGTGAGGGTGGTGGCTCAATCAGAGGGAGATGCAACAAAAGCAGAAAGAGTGTGGCAACTGATTGGATTTGGGGAGTGAGAGAGAGAGAGAGAGAGAGAGTGGAGTCCAGAGCCAGGGTTAAGTGTCTTGTCCAAGTTCCCTAAATTCCAGAGCTTGGAATCCCCACCATCCCCACCAGGAATCCAGAACAGCCACAGGGTAATGAGTCATGTTATGAGCTTTTATTTCAAAAGCACATTTATACAGCCATTGGTTTGCGGATACAAACTTTTGTGTTCCTGTATTCTACAAAAGTCTCTGAATAGTCTTTTTCTTTACAAACGTCAACATTACAAAAATACGGACAATTTCACCTTTTTTTTATACAACCATCTCTAGCTGTCGCTATCTTTTCTTCACTTCCTGACGACTCCTACAGAGCTACAAACTTTTTTTTTAGTTGACTAGATGAAAAAAACAAAAAGTAACTCAATGCTTTTTCAAACAGCACAATGTAAATGACACAGGTCAAGACACTGTTGATAATCATAGTGGATATATCTAAAATTGTTTCAGAAATAATATTTTACATAGTTAATTTTTAATGTTTTATACATTATTTATAATATATTTATATATAAAAATCATAGCTTGCTATAGTTGAAATGGTAGGACGGATTTTGAAGATGAATGTGCTGGTGGCCAATCTGTTTGGTTTACATAACCCCTCAGATGCTTAGCCCTTTGCAAGGTCTTCACCCGAGATCTAGAAATGTGGTGGTGGTAGTGATTTCTAAATCCCTTTTTTCCTTTCCTGGGAAAGCCAAGTCATTGGATTGCTACCTACTGCCTCTAAGAAAACCTAACTTGTCGGGCCTTCCGGATAGAGGATGAGGAAATGAAACTGCTGAGGAATTCTAGCGGGCCTGTGTTCTGCCCTGCAGAGTGTACAGAAGCCCGCTGAATCCTCAGCTCCTGGGACTCCATCCCAAATCCATAGTGCTTTACACAACTCAAGAAGAATGCCTAAGAAGGCCCCTGGGGCTAGCCCCAGAAGGAGGCACCCTTAGAGGTGCCATGGGTCAGGTGCTCTTTATGTCCCACCTCCCCCTAACCCCTATCCCGTTGTACTTTTAAGAGAAGGTTAAAGATTTCCTTCAGGGCAGAATCCAGCCCTAACCCTGGACTTGTCTAAGATTATGTGGCTCATGGGAAAATGACCAAATGCACCAATTTTACTTCTTTTTTTTTTTTGGTGGAGGGGAGGGAGAGGGAAACAAACGCCTCACTTCATCTAAAATGCATCTGACTTAGCCAAATGCAAGTGCACATCAACCTCTGTGGTCATCCCCTGACCACTCTGAGACCGATGCATTCAAAGGTAAGGGGTGATGGCAGGAGAAGAGCATCGCCCCTCTCTGCTTTTTTTCACCCTTGTGCTGTTTGTAAGTCAGTTGTCCAAAAAAAGTATCCTAGTGGCTAAAAGCGAGCTAACTTCGGTCACTGGCTGGAACGAGGGTAAAGTGGTAAGTAAGGTACTAGTCCCGACCGGACAGCTCCTTCTGGGCAGCTGGAGTGACTACCCTTCTGACTGGGGGTACTCCCAGTGCCAGAGTCACAGCAGGGAACCAAGCACCCCAGACCAGGAGGCCAGAGAAAACGGGGAGCGTCAGCTCCAGAGATCGCTGCCCACAAAGCTCAGTTCAGTGCTGTCTTTGCCTCCTAGAGGGCTACAATCGGAAGTGGGTTGTCCAATGGGCGCTGGACCACCGAGGATGGCGCCTCTCTACAAACCCAGCTCAGTGTTCACCTGTGAACAAGCCAGCGTTCACTACAACATGAACACCTGGGACCAACTGTGCGCCTAGAATTCAGTTATGTGTCCGTTTTCACTGGTGTCTCCATCTGGTTGAACCACAACCAATTACACAAGGCCACAGAGGAAGATTTTTTTTTTTCTTTTAAAAAGATCGGGCGGGCAAAAACAGTTTTCCCCTACATTCTACTGTCTGATGAGATTTGAGAGCAGCAGCAGGTAGGTGCTGTCAGCAGTCCGTTTGCAAAACTCTCTGGGGGCGCCGTGGGACTTACACCATATTATGGTGATTGTTTCTGTCTATGATGTCCACAGAGGAGAGGATGTCCTTTCGGATGGGAGGGGGAGGCAGGGAGATAGTTGTCTTGGTTTTGAAGAGGTCTGACACAAAGAAGACCTAGAAACAAACACAGAGAAGGAAGAAAATCTTAGGATGCATCCAAGGAACCAATGTCCTAGGCAACATTTGCACTTGTATCGTCAGTGCCCTACGGTATCCAATACTCAGTAGGCACTTAATAAAATGCTTGTTGATTCTGTTTCTTCTTGAATACTTTTAGTGATGGGGACCTCACTACCTTATGAGGAAGGCCATTCCACTTTGGACAGCTCTTATCTTTCAGAAGCTTTTCCCTATTCCGGGCAGAAATGAGCCCATTATCCCTTGGCCCCCACCCCCTCAACTGCTGCTAACAAAATTCATCATTTCTCTTCCACATACACCCATGTTTTCCAAAAAGCAGCCTCTCCACTCAGGGCCTGTCTGAAAGGGACAATCAGTGGTCAGCCTGGCTGCGGTCTTCATCACCTCTCATCTGACTACTGTCATAGTTCCTAACTGGTCTCTCACAGGCCAGGAGGTTGGTAGAGTAATTTTCTAGTAAGTGTGGCCAAAACTGAACTCACATCTTGGTTTCCTAACTCTTAAGGCCAGTCCTTCTCCAGGACCACACTGAGCCCCATAAAAACCAAGTGAGCCAGTTTGGTCCTGGGATTTTCCTAGTTTCAAAACCATCAAAGGGCTTCCCACAAAGAGAGAATAATTATGGTCACAGGACTCTGTTGTTTCCTAAGGGTCCTGGGGACTATTACTTTGCTTTAAACCCCATGACGGCCTTGTTCTCTTATCTCTACAGCTGAGGCCCAGAAAGGAAGGGACTTGCCCAGAATCATACAATTGTTCCATGGCGTCATCAATGACATAAGATCTTTACAACATGTTCAGGATGTGGGATTATGAGATCATGGACCTCGAGTGAGAAGGGGCACAAGGGGCCAATTGAGTCTGAGCCCCCATCTCCCAGCTGATGACCTCGAGGCACAGGCAGGAGCTATAGAGGTCCCCAAGGTGGTTTTCAGACCTAGGACCCGAGTACTTTTTGCCTTTTTACAGATGAAGGAGTCAAGGGTCCAGAGAAGCACATACAATTCTCCTGACTCTTGAGATGCAAGCGCAGCATGGCAGATAGAATCCTGGTCTTCAGAGTCAGGAAAAACTGGGGCACAAATCCCACTTCCCTCATGTACCAGTCGTGTGACCAGGGACAAGTCATACGGTTCTCAGCCTCAGCTTCCTCATAGAAAAAGTCATTTACTAGATAATGGGATCGTGGAAAAGTCACCTAACTATTAGGACCAATTTTTTCATCTTACAGGGCTGTTACTAGGATCAAATGAGATAATGGATAAAGGTGCTTCACAAACCTTTAAGGGCTCTAGACAGGTGCACTGTGATAATGGGTGTGCTGGTAAATGTTTAACAATCAGCTCCCCCATCACCCCTCCCCAAAATATTTGCATACATTTTAAAATTTAGTCAGTGTTATTACTATTCTCTCTGTCACTTTAACTCTAGGCAACCAGCACAACAATAAATCAAACCCTGATCTGTAGCAATTTCCGAGGTATAACACATAGAAGAGTATAATATATAATAAATTAAATGAAAATTGAACAGTCAGCTCTTGCTCACTGGCTCAAAACATCCCTGGCTATGATTACTATTCTAATGCCCTTTCTACCATCCCACGAATCCTTCAAGAAAACCACATTTTAGATTATTATTTGGAGAATGTCAACTTTGATACTCAGTCTTTGGGGAAGTACTGACCCAGAATGAAGGTTAAAATGAGTACAGCTCTCATTGACTGTTGCCTGGTTATCAGGATAGGCTCCTAACCAGTCTCCCTGTATTCAGTCTCTAATATGTCCATCCTGCACACTTGTCATTCTTACTCTCTCTATCTCTCTCTATCTCTCTTTTTGTCTCTGTCTCTGTCTCTCTCTCTCTCTCTCTCTCACACACACACACACACACACACACACACACCCCAAAGATCCAAATCTCCTTTTTTTAAACTATATTTCTCTGTCTCTCTTCTCTCTCTCTCAGGCTGGCTTGAGGTTACATAAACACTTTGAGGATTCATGAAACACAATCCTGGAAGGGTTTAAACACTCTGTTAAAGAGGCATAGGGCTTATGCTTGAATGGGGAGTGGGGGTTGAGGGGAGGGGGGCACAGTGAAAATAAAAAATCCACCACTTGGATTGGAGCCACTTCCTGGAGAAGGCACTCTCCACCCATAAAGAAAACTTGAAAGCGTCAAGAATGTCCCACAAAAAAAAACAACAAAAAAAATGAAGGAGCTCTGACTTTTCTGTTAGGCTATCCCACCCTTACTAATCCCATCTGGCAGATCCCCCTTGGATCTGGAAATGAGAAAATGAACCAAATGACCACAATGCATGCTCTAGACTTTAGGACTCCTCCCTTCTCTGACGTTCTGTGTTCTCTGTTCCAATATCATCTGTATTAAGATCCCTCCCAGTTTCAACATTCTATGAATTATGTCAATTAAAAAAAAACAATAAAAACACATTTTAAGTCATTGTCCAAAAAAAAAAAAATCTGAGTGAAACGCAACCCGAGGTATTGGGTTTCAAGCTGTACTATTCTTGGAATCGCTGCCCTTTCCATCAGAGATAAAGTAAGGAGGTTTAAGAGGCCGGGAGCTTGATTTCTGTTACGCGCCCATGTCCTGTTACGCGCCCATGTCCTTTGAGCCTGGGGCTCTTCTGTATTTGTTACAGGACAAACTGTACTGGTCACGTTTAGCCTGTGATAAATGCCTGTGCTGGACAAAGCCCATCCTGCTGTATTGATTTTGAACGCTGAGCCTCACCGCATGGATCCTTTATGGATTTTGTGTGGACGTGGTATCGTCTCCCTTACTAGGAAGTCAACTCCTTCATTGGGAGTCACGTAGCCTTTCTTTGTAACTCCAGCCCTTGGCAAGAGTTAATGGACCTACTGACTAAAATGCTCAGGGAACCTTAGTGTCAGAATCACAGAATTTCTGGGTTGGAAGGGAGCTCAGAGGCCTTCCTTCTTGTATAGTTAAGAAAATGTGAGGCCTAGAGAAGGAGAAAGCGAACTCTCCCAAGATCACACAATGCCGAGGCAGAGACTTGTGCTCCGACCACTCTACTGCAATCCAGTAAAGGGCTCCTGGCTGGCTTTCTCCTGAGTCATGGTAGAAGAAAGCTCTTTGTACAGAGTGTGTCTGTGTGTATGGAAAGTCACTTGAGTCACTTTCCTGAAACCGTCTGACTAGACAGAAAAAAGGCCCCGTCAGAGGTCTTTAAGCAAAAGAGCTCAATGTAGGGTTTAGCCTGTCTCCCAGTCACGGGCCTTGACAGCTTCAATGGCATCGGGCATGTGGCCAAGGCCAGGGAACACTGAATGGGTTGGGTAAGCACATGGGAGAGTCCCTGCCTTCTGCTGTCTCATCTACCAGCTCGTGACATGGACAGATGTGCCAGCACCACCATCAGGGCAAAGGCTGGGCTTCTATCACTGGGGAGGACGGAAAACAGGAATAAGAAGAGCTCTCGCTCTAAAAGCAAGCTGATTCAACAATCCATCAGTAAATCTCTATCACACACCAACCACATACTGCCAGATACTGTGCTCAAGAATGGGGATAAAGACAAAAACGTAACTTAGCCTTTGCTCTCAGGGAGCTTCCACTCGATCGGTCAATCATCCAAAAAGCATTTATCACGATGCTGGGGGGGGCACTGTGCTAATCTAGACAGACATGAAACCAGCCCTGCCCTCAAGAAGCTTACTTTCTATTGGAAGAGATGTAAATAAATATGAAATATCAGCCAAGCAAATGCAAGATAATTTGTGGTTGGGAAGTTTCTAGGAGCAAAGTCTTTGCCATCTTTTGAGAAAAATCAGAACCAACCCTTGAATATCTATCAGAGCTAGGAGAATTGCAGTTGGAAGGAATCTCAGAGTCTAAGCATGTACAGGGGTGCCAGGTATAGACAGCATCTCCAGAGGTGGTCACCTAGCCTCGGCCTGAGTTCCAGTGAACTTAATGTCTCTGCTGTCCCATTAAACCCACTGGGCATCCCTCTAACCTGTAGCAAGTCTACCCTCAGATCAAAACTAACTTGCCTCTTTGCAACTGAGGGTCTCATGGAATCTCAGGTGGAAATGACCTTTATGCTAGCTCCAGTAACATGCCCTTTTTACTATTTGGATAACTGTATTTCAGTGTGATTGTTTCATCTCTAATCCTGGGTATTTTATTGTATATGTTTAAAAATGTGATTCTGAGAAGGAGTCTGTTAGTAGACTGATTGCCTAAGGGACACAGGACACCCAAAGGCTTAGGAATCCCTGCCTTAGACCATGAAATGTTACAACAGAGAACAGAGAATTTTAAAGCCAGGAGATCTTAGAACATAGAACCTTGAGACCTAGAATGTCAGAGGTAAAAGAAATCATAGAACACGTGCCCATGTTAGCTCAGGGATTCTTGAGCTTTGCGTCATGGGGCCCCTCTTTGGCAGGCTGCTGAAACCTAAGGAGCCCTTCTCAGAATCAGGCTTATTAATAACATTTATAACTGAAGGAAACATTAAATTTCTGTTCGAGATGATTGAAAATGAAAGTCAAACCCCTCATTTTACAGATGAGGAAATGAAGGCACAGAAAAATTAGGGGACTCGGCCAAATAAAATATAAATCTGAGGGTGTCCACCTTTTTAGGGAATTAGAGGGATCCTAAGCACTTCGAATGGGGATGTGCAGCTTGCTGGAGAATTACTGGGCCAGGGCTCTGAGCAGATAAGGAATCTCTGAGGGCTGTCTGCTTTTTACAGCTGTTGAAGGTGTGAGGCAGGAGGTGATTTCTTAACTCATAAAAGTTCTCCACAGTCGAGAATGAGATGGACTTTCACTGAAATTGATGTAAAGTCCTCTACAGTTAGGTAAAAAAAAAACTCGACTGCCCAAGTCCCACATAGGGGAGAGCTGTGTCTAGGGAACAGTTTATGTGAAGGACAAGTGGGGGAGGCTGAGGGGCACCAGGCTCAAGCAACGAATCAGTGGACACAGAGTCAAAGAAGTTATTCCTTCTCTGGCTCAGACCGAGGGAGGTGATGGGCCTGCTTCTTACTGTACCAGGTCAGACCCTACCTCAAGCACTCAGCGTGTTGGGTCCTGGGAACCACTTTTTAGGAAAGACTGAGCTTGACTGGATGGTGGTCTCCTGAAAAGGTGCATCATTCTGCTGATTCTAGGGTCTGGCCCATAACAGCGTTTCATAAACATGTGGAATGGAAGTGAGCTTGATGTGGATCGACAGGAAGCCTTTCTAAAGAGCCCATCTCAACTTGTCAACAGAGCAGCATTTGGCCTCAACTCCCCAGCCCAACTACAATGCTCTATTGTCTTTATAATAACCTAAAAAGGCATTTTGTTAAGGACCAGAGCCTCCCACAAATATGTTTCTGGATGTTTTTCTGGAAAACGGCCACTGCCTGGGAATCTGGCCGCCCTTCTGGCCGTCTGTAGGGCAAAGGAACTCAAAAACCCTGCTCGCCAGCTTCCTCCACTAAGTCTTCCAATTACTATCATTACTTTTTGACCTCAATAAAGGGTCTTCCTTCAGAAGCTTTTGAGTATTGGGATTTGGCCAACAGGCTCAGCCTCCCTCTTTTCTGAAGCTTGGGAGGCATCTGGGAGACAGCATGGTGTGGTACAGTCTGGGCTGGGCAAGAGGCTGAAGACTGGATTCATATTTCTGTGAATCGGTTTCCTCAAATGTAAAAGCAGAAGGCTAGATTGGCCCCTCCCAGCCCTGACATCCCCTGTTCTCAGGCCCCTCCCAGCTCTGACATTCCCTGTTCTCAGAGCCCCCCCAGCTCTGACATCCCCTGTTTTCAGGCCCCTCCCAGCCCTGACCTTCCCTGTTCTAAGGCCCCTCAAAGCTCTGACATCCCCTGTTCTAAGGTCCCTCCCAGCTCTGACATCCCCTGTTCTAAGGCACCTTTCAGTCCATGAGTCCAAGGAATTCTTTCTCTTTTGAGGCAATGGGGATTAAGTGAGGGTCACGTAGCTAGTGTCAAGTGTCTGAGGCTAGATTTGAACTCAGGTCCTTCTGGCTTCAGGGTTAGTGCTCTTTCTACTGCACCACGGAGCTGCCCCTCCAATGAATTCTTTCTTCAGTGGTATTCCTCCCTGTCTTCCCTGGGGAGAGATCATGCATGACAATGGCCTTCCCAATATCTTGGCAGAGAATCTTAGCCCACAAAAGGGGAAGCTCCAGAGCCAGAGAGCCATGAGCACTGGATGAGGGAAGATGCTGTTTGCGTTTATGAATGTCGTGGGCATCTGCTTCCTAGGCAGTGGGAGGGCCAGCCTATGGCAATGAGGTTCTTCCCCCTGCCCCAACCTCTTCTGGACCATCCTGATAGCTTAATATCTGCTAAAGGGGTCAGGGAGGAGTAGACCTAGCTTTGTGTCACTAGACAGGAATTGGGAGCAAGGGCCATCGCCTCATCTGAGCCCTTGGGCTGCTCTGGAAGTGGGGTGAAAGGCCCTGCAAAGTGTGAGTGTACATGGGTGTATGTGTGTATGTGCACCTGAGTGAATTCTGCTCTGGCTGTCTCATCTCTGCCACAGAAAGGGAGGGTGGGAGAGAGAGAGACAGAGAGAGAGAGACAGAGACAGAGAGAGACAGAGAGAGAGAGAGAGAGAGATAGAAAGACAGAGAGAACAGACAGAGAGAGAAGTGAATAATAGACAGATGAAGAAATCAGACTCCACCCATTACAGACCTGCAGAACAGGGCTCAAGCCACTTCCATGGGGAAAGAGGATATCATTGTTCTACCCTGCTCCCCAAGGCTCTTGGGCCTTTGTAGCAACTCACTTTCCCAACTGCTCCAAGGCCAGGGGAGGCTCCAAGAGTTCCCAGAAATGCCCTGATACACGAGCAGAAGGTGTGCTTCCAGGCCACCAAAGCAGGCTGCCTTCCTTGGCAGTGGCAGGTTAGTCTGGCTGTGAAGGTCTTTCCCTCCTTGCAGTGTGGTGTAGTGGGTAGGACACTAGACTTGGGTTCAAATACTGCCTCAGATATTTACCGACTGTGACCCCCTTAGGACAGAGCTCCCCTTGGGGCTCTAAATCTGAGCTATTGAGTCTTGGATCTGCTGCCTGTTAAGAGTCTGGAAAGCCTCCCTTCCTTCCTCCATCAAAGGAAGGGGTTTGGCAGAGCAGTTCTTACAGCTCAAACACTCTCTGTTCTAAAGTCCCTTCCAGCCATGACATTCCACATCCTCAGGACCTCTCTAGGGAGTTCCATGTCCCTCCTAGCCCTGACATTCTCTGTCCTAGGGTCTTCTCTAGGTTTTGCTCTGATAATCCCTCATTTTGTAGGCAAACTGATGCCCACAGGAGCCGTAAGTTACTCAAGGGCACAAAGTGGTCCATGGCAGAACCAAGTTCAAGTTCTTGTGCCTTCCCCTCTTATGGAGGCCAGCGCCTTCCCCACGACCTGCTGGTGCCGCTGCACTCTGCCTGGTCCATGGTCAGGATTATTTTTTCCTCCTTACCAAGTCAAGTGCAGAGAGCCGGGATGACCCTGGGTCACACTCTCATCCTGTGGAGCCAGCCAGAGCTGCACAGGATGGAAGGCTGGGCCCTCATTTCCCCTCTTGAAAATAAACCTCTGACCAGCTGGACACTCTGGCCATGCCTTGGTTTTACTCCAAGGTAGCAACAACAACAACAACAACAACACATATTTATACTGGGCAAATCCACGATCTAACTGATCCTCATAAGCGCCTGGGAGGTAGAGGTGTGAGGACAGATCCTGCCCCCTCGGGAAGACCAGGAAGCTGGGGCTCAGGGAGAGGAAGGGGCCGTGCAGGAATGGAGCAAACCCCGGATTTAGAGTCAGCCAGCTATCATCTTCCGCCTGTGTGACAAGCTATTTCATCCCCTGCCAAAAGAGAGGGCTGGACTAGCTGACCCTCAAGGCCCTCGAAGCTCTCAATTCTAGGTCCTAGCTAGAACAGTCCTTGGCCAGGTGACCATACCACTGCACCTAGGAGCCTCAGTTTCCCCATCTGTCCAAGGGGGATAATTAACACTTTCACTCCCCATCTTGCCAGGTGTTGGGAAGAAAGTTGTGTTATGAATCATCAAGAACCGAGAGTCAGCATTCCTCCTGGAATCATCACCCTCGGCCCACATTATACTCAAGGTCACAGTCAGGACATAAAAAGCCCAGTGGAGAAGGAGCCCAGGTGTTCAGACTCAGTGCCAGCACTCTTTCTACTACCCCTAGTACCTGGCATGCTGACAAGGACAGTTTGCATTTTGTCCCTGTGCAAGTGGGGATACTGGAGAATGTAATTAAGGGAATCCATTGCAAAGGAAGTCAGCCTCCCACCAAGCAAGGGATGGCATGGGGCAGCCAGCCATGGCTATGACCTGAAGGCACCGAGCCAGAGAACTGGGGCATCTCTGGGAAGGAAATGACGTGAGACCCGGCTGATCACGGAGGGCTGCTTCTGGTAACTCATTTCTGGGGCTTGTTTCCTTTGGGTCTGGATCAAAACAGGTCCAAGCTAAGAGACTGAAGAGGGGGCTTCATCCCCACACCACAGTGTGCTTTGACGCTTGCCAGCTTCTCAAGTCAGGAAGACCTCGGCTCAAATCCCACCTGGGATACAGCTGTGGGCAAGATCTTTCATGTCCCTGGACCTCAGCTCCCTCATCTGTAGAATGGGGTTGGGCCTAGGGATTCACAGAGGTGGTGGGTTGACGGAGAAGGGCTGTCTATGGGCGTGCCCTTCCTACAACTCACATTACTCCTAAGCCCAATGCAAGAAGTGGGATTGCCAAGGTGATATGTGTGGTGGCCTTTCCATGACTGGTTGGAATAGGATGGGAAAGCCAGTCTAGTGAGATCATGGATATAACATGGCTGTTACCATACAGCACCATACAAAGACAAGTTATTACTAATGTTATCTGTATTGGTGAAGGGAGTTCCCCACTTTTGAGTTCTCTAGATCAATTAAATTCTATGTCCAAAAGATGTCAATGCACATGGATGAAGGGAGTTTCCTCACTTGGGAATTCCCTGGATCAGTGAAACTGTAGGTCCAGTCTGTCTTCCTGTTCTAAAAGCAGCATTCATTCATTCATTCATTCAATGAACATGTGTTAGTTAAGTGTCTATGGTATAAAAGATACTACTTACTATACAGAAGGCCACCAAGGATCCCTGTGCAAATCCTGCCAAGACATCTGAGGGGTGATGCTTGTGGTCGGACACACGAGACAAGCCAGTGTAGAAGGCCATCATGATCAGAGTGAACTGTAGGAGGGGCCGGAGCAGGCGGGCTCCTTTCCAGGTGAAGCGGGCTTGCAGATACAGCTGGAGGAAAGGAGAGAAGATGGTAACGTGAGCAGCAGCCCCCAGAGGTTGGACACCAGAGCTGACCCTAAAGGGAATGGGCAGTCTAGCCTGATGGACTGGTGCTCTGTCCACCCTTGGAGTGCTTGTCAGCAGAAGCCCAATGGCCACTAATTGGGGATGTCGACATGGAGATTTGTGGGGAAAGGACTAGCCGGTCACTGAGGACCCTTCCAACTTTCTACTTCTACCCCTTTGATATGCATCGCGGTATCTTGGGCAACCATTTCACTGCCTGGATCTCGCCTGTAAGATGTGCGGCTGACTTAGATGGACCTTGAGCTCCTTTCTGGCGCTAAATCTGGTTCTTAGTGGGGATTAGTATGAAGAGAAACAGAACCAGGGGCTTCCCAAGAGAGACGGCCACAGGACATTGGAGAGAACTCCACGGGGAGTCAGGGAGCCTGGGCAGGAATGGCCTTGGTGTCCGTCTTCATCATGGCAGGGGGAGCTCCTGAATTGAGGAGATCACACATACAGTGGAGTATAAGCTGGGCAAGCCTCCTCCCCTCTTGGCCTCAGTTTCATTTATGGTACAACCATGCCTACCCTCCCCACAGTATGAGGTTATCTGGAGGAAGGTACTTGAGATATCACAAATGCTAGAGAAATGGGAGTTTTATATATCGCCATTCAGCCCTTTCAGTTGCATCTGACTCCTTGTGACCCTATCTGAGCTTTTCTTGGCAATGATACTGGCTGGAATGTTTGGCCATTTCCTTCTCCAGCTTATTTTGTAGGTTAGGAAATGAGGCAAACAAGAAGTGACTTGTCCAGGGTCACACAACTGGTAAGTGTCTGAAGCCAGATTTAAACTCAGGTCCTCCTGACTCCAGGCCCACTGTAGCTACCCATTTGCCCCATTATGTAAATTGCATTTTGACAATAATAAAATAAAATCCTGATTAAAAAAAAAAATCTGTGCTCTGATTCATCCCCAAAGTTCTAGCCACAGAGGACTGGCCACGTTCAGGGCGGGTGGCACACTGGGTGTGAAAATCTCCAATAAGAAGGCTGGAAGAAATGGTGTAATGAGGAATTAGAGCCAGACTAACTCAGAGATATCAAAGTGCTTCCCAGGACAGAGCCAAATACTGGGGGAGGGGGAGGGAGGGAGAGAGAGAGAGAGAGAGAGAGAGAGAGAGAGAGAGAGAGAGAGAGAGAGAGTGTGTGCATTGGGAGTGGAAGGGGGGGCACCCGAAGAAGGAAAGTGGACGAGAACTTTGTCTGAGGCAGAAAGAAAAGTAGAAATGACGTCTTCTGGGCATTGTCCACTTGAAGCTATCTGGACGCAGCTTCCGTTCCAACCTCGGGCCACAGCTCACTTCCCAGGTTCCTGTGGGAACTTGGGAAGCAAAAGGGAAGAGACAACCGGACAAGTGGTAACTTCCTCCCGCAAATCAAAGTGGAGAAGCCCGGACAGGATGGGAAAGGAAAGAAGGGGCGAGCAGAGGAGTCGGAAGGGAGCCAGGGCAGTGGAGGCTAAAGATAGAGCAGGATGGTGCCCTTCCCCAGACAAATGGCCACCTTCCTGTGGCAGGCAGGAGGAGGAAGCTGGCAGAGCAGCCTGGGGAGGGGAGGAAGGGGGCAGGGTCAGGAGGTCCTGGTCCTGCCGAGGGAGCACAGGACCAGCCTCAAGGGAGGGAGGCAGGGCCCGAAAAGCTCTCTGAATGGAGAGCAGAGAATGTCAGGGCTACAAGAGACCCCAGAGAACAGGAATGTCAGGGATCCAAAAGTCCTCTGAATATAGAACACAGGATGTCAAGTGCTGGAAAGGTCCTCAAAAGGATGTTAGCTCGGAGAACATGGGACGTCAGGTCTCAAAGAGCGTTCTGAATATAGAACACAGAACAGAAAATGTTTGTACTTGAAGGGATCTTAGAATGTTAGAGACGAGAGGCTAGAACCTAGACTCTTGGTTACTTAGTACATAATAACTGGGCTGGAAGGAACCTCAGAAATCTTCTAGCCCAAACCACTCCTTCAACAGGAAAAATAAAAAATCAAGTTTGGAATAAGAAAAGAAACCCATCCAAGCTCACACAGCAAAGTCAGGCCAATGGTCCCCCACCCACCACTGCTGCCCCACCAAAGAAAGACTGTTTCTGCTCCAACAGAGAAACCAACAAAATTAACAAAATAAAAACCAAAACTACATTGGAAAGAAGGCAGGAAAACGAGAGAGATGAGGTAGAGTGAAGCAATTCTGATGTAAAAGGGAAAACTCCCATTGAAATGTCTCTAAACACATTAAATATTTAAAGAATTTAGAGAAAACATTTATACTCATTAAATTTATTATATTAGATATGTTCATCAAAAATAAAATGTTTAAATACATAACTGCTGGGGGTGGATGAAGACACCACGTGATTCGTCCAGCTGAGAGAGCTCGGCACATAACAGGCCCTTACACAGTCTGTACTGACTGACAGCCAGTGGGCCATGGCTGACTCTGAGAGACTTGGCCCTTCTCAGCAACACAAGGATGATGGGAAACGCCATCCACAGCCAGAGAAAGAACCATGAAGCAGAGTGAAGCAGACTATTTTCTTTTCTGTTTTGTTTTTTCTTTCTCATGGTCTTTCCCATTCATTATAATTCTTCTATGCAACATGACTAATGTGAAAATGTGTTTAACAGGAATGTATGTGTAGAGCCTACATCAGATTGCAAGCCAACTTGGGGGGAGGAGAGAAAATTTTAAACTTACGGAAGTGAATGTTGAAAACTAAAACTAAATAAAGTAACTAATTAAAAAATATGTACTGACTGACTGGTCAGATTATGAGAAGAGTGGACTTGGAATCAGAGGCTCTGAGTTCAAAACCCCGTTCTGCTGTGTGACCAAGGCTCTTTCCCATCTCTGGGCCTTGGTTTCCTCATGTATAAAATGGAGACACTGAACTATCTGATCTCTAGGTTGTGTTTCAGCTTTCAATCTTCAAGCCTGCCTACAGGACCTGCCCTGAGAAGCCCTTTCTCACAGATGACTGGCCCCAAAACCAAGCGATCACCTTTGAAGGGGTCAAAGGGGAAGGAGACAACCCCGTGGACCAAAGCGGGAATAAGCTTACTCTGGAGTTCCCTCAGCTGCAATGTGGGCCATTCCCAGGGGCCCTTCCTGGCTCTGTCCCATCCCAGATCAGTGGTCACCAGCACTATCAGAGATCTGAGCCAAATGCCAAGGAGGGATGCACTGCTCCCTGAGCAGGTCACCAGGACAACAGATATTGAGAAGTCCCACCTACACTTGGGAATAAGGAAAAGCCAGACCAGCAAGTTCTATAGTTAGAGAACAATTTAAAGAACTGGGGTGGGGCAATGTGGGGACCTGGAGAAAGAACCTGAAGCTGGTTTTGCTCTATGCTGGCGGGTGCCCCTGGGAACATCACTTTACTCCTAACACCCAAAGTCCCCTTTACTCTAACCCCCAAGATCTTGTATGGATTCCCCCAGAAGTGAAGACTTAGGGAGTTACATGGTAACTGGTAGGTAGTTTGGGGCAAAGGGATTAGATACATGTTGCTTGGTCAGAGAACACAGCTAAAAGGAAGGGCAGCTGAAAGCAGGGAGCATGTTTTGGGATTCAGCAAGGCTTTATAGATGTGAACTCATGTGAGCCTCACAACAAGCCTGAGAGGCAGACATTATCACTACCCTTACTTCACAAAGGAAGGAGCCAAGGCTGTGAAGGGTTAAGAGGCTTCCCTGGGGTCCCACAGCTAGCAAGCTTCTGAGGCAGATGTTTGGATCAGGGGAAGCAATGAGGACGAAAAGCTGTCCCAAAGTGGAATGAGCCGATACAGGAGACTGTGAGCCTCCTTTCAACAGAGGCGTTCCAGTGGTCTGGATGACTGCTCCTCAAGAATACTTGATGGGGCATTGATGTTCAGGTATGTGCTGGCCTCGCTGATCTGTGAGAAGTCTTATAGTTCATGATTTCTGGTCAGAATTCCCATTTGGAGGCAACAGACTCCTCTCTTCACCCCTGGACCCACTCCACCCCCAAGCCACTCCTGGGAAACCTTTGTCCCATACTCACTTCCCTTCCCTTGGGGTCGGACTTCCCCTCTGAGCAATCACTGAACCTTATCTGGCTTCCTTGATTCAGCTATTAGTGGCTCTTGGGAGGGCACTTTCTTTCTGATCCCCATCCCCTACAACAAAGAAGGCTCTGGCTTGCTCTCTCCTTCCCTCTCCCCTCCCCCCCCCATTTCTCTCTTGTCTCACTATCTTACACACACACACACACACACACACACACACACACACACACACACACACACACACACACGTCTTCTGGCCTTGGAAGGCAGGCTGAGGCATGGGAAGTGCTGCAACACAGAAGAACAGGACCACCACTCTCTCAAGGCTTTCTGAACTCTAATTCCTAAAGCCAGAGCTTGACAATGATGAAAGCAAATTAGAAGAGAAAAATGAATAACAGGAGCAAGAAAGGGAAAAAAGCAAAAGAATGAATGAAGGAGCCCTGGGGGGAAAATTCACATTGAGTGTCTGGGCAGTAAATTTTACTAATAGCAAGGATGATATAGCAGCTTTCCATCAATGATCTCATTCAAGCTTTAACATCACTGTGAGAGAGGGAAAAGGAGAGAGGGACACAGAGAGAGAGACAGAGAGACAGAGAGAGAGACTGGAGGGGAAAGGAGGAAGGAAAAAAGGAGAGGGGAGAGAACAGGGATTTTTCTTTTCTTTTGCAAGGAGTAGTTCTGACCAAGGGAGTTCTGGGTAAGGAAATGCCTCCTACCAAAGCAGAGAGCTGAGAGACTTACCCAGGGGCACACATCTAGTATATGTCAAGGGTGGGACTTAAATTTAAACTCAACCTGCCAGAGATAATTAATTCTCTTTTCCAGATAAAGACACTGAGGGTCAGAGAACCTCTCGAGTTCATCTAAATGAGACCCTTATTTTACAGATGAAGAAACTGATCCCTAGGCAGATGCAGTGACTTGCCCAAAGTCACAAAGCTAGAAGACAAGAGGGCCAGAATTTGAACCCAGATCCAGCATGCCACACTGCCTCCTTCTCTAAGGTAATCAAGCTAGTGACAAGACCATAGCTAAGGCCATAGGTTGTAAATAGACAACAGGACCCTTACCTTTCATCCAGGGGAATAATATGCCTTTGGGGAAACACATCAAAAATATGACTTTTGTTATGGGCAACACAGAAGGGAAATAAGGAAAATCTTGACTGTTAGATTTCTTAACTAACTCTTTCTTTCTTATTGACTTGACCTGTAGTCACTGTCATACAGTACGAGAGCTGAGAGGGGCCTTCAAACAGAGAACACAAGAGATGAAAGGGATCTTAGAACACAGAATATGATTAGAACTGGAAGAAATCTTAGAACAGAAA
>CM053586.1:345462899-345520634 GCA_028646515.1 Pseudochirops corinnae | reverse complement strand
ATATACCCTGTTGAAATGGGATCACCCCACCCCACTGAGACTCCATGATGCCATGATTTATCTTTAGGGACATTTACCTTCAGGACCCTCTAATCTTTCTGGGACAGCTTAGCCAGCATCATTTATAAATACTCTTAGAGTGAACCAGAGTTTGAGCTCCTGTAGTCTCTGTACAAGGAACACCATTGGGCAATTCAATTACTTTTTCTCCTGCCTTCCCTGTCACCAAAGTCCTCATTTCTGCTTGGTCACAGTTCTACTCCTACACTGCCTCCCCCTCCCCCTCCATACAGTTGTCAAAGTGGAGGTCTTACTGTGTCACTCCCATACTCAAGAAACTCCAGTGACTCCCTATTTCCTCTAAGATCAAATGCAATCTCCTCTGGCTGGCTTTTGAAGCCTCCTCTCAGCAGTCCTGTCCTATCTTGCTCTGTGGTCTACCAAAGTGGCCTTTTTGCTGCTGCTCATTTCTGCTCCTTTGCCCTGCCTGTCCCCCACTCCTAGAACATCCTCTCCTCATTTCTCTCCCTTAGACTCTAGTTTCCTTCCACACTTGGTGAGAGAACTACTTTCCATATGAGGGTTTTCCTGATCTGCTCAGACCCTAGCGCTCCCTGAAAGTTACCCTACTATTTTGTATTTACTTTTAATATATTGACACACACACATGCTCCTGCTTTTCTGCCCTGATAGATTAGGGATAGATTGAGGACAGAGATGGCTTCATTTTTGTTATTCTATCGACAATACCTTCCATAGTGCCTGGCACATAGTAGGCACTTAATAAATATTTGTTGATTGAGTGACTAATTACCCTTGACTTCTTTCCTCAGAGGAATAAAATTACTCATTAGGAACCATTTATATTTCCCACCTTGGGGCAAATTTGCCATCCTAGGGCAAAGTCCCATCCAGCCCACCTTAGTTAGACTCTGTGGGTCACCCTAACTCAAAGTCACATGGACTGTGATAAAAAAAAGTCCCTATCTAGTCAACAAGGAAGGGAATACTGATGGGAAATAACAATTTCTCAGGCTTGGAAAGGTCATCTAGTCCCACTCATACCTGACACCTGTATCTCCTCTGGGTCCTAAACATGAACTCCCTGCAGACTGTGTAAACCACTTTGGGTTGGCTGTAATTGTTAAGAAATTTTTCCTTCCTTTAAGAAGTTAGCCTCTCTGTAATTGTGGTCCAGTAGAAAGAGCCTAAATCTGGAAATAGAGGATGGTCTACATTCTAGCATTGTCCCTTCCTAATAGTGATCATTGTCAAGTCACTCACACTGTCTAGGGCTTCTAGGGTAAGTCACTGAAACTCCCTCAGTTTTCTTATCTTTAAAATGAGGGGTTGGACTAGATACCTATGAAGTTCCATTCCAAGTCTATATCTGTGGTCCTCTCATTCATGATACAACACATATGAAATGCTTTGCAAACCTGTATAAGTATAAATGTTATTGTCATCATCACTACCATCATCATCACCATCATCATCATCATCACCATTACCATCATCATCACCACTGTCAGCACCATCACCATCACCATCATCCTGATTATCATGACAATCACCATCACCATCATTATCACCATCACCATCATCACCATCACCATCACCATCACCATCATCACCATCATCATCATCACCATCACCACCACCATCATCACCATCACCATCATAACCCTCATTACCATCATTATCACCATCACCATCACCATCATCACCATCATCACCATCACCACCATCATCATCATCATCACCATCACCATCATCACCATCACCATCACCATCATCACCATCACCATCACCATCATCATTATCACCATCACCATCACCATCATCATCACCATCACCACCATCATCATTATCATCACCATCACCACCATCATCACCATCACCATCATAGCCATCATCATCACCATCACCATCACCATCACCATCATCATCATCATCATCACCATCACTATCACCATCATCATCACCATCAACACTATCATCCCCACCACCACCATCATATTACTCTCATCATCATCATTGGCAACCTTCCAGATCTGAAGTTATAATCCAATCCTCTTCCACCCATTGTTCCTGGATCTGACCTGTGGTGTCCAGCTGACCTCAGGATCATAGATGGGCATATAACTTGAGAGCTGGGAAGGACTTCAGAGGCAGTCTAGTTCAACCACTTTATTTTACAGGTGAGGAAACTGAGGCCCAGAGAAGTAACATGATTTGCCAGGTCACACAGGTTACAAGTTCCAGAGATAGGATTTGAACCCAGGACCTTTATGAGGATATTACCAATGGGATATCAACCAATGGGATAAAATTCTCAGTGAGTAAACATGCAATGCTGGGGGACAGAAAAATCTCTTCCTTGGAAGTGGGATGGAAATAGAGCCTCTAACATGTTAACTAGAAGTCACATATGTAGGGACATGCCAGAGCTGAGTTGTTTTCCACAAGCCAGGGCCAGGCTTTTGTGAGGAACCCTTCAGATGTGCTCCAGACTCTCACTGTCCAATGGGACTCCAGGCTTCTCTGGGGTGGCTTAGAGACTTTCATTTGACACATTTTTTTTTTTTAGAGGGAAGAGAGAATTGGGTAGATTTATGAGGCTCTAATTAATGAAATCTGTGCCTCTTCCCCATCCATGGAGTTTATTCCATTGGCTTCTCTGACATCTCACATTCTCTTGCTTTAATCAGATGTAAACAAACCGGCTCCATTGGGCCCAAACCATGGCCTGCCCATGTTTCTTTCTTCCAGACTGGGGCCTGCCAGGAGAATTGGAAAGCTGATGTCACTGCTGCCTATAAAACAATGTCCCTCACCTCCTCCTGAGCCCCAGGAAAGAGCTGCTATTGAAGAAAGTCTTCGGTGCCCTATTCAGCCTCTCCTGGGAGCTGACAGCTGAAGGCTGATCCCTGTCCCAGGCTTTATGTCACTCTCACCCTTCTTGTTGAGCTTCAACCGGATTCATTCACTTCATTCATAGCCTGACCACCCTTGGGGTTCTTTACCCATGAAGGGGGTTGGCGTGGTGGTGGGGGTTTGCCAGCGTTTTCTAGGCTGTGTACCACTTGATGTGAATAGGGACTCAGTGAGAAAATGTCCACATTATTAGCATTTCCTACTGCAGTATAAAGAACACTGGATTTGGAGTCAGAGGACCTGGGTTCAAGTCTTGTCCTTGATATTTACGACTAGTATGACCTTGGGTAAGACACTAACTTCTCTGGGCCTCAAGCTCATCACAAAATGGAAGAAATTAGACTAGATAATCTCTTATATCCCAGTTAGGTAGTACAGTGGGTAGAGTACTTGGCCTGAGTCAGGAGACCTGAGTTCAAATTTGACCTCAGATACTTACTAGATATGTGATCCTAGGCAAGTCACTTCACCTTGGTTTCCTCATCTGCAAAATGGACTGGAGATGTAAATGGCAAACCTCTCCAGTTCTCTTTATACCTATCCCCCAACCACCTCTGCCATCCCCCAAGTGATTCCTTCCTATTAGTGGTTCTTTCTTCTCTTCTCCTATATGCTTGGTTGATGCCAAATCCTGACTTGGACCTAAACTGGCCTAATATATTATAGCTGACCCCTAATATGTGACCATTTCTTCATGCAAGACAAATATACTTCTTGTGCAATTAAGAGAGGGATGTGGAGAGAAGATAAGTCTATTGATGAGAGGTCATGAATTACATCATTCCATAAACATCACCCATCCCTTCAGATAGACTCCCTAGGCCATGAGGGAATCTAGTAGTTACACTCTGAAGGCCCCACTCATCGGTGGGAAGTGGGATAGTCTCAGATCTTGTGCAATAGTGGAATCTGGAGGTAGCCTGAGTCTCAAAGGATCACAGATTTAAAGTGGTAAGGGACCTTAGAGGCTAACCTTGTCCTATTGAAGTCAATGGAAAAGAAACTCAGATGTTAAGTGACTTGTCTAGGGTCACACATCTAGCAAGTATCTGAGGTAGCATTGGAACCTAGCTATGCCTGATTGCAAGTCCAATGTCCTTTCCATTCTACCTCTCACTTGTGGCCTCTTTGGTCTTTTCATGCTTAGTTGGAACGACTTTGATTGATTTGATTCAATCCAGTCATGTTCCCATCTGGATACCATAGCAGAGCATTTTATCACTTACTTTAGGTGAGTGAGGGTAATTCGATTGATTGTCTCAATTGACTTCTGCCCTTGCAGTATGAATTGGGAAAAAGCCAATAAATGGTTTTGTGTATTGGGCTTGGGAAGATGAATCTCTCAATCTCTCTCTCTGTCTCTCTGTCTCTCACTCTGTCTCTCTCAATGCTTGAATGGAAACAATATATATTTAAAGGACAGAGGATACAACTACAGGTCACTGGACATATTCAAACACAAATTTTCTCCAAGGCTTTGCCTTCTTAACCATTATCTAGTAGACTACAATGTCTGTGTCTGTATGTGTTTACCCAAAGGAGTTTCTTCAGGATAAAATAAAAAATGAACTCATTTTTAAAAATGATCTATTCATTTGTATTTTCTACAGTTCCTTTCCTCCCTCCCCTTTCTCCCTTTAATGTAGATAATTTAGAGCTGATTACACACAGAGAGGAAATTCTAATGACTTCTCATTAAATAAATGTATAATATAATTAGAAATGAAATTTATAATTTTAATTTTATAATTAAAATTAATATAACCAAGTAGGATCTTAGAGAGGCTTCTGAAGTAAAAAGTTTTAAAATTTACCTTTAAAAAAAGCTGTATCTTTTAAAGGTGGGCTCAGGTGCTCTAGCTTTCCCTCATCCCACCTCTAAAAACTGTTGCCTATCCTTGTCAGTTCTCCTTTTACACATGAACTTGTCTCTAGTACTCACACTGCTACCACCCTAGGTCAGGCACTCATCACTCCTGTCCTGGGCTATTGTGACAACTTCCTCTTGGGTTTCTTTTCCTCAAGTCTCTCCACTCCAGTCCATCTGCCATCCAAAAGTAAAAGTGACTTTTCTAAATTAAAGATCTAACCACATCACTCCTTCACTCATTCAACTTTGTTGGCTCCCTATTGATTAGGATTAAATATAAACCCTTCTGTTTAGCTTTTAAAACTCTTTACAATTTGCCCCAGCCTACCCTTCCATGATGCATTTTTTGCTTTTCTGTAACTGACCGTATAGATAAGCAGATCCTCACATACAGCCTTTCATCTTCATACCTTTGCTCTAGATTCCTGCCCTCTCACTTCCAACTCTGAGAATCCTTCATCTTCTTCCAAACCATTTATGTGAAGCCTTCCCTGGTTATCTCCTTCCACTGCTAGTGCTCCCTCCTCATTTTACTGTATGTTTATTATAAATTGAAGTATTTAGAGATATGTCATCTCCCTGATAGAATACTTCTTGAAGACAGGGACTGCTCTATTTCTTTGTATTAATAGCATCTGACTCAGTGCCTAGCACAAAGTAATCAATTTTTATTTAATAAATGTTTTCCAATGATTCATTCATTCAATTTTTCATTGATTCATATAATTCATTGTTTCATTCCATCTTTCTTTCATTCATTCATTGATTCATCCCAAGGCCCAGAGCAGAAGAGCAGTATGTGTTGTATATAGAGCCCTGGGTGAATCAGGAGGCATTGGTTTCAGTCTTGTCTTTGCAATTGAATAGTGATAGAACCTTGATAAGCCCTTCCTTGTTTCTGGGTTTTAGTTTCTCATCTGCAAAATGGAGCTAATAAAGTTTGTACTGCCTACCTCACAGTGCTTAGGAGAAGAGAGTGCTTGTAAACCTCAAGAACTTGGACAAGTCACTTAGCCTTAGGTTCTCTATCTGTAAAATAAGAACAAATAATACCTACCTCACATCTTTGTTATTCGAGTCAACTGAGCCAGGTGGCACTGCAGTGGATAGAGCCCTGCACCTGAAGTTAGGATAGCTCATCTTCCTGAGTTCAAATCCAGCCTCTGACACTAGCTGTGTGGAGCAAGTTACTTTACCTGCTTGCCTCAGTTTCCTTATCTGTAAAATGAACTGAAGAAGGAAGTGGCAAACCACTCCAGTGTCTGCCAAGAAAACCCCATATGGGGTTACAGAGAGTTGACTGAAATGACTGAGAAGCAACAACTTTACAAACCTTAAAATGCTATCCAAATGCTGACTGTTATTACAAGAATCCCCTCAATTAGAATGTGAATTTTCCAAAATTAGAGGCTCTTTCTCTCTCTTTTTGGAAATTTCTTTTTTATATTTTCAGTGGAAAAGAATTTGCTCTGGAGTTAGAGTTGGCCACTGCGTGGATCAAAGATCTTAATTTTTTGAGTTGTTTGTCTTTACCATCTGGGTGTTGTACAAACTCTTTTCCCGATTCTTCTTACTTCACTCTACATCAGTTCATACAAGTCTTCCTAGATTTTTCTGAAGATTTAATTTTTTTTAGTTGTATTCCCAGGATTGAGTACAATGCTTGGCACATCGTTAAGGCTTTATAAATGTTTCTGTATTTGTTCATACATTCATTCCCTGATTCAATTCAACAAACATTTATTAAACACCAACTCTACTAGGCAATGAACAAGCATCTACTCCGCTATAAGCAAGGCACAAAGAACAATATGTTTCTTCCTTTTATTCTCATACCAACCCTGTATGGGGGGTGGGGTATTAAAGGTCTTATTATTCCCATTTAACAGCTGAAGAAACTGATACTAGGAAAAGTAACTGGTCTGTGGTAACTCAATTAGCACATGTCAGAGGGTGGATCTGAACTTCGGTCTTAGAGAAAAAAAAAACCCTTAAGGAGTTTGCAATCTATTGGGTGTGATGAAGAGTATGATTTGTATACCAAGAAGGATCACACAAGGTAGGAAGTGATGGGAGAAGAAGGGAGATGCAGATAATGGATGTTAGGAAAATCTGAGCCGGGAGAATGTACTTGGGGGTCCAGTTTCAAGACAACCACCTCACACATTCTGTCTGGGAGAATAAAAAATAAAAAAATTCCAGGGGCCTTGAGTCAAACACAAATTTAATATCACTCAACAATGAGACATGTTGGTTAAAAAATAATAATAATAATCTGTAGCAAAGAGAAGCTTGGAAACCGGAGCTAGGGTGCAAACGGCATTGCTGAGCCTTTCTTGACCAGAGTGCACCTGGAATATTGGGCTCACTTCCGGGCATGACATCTCAAGAAGGGAAGTGACAAATTGGAGAGTGTCCAGCAGAAGACATTAAGGGTGGGGAAGGGCTTTGAGGCCCTTCCCATAGGATGTAAAAATTTGTCGAAGGAAGTGTGGAATCTTTAGCCTGGAAAAGACTTGGGGACAACTGCTCAAGTATTTAAAGAGAGGGCTGGAAAGGTCACTGGCAAAGGAGCTGCGTTTAAACTCCCCTCTGATGCTTGCTGCCCATGTGACCTTGGGCAAGTCTCTGCCTATCTCTGGGCCTCGGTTTCCTAATCGGTAAATGGAGTGTTCTGATAAGATGACTTCTGGGGTCCCTTCTAGCGCCAGATCTATGATCTGTGACAAATTGAATTCAATTCATCACATAGACTTTGAGCACCTACTTTTTCCTAGTAGTTTGCGTGACTGAGAAGGACATAAAGGACAAGACATTGTCTTTATCCTCAAGGGGTTTATAATTTCATTGGAGCCATAATGGGCTCATATATTGAGTGACACTTAAGTTACAACAAGAATCCACAGTTACATAACACTATATATTTTCCAAAGCACTTGACAAACATTATTTCAGTAGACCTGAACACTGCAACTCTCCAAGGTATTCAGTGCAAGTATTACACTCCCAGCCCCTTTACAGATGAGGAAACTGTGGCTCAGAGGGGTTAAGTAATTTATTCAGAGTAATCCACTTATAGGTAACAGTGTCAGGATTCAAACCCAGGTCTTCTGACAGTGAGTGTAGATATTTCTGGACCATGCTACCAACAAGAAGCTGTCTGTTCCCATCCACTCAGCATCTTGGACTTAAATTCCAGGGGCAATGGTCTTTAAAGATGCATTTCAGCACCCAGCTGAAAGAGTTGCCCTAGGAGTTCACTGCTGGTTCCCATCTTGTGTAGAGCTGGGGACTGACGAGCTTCGAAGGGAAATGAAAAGAGGGCCAGGGAGGAACTCAGTGAACCAGACATTTTGGACGCTTGTGGGAGTTCAGCTGGGGTTTGGTTCCATTCTTCTCATAGCAGCAGAGAAGAGAATTCTTTGTTCATGAGAACTAGGCCGCCCATCCCTTAACAGCGTTAAATGTGTATGAATGGTATTTGGCAAAGAAGCCCCATGACTGAGGAGGGAGCCATCCGGGGTCAGCTCAAGCCGGACCTAAAGAGTTGGGAGGTCGCTGCAAAACATCCGCCGCTGTTAATTACTACATGGGATGCCGAAGAAACAAAAGCAGATGTTGCCTTATTTCTTCCTCTCTCCGATTTCCAGCTTAGGCAGGGTGGTATAACAATCATGGTAATGACTAAAAATAATTTTTAGCATTTCTAGAGTGCATTAAGGTTTCCAGAACATTTTACATATATAATCTCATTTGATCCTCTCAGCCACCCTGTGAGGCTGGGGCTACAATTGTTCCCCTTTACTAGATGAGGAAGTAAGGCAGGCAAAGGCCAGTTGACTTGCGCAGGGTCACATAGTGAGATGATATCTGGGGCAGGATCGGAACACAGGTCTTCATGAATGCAAGTTCAACATTCTATGGATTGTACTCCTCAACTACAGCAGAAAGAATCGTGGGCTTCAGGCCGTCTCTGCCATTTCACTAACTGTGAGATCTTGGACCAAGCTATTCACCTGAGTGTCAGTGACCCTTGGTTCAATTCAATTTAGTTAAGTTCAGATTTTTAAAGTGCTCACTGTGTGCCAGGCACTTTACTACAGGCTAGAGATGCAGAGACCAAAAGGAAATAGTGTATTGACACACGAGATAAAAAAATGCAAAATAAATTCAGAGCATCTCCCTTTCCAGGTGATCTGGCCAGCTGTCAGGACTCTAGGACCAGAAATCCAGCCCCGAAGGATTTGTCTCATCCATCCTAGAACTTCCACTCTGGGGCCCCACTATACTAACTGGTCATTGTCTCGGTGGCCTCACTATGCAGAGGCCTGGCTCCAGCCCCAAGTCACCTTATTCCCAGCCATTGCTCCATCAGCCACCGTACTACCCCCCATCCTCCCCAGTGCCTTCTAATTTGGGAAACACCAACCAAATCAACTTGTTCATTGCTGCTGGAAAGGGAGTGTCAACCTATTTTCCTGTGGCTGTTGTTGCCATCCCAGTAACTTATCAAAGCAAAGTATCCCTTCCTGGTCCCTACTGTGTATTTCCCTCTATTAGAATGTATGCTCCACGAGGGCAGGGACCATCTTCTTTTGTTTGTGTTCCCAGTGCTTAGCACAGTGCTCCATACTTAGGTGCTTAATAAAGGCATTCATTCATCTATCCAATTTTAGAGGTGAGAACATTAACACTTGGGTGGATCAAGAGAAGCTGCCTGGAAAAGATGTCTAAAAAAAGAATGAAGGGCTTCCAGGGTGGGAGTGGGTAAGGAGAGGCTTCCAGGCTGGAGAGAAAGCTTGGACACCCTCCTGGAGGTGAGAATGTTATCAGATCAGTGAGCAGGCTGATTGGGTTGGAACATCCAGAAAACCAGCTTGAAGTCAGACTTTGAAAGGTTTGAGAAGTAAAACAGATGGTTTTTATTTTATCCTAGAACAGGGGTTCTTAGCCTGGGGTCTGTGAACTTATTTTAAAAAATATTTTGATAACTGTATTTCAATATAACTGGGGCATTTCATAGTTCTATGTATTTTATTTTACATAATTTCATACCTGATTTTGAGGAAGGGGCTTGTAGTCTTCAGCAACCTGCCAAGAGGGTCCAGGACTCAACAAGGTTAAGGACTTATGTGCTTATGCTGATAGGAAGTCACTGAACCTTTTGGAGCAGGGGAATGCCATGGTCAGAGCCAAGCCTGACTTCTCTCTATAATGGGGTTTGATCCCATTACATGTTAGTTTGGCACCAGTGTGATGGATGGATTGGAAAGGGGAGGAGATCATAATATTTGCTTTACTTGCCTCTGACAGTTGTCATGAGAAGTATATCTCAGCCCTGCCACTAACAAATTTTGTAATGTTAACTAACATTACAAAATGATCCATAATGTTAACCTTTGCCCAGGCAGTATCCCCTGTCTAGAGCGCATTACCTTCTCCACTTTGCTGTTTTGTATTGTACTAGGGATACAAAGTTCAAAACAGCTATTAGGTGCTTGATACATGGAATGTTTATTAAATTGAATTGAATGGAACCCCCTGTGAAAGCCTTTCAGATACTTAAAGACAGTTTTCCTGCACTCTCAAAGCTATGACTCTTTGGGATCTCAAAGATCTCATTGCCTGGCTCTGCACTTTCTGTAGCTCCAGAGGATCATTGTTTTAGAGTTAGAATGGAGTTTAGAGGTCATTGATCCAACCCCCTCAGGTCACAGAGGAGGAAACTGAGGCCTGGAGAGGGTCAGAAACTTGTTTAGGATCTGACAGCTGGTAGGATTCTGAGACCCAGCTCAAACCCCAGTCTTCCAGAAGCCAAGGCCACTGGGACCTCACCACATCCTTCCTATCTCGTGGCTCTGACCACCAGGCTCCTGATGCAGCTTGGAGTGTGCCCCAGCCCCTCCTTCACTGGTCTCGAACCCTTCTTCATGCCTGCCATTCTTTTCTCCCCCTGCCAGACCCTAAGGTCTCCGTGGACCAGCCGTATTTCATCCAGGATTCCCGCAGCATCTAGCACTCTGCTGGTCCCCTGGAGGGCATTCCAGACATATCTGCTGTCTGAGAGGCAGTAGGGCCAAGTGTTTAATGAGTCAGGCTTGTGGTGGGAAGCCTTGGGTTCTGATCCTAACGCTGATACTGTGTGTGTGAAGGTGTGTGATGATGAGCAAGTCACTGAATGCCTATAAGCCTGTTTTCTCTTCTGTAAATTGAAGGTTGGATGATCCCAGCATCCTCCTTACTCTGACTACATAAAGCCCCCTAAGGGAAGCTAGATCCCCCCTCAGAGAGGCTCAAATCGCCTATCTCTGGTAGAGGGGAGTTTGAATATCAACCATCTTCCATGCCCAGAAGTCTTCCCCTGTTTCTCCATTAGGATGAATCAGAACAATTCTCCAGGCTCATCTCAATACCCCCCAAAACTCATCCTGTTAGATCCAAATAAAACCCCCATAAAACCCACTGGACTTCAGTGGTTTGGGTGCTCAGGGAACTTTGTCTAATTCCACCCAAAGCCCAGCAGACTGGACATATATTTATCATCTTCCCTGGTCTGGCACAATCTAGTTGTGTGACCTTGGACAGATCACGTTCTGTCTCTGGCTTCTGTTCTTTTATCTGTAATAAAGAGAGACTTCGACCCAATGGCCTCTGAAGTCTCTTTCAACATTCTGCATTTCATGATTGTGTTTTTAAAATGGTCTACGATCTGAAGGCTCCAGCAAAGCCAACAACCTGTCCCAGGGCCTAGTTCTCCAGCAGGTAAATGGTTTTCCATTTTTCTGGTTCCAGTAACTTCCTGGCTTAACACTGCTGTGATTCATGAGACCAACCTCCAGCAGCCTGGCAGATGGAGGATACGGCCAGGCCCGTGACCATGAGCAAAGTGGGAAGTTCTGATTGACTCGAACTGCTCTTGGAAGGCAGCCTTCTTGGGGAAGGCTCCTGCCATGACTGGTTTTGTTGGGGGAGGGTGCCAGGGAAGGTCAGTAGGATGATGTTTTGTGGTCACTTCTGCAAGTTTCACAAGATGAAAATCCTTTAGAGTAGGAATATTTGGGCAATGGGATGGGCCAGCCAGATCTGGGGTGGTGGGCCTGGGTTGTTCCAGCTGCCACGTGTTTGTAGTTGTGTAGCCAAGAGGCCTGAGCCCCAGGATGAGAGTCAGCTGTGGAAGGAGGCCAGCCACTTCTGGGGTGCCCACTGCTGGTGAATCTGGTCAGCCCCCCCTGGCCTTCTTGGGGAGGAGCAATGATGAGATCATAGGTTTAGAACCGGAAGGGGGACCTCAGAGGTCACCAAGTTTGAACCTCTAGTTTTACATATGAGGAAATAAGAGGCAGAGGTTAAGAGACATACCCAGGCTCAGAAAACTGAGGAGTAGCCGAGGGGGGGGTTTGAAGATAGATCTTCCTGACTCCAAATACAGAGAAAAGATCTAGATACAAGCACAGCCAGAGAGAGGGAGTTGGTGCAGACCTAGGCAGCCCAATGAACTCCACTCCATTCAAGCATCTGAGGTTATGAGACCCAGTATGAGGATGCTACTGATGGTATGGAAGAAGAGAAGAAAAATACATACGAGATGACAGGTAGAATCTATAGGCTAGTGAGCTGGGTGGATATGAGAGGTGGGGAAGGGGCCTCTGGCTGGGCCCTCCCCACCGATTTCTGCAACCATGCTTGGGCTTCTGGGTCTGGGGTCCCCCTTTTCTTTCTCATCCCTGTCCTTTCTGGAACTGTATTCCTGTCCTTGAAATCTAGTGCCTGTGGTTCAGGTCCCTGCTATTAGCTGTCTGACTTCCCCGTGTTTAACTATTTCCCTCAACAGCATCCAATTATCACCTGGGTTGTCTGGGGAGCTGCCAAGCCTGGAGACCCTGATTACCCCTTTTTTGGTCAGCTCTGCTATCATCTGAGCCCCCACTATGATAAAATTTAGATCTGAAAGGGCCCTTTGAACACCAAATGTCAAAAAATGGAAGGAATTTAAAATATAGACTGTCAGAGCTGGGAGGGGCCTTAGAACACAAGATATCAAAACTGGGAGGGGCTTTAGATCAGGAAATGTAAGGACTAGGAGGGGCCTGAGAACAGGGGTTGTCAAAGCTGGGAGGGATCTAACCTTATTTGAATATCAAAGATGATGAAGTCAACTGGTTGATCTAGAACCCTGGCATCCTAACTCCCAGATTTGAGCCCTTTCTATTATCATCCTATGATCTAAGTTTTACAGATAAGGAATTTGCCAGCAAGAAAGAGAGGTCTGGCATTTGGAGCCCTGTGCTCAGACGCCTCAGAGAACGCCGCTATTAGAGCCTGTTCGGCCCAGTCTCTCCCTTGAAAAATGATGAAGCAAGCAGATGAGCCAGGTTTTGAGCCTCTGACCCCAGAACAAACTTCTTTCTTTTTTCTCTCTTAAATAGTATTTTATTCTTTCCCATTACATGTAAAGATAGTTTTTACCATTCATTTTACATAAAATTTTGAGTTCCAAATTTTCTCCTTCCCTTTCTCCCCTTCCCCCTACCTAGAACAGTAAGCATTTTGATATGTTATATGTGAGCAAACATGAAAAACATATTTCCATATTAGTTGTATTGTGAAAGAAGAAACATATCAAAAGAAAAAAAACTATGAAAAAACAAGGAAAGTGAAAATAGTCTGCTTCGATCTGCATTCAGACTCCATCAATTCGTGGATGACATTTTCCATTATGAATCTTTCAGATTTATCTTGGATCATTGTGTTGCTGAGAAGAGCTAAGTCAATCATAGCTCATCCTCACACAATGTTGCTGTTACTGTGTACAATGTTCTTCTGGTTCTGCTCACTTCATTTTGTATCAGTTCATGTAAATCTTTCCAGACTTACTCTCTTTCTGGCTTATGGGACACACTCTACCACAACTACACACAGAGTCCGGGGGAAGAGTAAGCATATAATGAAAATAGAGTAGTAGTGAGATACGCTACACAGTTTGGCAAAGGGCAATATCATAACTCCTTGTTACTGGAAGGTCTTTCTTGAGTCCCGGACTGTACTTCTGTCTATCATCCTTCCCTGAAGCTATTACCCTCATCATATAATGACTCCTTTCCCACTTCCCTCTTCAGGCACAGCCTCTAGAGCCGGAAGGACCCATAGAAGTCCTCAAATCTGACTGCCTCATTTTCTACTTGAGTGATGTGAAGTGAATTCCCTCTGGTCATACAGGAAGTAAGTGGTTGAGCCATGACTCAAATTCAAGTATGATGACTTCAAGATCCATTGTTCCATTTTGAATGTCTTGAATTTTAAAATCAAGGTTCTTTTTTATCCCCATTCTATCATTTTGTAGAGGCCTGGGTCAGCAGTGTTTTAATAGAAAGTTAAAATGTTCACTCATTCACTCAATACACATTTATTAAGCACCTCCTCCATGCAAAGCACTGTGTTAATCTCTGGAGATACAGACAAAACAAAAAAGACTTGACCCTCCAGGAGTTTTTATTCTACTGAAGAGGATCCAAGACAAACAGCAATGAGCAAATGCAAAATATGTTTGTAGCAAAGGTTCACCTATTATGGCCTAGGGCTCGTTTCATATTTAAAATAAATACAAAGTAAGCTTGGGTGTGGGGGAAACATTAACAGTTAGGGGATCGGGAAGGCCTGCTGCAGGAGGCGGCACTTGTGATGAGTTTGAAGGGAATTAAGGATTCCAAGAGATGGATGTGAGGGGAGAGGGCATGCCAGGAAAGGAGAAATACCCCTGCAAACACATGGTGGTGGGAGGTGGAGTGTAATTAAATATAGCAGTGCTTTTGTCTGCTTTCTATTCCAGTGTTCTCATCTTCCAGAAACCAAACCCATCAACAGGTTCTCTCATATTTCCATGGTTGGTCATGTGTCACCTGTCCTGCAACCCATTTAAAATTCTAATTCTTTCACTTTTAGCCATTAGAGCAGCCTGAAATATAATCACCATCATCTTTTGTAGCTGCTATTTCAGGGAGAAGAAGCCAGAGAAAGAACCTTGATGGGATGAGGATTGAAAAGCAGTACACACTAACTTGCAAGCCCTTTTCCTGAACTTCTGTGTTTTCTGCAGGCCATTTATAGCTCGGACACTGTAATGATTTTCCAGCATGATATGATGCAACATTTCCTTTTCCAATGCAAACTTACTAAGTCCTGTCCAATTTTTCTAGAAACACATGTAGGCTGATTTCCTGCAACTTTGCTCCAGTGAAGAAGGAGAAGTCAGTCTCCATTCAACCTGAGCATATAAGTGAAATGAGCTTTGCGACTCCTATTTTAAGAATGAAAAATCACTCCTGGCTTCCTTCCTTATTTTCCCCAGATCTTAGCAGCATATTAATAATCCTGGAGCTTCAGTTCACTGACTAAGGCATCTATTGCACTTGGTGATGAATGCAAGGGTTTAAAAAATGTAGGAACATCCTAATGCCCCAAGAAAATCAAAAAGAGAAAGAGGGGCCCCATTGATGCCAAAATCTTTATAGTAGCACTTTTTATAGTAGCAAAGAACTGGAAAAATGTCAATACCCATTGACTGGGGAATGGCTTAATAAATTGTAGCACCTGAATGTAAGGGGATATTATCGTGCTATGAAAAATATGACTATGAAGAAATGCAGGCATATGGGAAGCTCTTTATGAAGTGATGCAAAGTGAACTCAGCAGAACCAGGAAGAACACACACGGTGATATTAACAATATAAATGGAAAGACACATAGCAATCAAAAATGGAAACTGACCACTGAATAAGTAATGACTATGCTGGGCCTTGAAGAAAAGAGAAGAACATGTAGAGATTTCCCTTCCTTCCTTGCAGAGCTCTTGTGGAATACTACGCATGCAGCTGGGCTTGGCTGTCACAGTTTTGTTGAATTTCACTCTTTTTCATTCTCAGTTATAAGACATAGGCCTATGGATGGGGAAGGAGAGGTATATATGGGGAAATGTCCATGATGTTAAATAATATTGATATGTATATTTTAAAAGCAGGAATATGAGTTACCCATTAAGTCAACTTCCCTCTCCCCCATTTTCCTTTATCATACAGATACACATATATATACATATTCATAGACAATGCACATTACATATGCATGTGTTTCTATGTATATACATACCCAAGCATGCATACAATAAACATTATGCATGTGTCTATATAAATATAAGTGCATATGCAATGTATATTATATATATATTTATATGTGTATATATAAACTTATCTATGTCTGTATGTCTATATACTTCAAAGTAGGTATTTGTCACAATTGCAGGTGACAGGAAGCTAACAAGAAGGGATGGCTAACATGTTGAATGCATAAATGAATGGATGAAAAAGAATTTGTTGAGTATTTACCATATGGCAGGCATTGTGCTAAGCTCTGAGGCTACAAATACAAACATAAACTCCTTTGAGGAGTTTACGTCCCAATGTGGGAAACCATATGAATAGGGGAATGAATGGTGTCCAGTGAGGGATATTTTGGCTTGAAAAGTTGCAAGTCTAGCAACTGAAGCCATAGGGGAGTGGTTGGACACGTCCTTTACAGGGACAGCAAAAGAGTTGTGACTATGGTTCCAGAACTGGAAAGCAGAGAGGGTGGGATTGCCCTCCATGATGCCATGGTGTCTAGTGAGGTGGTGGGGGAGTAAAGTTGGATGACAGAATTAGCACCCAAGAGGTTCCCCAAAGATTAAAATAGTACAGTGAAAGTGATAACAAAATTCAGTGAGAATAAACATAAAGTCATTGAAATGGTTTAAAAAATAAATGTCGGAATAGAGGAGTGGCTAGCTGACATTCGTTGAAATGCATTAGTAGAATGTGATCTTCTTTTGGGCTGGGCTTTATAGAACACTCCAAAGGTATGCTGTTTCCCTTGTTTCACAAGAAAGCAGCGAAGGGCCCTAGAATGTTGGATGGAGGTTCTAGGACCCTAGAGCCATACTATCCAGCCTCTTTCCTTGCACAGCTAAACTTCTAGAAAGAGTCATCTCTCGTCAGTGTTTCTATTTCTGGGATGCCCACTCCTTCCTCAACCTTCAACTACGGATGGGGAAGGAGAGGTATATACTGGGAAATGTCCATGTGCATATATGTAAACTTTATATATTTACAACTATAGTGGATATGCTTGTCATTTTTATATTCAGTAGCTGTATGATGCTAAATAAGTCACTAACTCCTTGAACCCCAGAGATCACCTGTAAAAAGAAAAAGGGTGTTGGGCAAGATGGTCTCTGATAGTTCCTTCCGGTTATGCCTCTATGATCCTATGACCTTAGAGTCACCATCTCCCAAACCACAGTCATCACCTCCTTCCATCCCTCCCCCCAAATCTGTTTTTGACTTCTACATTTCTGTTAACAGCAGCACCACCACCCTCCCAGTCAATCTGGTTTGAAACCTGTGAGCTTGCCCTGCCTTCTCTTCTTCCCCACATCCAGTACATCTGCAGGTTCCATCAATTCTCCATCTAGCAATCTCTCATCTCTCTGTCCTGTTCCCATGGTCAGGTCACTCAATACCTTTGCTCAGTTCCTCATTACTTTGAGCTATCTATCAAAACTCCTAACTCATTGGTCCTTTGCCTCTACTCTCTTCTACCTTACATGTATTGATAATAATAATAGTAACAGTAACAACAGGATTTTGTTGTTCAGTCTTTTCAATTATACCTGACTCTTCATGACCCCATTTGGGGTTTTCTTGACAATGATACTGGAATGGTTTGCCATTTCTTTCTCTAGCTCATTTTTTGTTAATTTTGTTTTTGTTAATTTTAATCTTGCTCAACTCTCCATTACCCCATTTCTTGACAAAGATACTGGAGTGGTTTGCCATTTCCTTCTCCAACTAATTTTACAGATGAGGAAACTGAGGCAAGCAGGGTAAAATGACTTGCCCAGGGTCCCATGGTTACTAAGTGTCTGGGGCTGCATTTGGACTCAGGAAGATGAGTCTTTCTGACTCCAGGCCCAGAATTCTATCAATTGTGCCCAAAAAAGAGATCACATTTGAATTCAGGTCTTCCTGACTCCAGGCTAGAGCTCTATCTACTGTTGCCACCTAACTACCCCTACACCAATAATAGCTGGTATTTTTATAGCTCTTTGAGATTTGCAAAGCCTTTAACCTATGCTACCTTATTTGAGCTCAGAAGACCATTTGAGTGAGTGTTACTATTATCTCCATTTTAGAGATGAGGCAACTGAAGCCTGAGTCACCTGTTATGAGACTCACCCACAGTCACACAGCAACTAAATTACCTGAGGGTTGATTTGAATTTAGGGTTTCTTGACTCCATATCCAACAGACTATCCTAATCCAGAGTTGGCCTGGTCTCTGTCTCCACCCCACCCTCCCATTTCCAAGCAGTTGTCAAGGCCTGTCAATTTCACCTCTGAAGCATCTCTTGTTGATTTCACCTCTGCAGCATCTCTTGTCCATTTCACCTCTGCAGCATCTCTTGTTGATTTCACCTCTGCTGCATCTCTTGTGGATTTCACCTCTGCAGCATCTCTTGTCGATTTCACCTCTGCTGCATCTCTCCAATATGCTCCCTTCTCTCTGATGCTGCCACCACTCTGGTGCAAGCCATCATCGCCTCACATCTGAACCATTTTAATAACTACTAGTGGGTATTAATAACTACAAAATGCTCAGTTTGGCATTCAAAGCCCTTGCTAACCTGATCCCCTCCTCCCTTTCTAGTCCTCTGACACATTACTCACCCACACATACTCTTTGACATAGAGACATTGGCTTCCTGACTGTTCCATGAATAAGACCTTTCATCTCTTGGCTCCGGACATTTTCCCTGGTTGTCCCCCATGCTTGGAAGATTCTCTCTCTTCTGCTCCAACTACTGACCTCCCTGACTTCCTTTAGGTGCCAGATAAAATCCTACCTTCTTCAGGAATCCTTTCCCAATGCCTCTTAATTCCAATGCCTTTCCTGTTAATTATTTCCTATTTATCTTGTATATAGCTTGTTTTGTATATATTTGTTTACATGCAGTCTCCCCCATTAGATGTAAATTCCTTGAGGGCAGGAATTACCTTTCTTTTTTTATATATTCTGTCCTCAGGGCTTAGTGCAATGCTTGGCACTAGTAGATGCTTAATGAAATGTTTACTAATAGATTGTTCTGCAACATTTTGCTGCCTCTGCAAGAGAAAGCTTCTACAGTACAGCTATGAGTCTGTTCCTGTCCTGCTCAATAATCTCTAGTGACTCCCAATTGTCTTTCCTAGTATACTTCAAATTCATAATTTTAGCATTCAGGATTCCTGAAAGTTAGAGCTACCCCAAAGTGGAATAGGCTGCTTAGGGAAGTAGTGAGTCTTTTAAAAGAAGTTCAATTCAATTTCATTCAATAGGTGACACAAAAAGAAGCAAAGGACATACCCCAACAAGCAGGAACATTTATCTGTGCAGAAGGATTCTCTCTTCTCATCTTTATCTTATATTTAAAGGTTCATTGTCTGATCCCCTCATTTACAGATGAGGAAACTGAGGCCCAGGGAGGTGAACACTGACTCTGGAGTCAGAGAACCAGGGTTCAAATGGTGTCTGATTTGTCCAAGGCCATTCGGGTAGTCATTGGCAGAATAAGAGGCAAGATCTGAATCCAGTTCCTCTGACTCCGGAATTCACAGTGCTGCTGGTGATATAGGATGGCCAGACCAGAGAATCATTCCTGGAGGAGGGATCCATCCCTCCATTCATCTATTCATCCATCCATCCATCATTTGCTTAAGAAATAGTAATTAATGAAAAACAATAATGAAAACACTCCCATGGGGTCATCTTAACCACCCCCTTGGCCTTTCCTAAATTACCTCCCTATGTCATGGGTTATTATGAAGCGGAACTTTTACACAAAGCTTGAATCCTTAAATGAAATTTTCAAGAGGCCAAATTCCTCCTTCAGTCTTGTTCTGGAACTCCCACAGCCATCGGTGAGATTTCTGAGAGTTTAACAAAGGGAGAATTTGATCCTAAGACTCCTTGTTAAGATAAAGAGCCCAAGGTCTTATTAAGCATATCCTTCTGGGATGCAGACACTCCCTACTGTAGAATGCCCAGGATCTCTGGGAAAACCTGGCCTGGATGGCTCCATGAAGGCCTTCTCTGTGCTCTTTATCAATAAGCATGTAGGGAGAGGGGCAGTGTGGTGCTGGAGAGGGAGGGAGTACTTACCCTAGAGCCTGAGCATCTGGCTTACAACTGTGCCAGTGATTCTCACTACCTCTGTGACCTTGGGTGAATCACTGAAGTTTCCTTAATAATATAATTGAAGGGGTTGACTTAGATCGCCTCTTAGGTGCACCTTCTACAGGAAGCCTGCTCTGATCACTGGGGTTGTTTAGCGGTTCCCCCCGAAATGACTTTTGTGTTGTTTTTGTATATATTTCTGTGTTCACTTTTCAGTATATATGTTGTCCCTCCTTCCTACACAAGGTGAGTTTCTCCAGAGAAGGAATTGTTTCATTCCTAGTCTTTGTATGCCCAGTACATATGTAATAATTGCCCCCAAAATTGCATGAATGAAATACAATAACCAATCCCAACAAGAGCCCCCATTTCTCTAGCTCCCCTCTCTCAGAACATTTAGGTAGGGTCATAAAGTTCTTTATAGATGATCTCGTTTGAATTTCTTAACTTTGGGAGGTGAGCAGGACAAGGCTAAGTGCTTCCATTTTACAAGTGGAGAAAAGAGGACTTATTAAGTGATTTGTAGTAAGTTTCAAGTAAGGCTTGTCAGGACTGACCGTTAAGATCTCTGTCTGTTCTAAGATTCTGGGCTTCTAAAGGGCAAACCTGGGTGAACGTGCTAAAAGAAAGATGGTACTGGAAATCTTAGGTTTAAGCCCTAGCTCTGATGCTAACTAGTTGTGTAACTGTGGGCAAGTCACTTAATGATAACTTGTATTTTTATAGCATGTTCTGATACATGAAGATTATCCTCTTTGATGATCATCCCTTTTTGTTTAGTTTTATTTTATTTATTTTTGTTTTTTGACAAGGGCCTTTGATGTCTTGAATGTAGGGAACACCCAGGTGGAGAAACTCCCTCCCCCAAAACAGATCTGCATCTTCTCCAGAATTTAGCAACTTGCTTGAGGCCTTGGAAGTGAAGGGATTTACCCACCCAGATCTTCCTGATTCCCAAGGTCAGCCCTCCATCCACTATTTTGAGCCTTCTCTCCCAATAACCCTGTGAAATTGGTGCTATTATTTTAAATGGATCTTTATGAGTATCTTCTGTTTTTATACCACTTCAACTTTTCCTTACATCCCTCCCCTTTCTATTGGGTCTGCAGTGAAACCTCGAGGTGGCTGCATTGATTTGCATTCCTCTTATAATTGATGATTTGCATTCTTTCATATTGTTATTAATTCTTCTCTTGAGAATTAAAAACAATATATCCTTTGCCTACTATTAGTGAATTATTTGGGGCTTTATTGATCAAACCCTTAACAGAGATATTTGCTACAGAGATGTTTTCCCAGTCCACTGCTTCTCTCTTATCCTAAATGTATTAATTTTGTTGGTACAAAAACTTTTCAACTTTACTTAATCAAAAATATTTTAGGAGATTGCCTCTATTCTTTATTTCATTAAGGATTTATCCCATAGTATCATAATATCATATTACTTGCCTTTTCAATGGGTGGGGAAGGGACTGGAGGGAAGAAGAGAATTTAGAAATCAAAATTTTTTAAAAATTGTTTAAAAAAAGAATTTATCGATATCTATGGGATAGAATCTTAAATGATTTGATTTTTTTCTAATTTTTTGATGACATGACATTTAAAATTCAGGTAGTTGTGTTGAGCAGCTAGGTGGTACAGGAGATAGAGCACCCAACCTGGAGCTAGAAAGACCCTGAGTTCAAATTTGACATCAGACACTTACTAGCTGAGCGACCCTGGGCAAGTCACTTCACCCTGTTTGTTTCAGTTTCTTCATTTGTAAAATGAACTGGAGAAGGAAACAGCAAACCACCCCAGCGTCTCTGCCAAGAAATCCCCAAATGGGGTCATGGAGAGTTGGATATAACTGAAACTACAAAAGAGTTGTGTTGAAGTTACTGAGGAATGTGGTATAAAATGCTGGTCTAAATTTATCTTCTACCAGGCTGCTATTCAGCTTTCCCAGTAGATGGTTGATTTAAATTTTTTTTTTCCTTAAATAAGATAGAAAGTTCTTTCCTAGTTATTTCATGTTTTTTGGTTTCTGAGCACTGGTTTATTCCATCATTTTCAAATGACGTCACAAAACTTCCTCCCTACTTTTCCATGGTCTTTATGCATTGTTCTTCCCCCTCACCCCCTTTAGAATATAAGTTCTTTGAGGGCAGGGAATGTCTGGCTTACTTATATTTGTTGACTGAGTGCTTAGCACATAGTAAATATTGAGCAACTCATTCATTGTCAGATTTGATTATTTCTGATTCTTTCTTGTCTAGTCTGTTCCATTGAACGGATACCTATTTTTTTGTAAACCAGTATCAAGTGGTTTTGATGGCTGCTGCTTTATAAATTGAGGGAAGTGCTAACCTATTTTCATTCTATCCTTTTCATCATTTCCCTTAATATTCTAGATCTTTTGTTCTTCCAAATGAATTCTGTTATTATATATTCTCTCTCTATGAAGTATCCCTTTGGGAGTTTAGTTGGTATAGCATTCAATATATAAAATAAATTTGTCATGTTAATTGTGATAGCATGACCCAGCCATGAACACTAAAATTTTCTCTATTTAAATTGGTCTTAGTTATAATGGAATCTACACAGCTATTGAGTGTGCTTTGATAGGTTGGCTGACAAATATTTTGTGTTTTCTGTTGTTATTTTGAAGGGGATTTCCTTTTTTTTTATTGCCTCCTATATTTTATTATTATTTATTTATATGAAAATATTGTTCATTTTTGTGGGTTTATTTTGTAGGTTACAACTCTGCTGAAGCTATCCATTATTTGAATTAATTTCTTTGCTGGTTTTCTGTGTAAAAGCTCTTGTCATCAGCATATAGAGATAGTTTTATCTTTTCTTTGCCTATCTCTATGCCTTTAATCTCTCTCTTGTCAATTGGTTCTTTGTTAGCCTGATTTTATGCATGTGGAAAAGGAGGCTCAGAGAGATTGTGACCTTGATGAGTATCACATAATCAGTTAGGTATCTGAGGTAGGATTTGAACTCACCTCTTTGATTCAGATCTAATGCTCTCTACACCAAATTATATTGCCTATCTAGCTTCTCTGACTTTTGGTTCTGTATCTCACAACACCTCTTTATGATATTAATGCTTTAGGTACCTTAATCCCCCTTTTATAGGTAGCCACAGGACCTCAGATATAGCCTAGATATATGACCCTAAGAATGTTACTTCTCTATGTTCTAGAGCCTGTATGTTGCAGACAAAGAGCTGACTTGCATTGGAGAGGGTGTTTCCTCATGAGAGCTTCCTATATCAGTGAAACCACAATTCTCATCTCTAGTCCCATTTTACAGGTAAGGAAACTGAGGCTCAGAGAGGTCTGAGGATTTGACCACGATCACACAGCTAGTAAAGGTCAGAGGTGGGATCAGAGTCCAAGTTCTTTCTGACTCCCAAGCCAACATGATGTCTGTGTACCATGCAGCTTCTCTGTGTAACTCTTCTGGACTTTCACCTTTGTGTCTATGGGATGGGAATGAGAACCCACAATATGGCAGCTGGAAGGATCATATGGGATAATGTCCATACGAGGGCATCATAAATGTGTCAAGTCATTTATGAATGGTGCCAGAACTCTTTGGACCTCTTCACCTCTCTCTACCTCCCCTGATGTCTCTGATTTCTTCCCTTGGCTGGTGGCTGGCTGACTGGCTGACTCATCAATGCCATACTTTGAATCAGTTTATTACATTAAGGTGTTACCCTTCTCAGGGGACAGATTTGCCTTTTAACAGGGCCTTTTAATGGCTTAGTCCGAGGGAGGGAGAGTTTCAGTCTCATGACCACTTGTGGGGGATCCTATAGAGCAGCGTTCTTCAGCTATTTGTGAGTGGATGTCATGGATCCCTTTGGCCATCTGGTGAAGCCCGTGGACCCCCTTCTGGAATCATGTTTTTAAATGCATAAAGTAAAATACTCTGAGTTACCAAGGAAATTGATTACATTGAAATGCAGTTTTCCAGGCATTAAAAAAAGTTAATTGACCCCAAGTTAAGAACTCTTGTTCCAAATGGTTTATAGAGGAACATGCTTGAGGAAGAATTGTTTGGCTTCCTGGATACAGATGATAAAGGAGAGGGAAGAGTGAAGTATGATAGGACCTTCCTCTGGCAAGTGTCCAGAGAGACCATCCAAGATGGCAAAGGATTGTGAGATCATACCACATGACATGTTGGTGAAGTAACTGGGGGTGCTTAGCTTGGACAGGAGGGGAAGAGACAAGAGTTCTCTTTTTTGCAAGGGCTCTTGGGAGAAGAGGGATTAAATTTGTCCTGCTTAGCCTCAGAGGGAATAACCATAAACAATGAGAGGAACATACAAAAGGACGTATTTGATTTGAGATCAGGTAAAAAAAAAAAAACCATAAAAGAAAATTCCTACCCCTCCCCCCAATGCTCCAACTCAACATCTTCCTAACAATTAGAGCTATCCAAAATTAGAATGTGCTGGGTCAGCATAACTACCAAAGAATCATCTGACGTTTGTTTGGAGACTCCCATGACATGGGCAGTCACTCATTCTGCTTCTGACAACTCTGATCTCACCAGGCTCTGATTCTGACTCTCCAGACATTATGCTTCAGCCACCTTCTCACCCTGGATGTTCCCTTGGCTCCTGTTGTCTTCTCACCTTGAACTTACTCTTCTCTCCTGTGTCTCTCTTCTCCCAGGGGTGAGTTCCTCCTCTCTTTGGAGGAAGGACCCAGACCATCTGTCCTTCATTCATCTCCTGGCTCTGTTTCTGACTCTCTGCACTTTGCCACCGTGCCCTTGCGTGACTACTTCCCTACCCCAGCCGTGTCTTCCACCTTTAGAATGTAAGGGCCACGAAGGCAGGAATGCCCTTCTTTTTTTTTTGTATTTGTTTCTCCACCTCTAAGAACAATTCCTGCCTCATGTTTTTGTTGTTGTTCAGTCATGTTCAACTCTCTGTGACCCCATTTGGGGTTTCTTTGGCAAAGACACTGGAGTGGCTTGCCATTTCTTTCTCCAGTTCACTATACAGATGAGGAAACTGAGGCAGATAGGGTTAAGTGACTTGCCCAGGGAGTATCTTCATCTCTGAGTACAATTTTTGGCATACAGTAAGTGCTTAATAAATGCTTGTTGATTTGAGAATATTTTTCCTTGTATTTTCTCTCACTCCTATTCATTGCTCCTGGTTTTGTCGTCTGGGAGCAAAGCAGAACAAGACTCTCATTTAGCTCTTCACATACTTGTAGATAGCTCTCTTGTCCCTATGGGTTCTGTCTTCTCCAGGCACATGTCTCCTTCAATTCATCCTTGTTTGACACGACCTTCAGGCCCTTCACTGATGTGACTGCCTCCTGTGGATGCATGGGGCTCATCCATATCCTTCCTGAAAGATATTGCTGTGTGTGAATCTGAATTTGCAGATGGGGTCTGACCAGGGAAGAGGGCAGGAGGACCCATCACCTTCCTCTATCTTCCTTAGTGTGAACTATGCCTTTCTTACGGCAACCTAAGGTTCCAAGAACTTTCATGATTCCTTATTGATCTTGCAGTCATGTGAAAGCACTTGACTTTTTCCAATGGGGCTACCGTCTGACCACACCTTCATTTGTCTTGTATTGGTGATGTTGACTTTCTGATCCTAAGTGTGGGACTCTTGAATGATCAAACGTATCTGGGATCTCTATGATGTGGGCATTTCCTACCAGATGTTAGATCATAAGCTATCCAAAGACAGATTTGCTCAACGTGCTGCATTCATTCCTCTCCTATGACAGTGGGATGACAACATGGACTATCCATTGGTCATCGCCTACACTGTCCAAGTTACCAGCCTCCTTTTTCATTCATCTTTTTCTTTGATGACATCTTTTACTACCACTTCCTTCTCCTTAATCCTTCTTTCCTTGAGTCAGCTGTCAATGGGATCTTCCTAAAGTGCAGGTCGGACCATGTCACTTCCATACTCCATAAACTCTGTTGGTTTACTTTTGCTTCTGGGATCAAATATACAGTCCTCTGTTTGGCATAATCTGTGATTCAGTGACATTGTCTTCTTGACTGTTCCTCAAACAAGAAACTCCAACTCTGGGCATTTTCATTGGCTATCCCCCAAACCTGCAATTGTCCCCACCTCATCTCTGCTTCCTGGCTTCTTTGGTTTCCTTCAAGTCCCAGATAGAATCCCACCTTCTACAGGAGGCCTTGCCCAGCCCCCTTCATGCTGGTGCCTTCCCTCTCTTGGTTACCTCCCACTGTTTATCCACTTGGATATCCCGTCTATCACTTGTTTGTAAAGAGTTCTTTTCTTGTTGTCTCCCCTGTTAGACTGTGAGCCCCTTGGAGGCAGGGACTGTCATTTGCCTTTCTTTGTGTTCCCAGCGCTCAGCACAGTGCCTAGTACATAGTGAGTGCTTACGGCCTGTTTGTTGATGGGTTGACTGAAAACTCAGTGGCATCTACCATGAGCTTCTCAGTTGACCTTTCAATAATGCTCATTTTCACTTGTTGGCAGCATAGAGTGTTTTAGTGCTATGGGCAATATTAGTATTAAAAAGATGAATATTTGTTTTAGGGAGTTGTTTAGGATCATTAAAGAGCCTTGTACTTTTCCAAAAGCAATACATTCAGTTCTCTTCTTGTTCAGTTCTGGGTCCAATGCATTCATTTGTGTATCGTATCATTGGGGTGTATATATTTGTATACATTTACACATACATATACATACACATATACACAAACATATGTGTATATATTTATATAGGCATAGATATACTGATAGATAAGCTCATAGATTATACATACATTATCTCAACAATAATTATTCTTCATCCACTTGGTTTGTCCTGTGTGGATAGTTAGGCTAAACTCTTTTCCATGGTGATGGATCCCATCCTGTTGGTTCTGCTTTATTTCAAGGGCTTGATGCATTTCACATAGTGTCATCTGCCAACAGGAGTACATGGTAGATCTTCCCACCTTTAGGGGATCCCTCCTTGAACTGGATTCTGAGGTAAATTGTTTCTATGACATTGATGAACCTTAAGTTATCACACACCTCTCTGTTTTATGCCTTGCCTGGTATTAATAAACACAGCTTCTTGAAGAAGGTTATCTGATGGCATTCAGTTAAAGGAAATTTGTATAATTTTGATGTCTTGTTGGAAGAGAGCCTTTGCTATGACATTTTACTCATTTGAATCCATTTTTCAAAAATAATCAACCAACAAGAACCGTAAGGGGATCTTGTATTCTCTATAGCTTCCTGTCAATTAGGCCATGGTCAAGATGATGTCTATGGTGGGATGTTACAGTGGAAGGAGAATTGGGTCTGATGTCTGAAGCCTTGGATCCAAATACTACCTCCAATAACTGCTTTCTGTGTGATTGGTTTGCCATGTCATTTCCCTGGGATTCAGTTTTTCCATCTGTACAATGAGAGGGTTGTACAAGATGACCTCTGAGGCCCTTCAAGTTCTTGGTCTGAATTCTATGATGCAAAGACACAAAGATAAAGAATACATGGTCTTCAGGAGTCTAACCGGGAGAGCAGACACACTACTATGATTCAAAGTGTAGCTAAGAAGTCAGTAAAAAAAGAAGTAGAAATAAAATGTGATTGCAATTCAGGCGAAGGAGAGTGCATTTCCAGTTTGAGGAGTCAGGGATTGCTTCCTGGAGGTGGTGGCTCTGATCTGGGCCTTGAAATTTGGGGAGACTTTCAACAGACTAAGATGGGGACTCTTATCTCAGTTTCAGACACCTCTGTGTGACTGCAGATCATGGAGCCACTTTCTTGAGAATTATTTCCATTTCTGACCTTATCTCACATCAGAATAAAATGGTATTTCCTTTGGAAAGAAATTGGAGATTTCAGAAGCAGATGGGAAGGAAACTTTTGGGGCAAAGCTTTCTGCTTCAGGGCTCTTTGAAGTTAATTTAAAAGGTGTTAATTTAAAATTTTAATTTAGTGAAGATTTATTAAGGGGTGGGCAGAATATTGAGTGAGGGGCTGGAGGAGATACATATCCCTGAAATTATGATTACTCTGTCCTCAAGTAGTTCCCAATATCCTAGGTCTATGTGGTATTATCCTCAAATAACTTTGACGCCCAGTAATATGTCACAAGCCAGAGATTTGGAGCAAAAAGGAACCTCAGAGGTCATTCACTTCTAATTTCATTCTCTGGATGAGGACGGTGAGCTAGAGATTTAAGGGCTTCCCCCAAGGTCACACAGTCCTTCCCAATTCTACATCTAATGCGTTAACCATTATGGCGTCAGAGAGATGTCCAAAAAGGGTCTGGAGAGGTCTGCCTTGTATGTGTGAGTGTGTGTGTATGTGTTTGTATTGTGTGAGAGTGTGTGTATGCACATGTGTGTGCATATGTGTGAGTGTATGTATTGGGGGGTATGAGTGTGTGGGGTGGAATAGTGATAATTACATGTAGAAGCTCTCATTATGTACTATATAAGATCATCCCTCTCTACCCCTATCAGAACTTTTCCCATAGTCATTCTCCTTCCTGTATCCCTCTCCTGTGATACCTTCTTACCCTCTCGACCTCAAGACTGGCAAAAACCAGTGAATAATTCCATGACATTGCAATTGGCCAAGAACGTGTTTGGAACATGTCAACATGTTGCTGCCAGCCATCTGCTTGTCTGTTATTCTTAAATTTAAATGTTTCACTAAAAGCTTAACATGGATGATCAACACAACCAGCTAAGCTTGCTTAGCAATTATTGATGTGCAATTAATTAATTTCAGCCTAGAATCCATCCTTCTTTCTCAGCCCCTCCCCCCCGGCCCTCTTTCCTTTGCTCCTTCCAGCTCTCCATGTGCTCGTCAGGACTCTTGGCTTGTCTCTTCTTCCTCATTCACTTGTCCCTCTCTATGGTCATGGTGTGCATGACATTTTTCTGAGTTCTGCTTTGTTTTACTGTGTCTTAATTCATGAAGATCTTTCCAGATTATTTTTTTAATTCCTTGAACTCGGCCATCTTAATGTCATTATAGTGTGTCATTACCTCGAGGTGCCACATGCTATAATTTATGTAACCCCTCCCCTCCTTTGGTGTTCTTGCCTTTTTTGTTGTTTTTGCAATTATATGTAATATATTGCCATGTGTCTTCTTCCATGTGCTGTCCCCTCTGTGGTTGATGGATTTGTTGGCACTAGGGGAGGTGGGTTTTTAAAATCTGAGCCTGGCTTCATTCTCAGATCTCTGGACTGGGCTTCATCTGCTTTCTCTCTCTGGAATATCCCTTTGCTTGTCTTGATCTCCTTCTCTCATTGATGAGTTCTTCTTGGGAGAAGAACTTCCTCCATGTTAAGGAAGTGGCCAGGCCAGCCATCCCTCACTCCTCTCTTGGCTCTGCTCCTGACTCTCCAGATTTCATCAAAGGCACCTTTTTCTCAGCACCCTTCTCCCAACTTTTCACTTCCCTTCTATGTGTGATCTTCTCCCATTAGAATGTAAGCTCCTTGAGGGCAGGGAATGTCTTTCTTTGTGCTTATTGCAGTGTCTGACACATAGTGAACATGTGATGAAGATTTGTTGACTTCACTTGACTTTATACTTGAGTATAACCTGCTAATAGTATCTGGAGTACTATTGGACCTATTCTCTTCTCCCATGAACCAACCAGCTGATTTCTGTCATTCCATGACTAGTGTGGAATCATGAATAGAGCAGCCAGGTAGTCTAGATTCAAATCCTGTCTCTGGCATTTTATTAGATATGTGACCTAACATAATGTAAGCTTCATGAGGGCAGGGACTAACTTTTTTCTTTTGGTATTCCCACTATCTAGTCCAGTGCTTAGGACATAGTAGGTGATTGATAAATGCTTAAATTGACCAAGGAGAAGGTTGAACCTCTCAAGCCTCAAGTTTCTCCATCTATAAAATGGGGATAATAATACCTGTGTCAGGGAGGTCAAAGGGGAAGCACAGGCTCTGGAATCACAGGCCCTGGGTTTGAACCTTGCTTCTGTTACTTACCATTTGTATGACCTTAAGCAAGACACCTGTTTGTCATGTCTTCATTTGTAACATGGTGTGTGTGCATGTGTGTGGTATAGATGGCCTTGGAGGCCCCTCCTATCTCTAGGTCACTGTTGTAAGACTTCAGTGAAATAATCTTTTCACACATTGAAGATTTTTAAGGCATTATAGAAATCAATCAATTAGCCAGCATTTATTAAGCGCTTAGGACAACTAGGTGGTATGGCAAATAGAGCTCTGAGCCTGGAATCAGGAAGATCTGAGTTCAAATCCAGCCCAGACACTTACCAGCTGTGTGATCCTGGACAATTCACTTCCGCCTGTTTGTCTCAGTTTCCTCATCTGTACAATGAGCTGGAGAAGGAAATGACTGACCACTCCAGTGTCTCTGCCAAGCAAACCCCAGATGGGGTCATGAAGAGTCAGATAGGACTGAAATGACTGGCTGACAACAATTTAATGCCTGTTACATTTTTGGGTACCATGCTGGGTTCTGAGGCAACAGAGACAGGAAAAACAGTCGCTGCTCTCAAGGAACTGCTATTTGGAGTGCAGGTTCCTTGAGAGCAGGCGCCAAAGCTGTCATCATGGTTACTCTCGTGTGTCATTGTGATTATTGCTAATCTTTCCATAGCACTAACTCTGTGTCAGGCCTTGTGCTAAGGCCTTCACAGTTATTATCTCCTTGGAGCCTCGCAAACTCCCTGGGGAGGGAGGTGCTGTTATCATCCCCACTTTATAGATGAGGAAACTGAGGCAGGCAGCCATGAAGGGACTTGCCCAGGTGTTACATACCTAGAAAGTGTCTGAGGCCGGATCTGAACTCACGTCCTCCTGACTCCAGGCCAAGAACTCTAACCACTTTGCCACCCGCCTGCTTTTCTTCATTATCATTATTAAGTTGTCTAGAAATCAGCAAACCTCTAGAGTGGGGATTTACAGCCTGAAATCTGGAATCCAATGTTTGAACTTCATGGATGTAGAGTCACAAGGGGCCTTGGGGGCATCTAATCTGCAGGTGTTGAATCGAGTCAAATTGAGAACAGCTTCTTCATCTCAGAGATGAGGAAATAAAGACCCAGAGAGGGCAAGTGACCCGTTCCAGGTGGCCGAGGTAATCAGGGTCAAGATTTCTCCTCCTGAAACGTAAACCCAGCCCTATTTCAACAGCCTTATGGATGTCTCTACACCCTCAAAACAAGGTACATTGGTGACAAAATCTGTGGAATGGCTGCTCCTTCCAGCCCCCTGGGTGATCCACCAACAGTATTTTGATTATAACCATAGCTCTGGCTTCTATGGCATCTTCAGGTTTAGACAAAGCACTTCCTTGACCACCCTATGAGGCAGTAGGTGAGTGCATTACTCTCCCTGTGTTTCAGTTCAGGACAGTGAGGCTGAGAGGCAGGGAGACTTAGGTTACAATTGTTAATGGTAGTCTCTGAGCTCAGCATGCTTTTCAGCACACCCCAATTCCTCTGACAGTATCAGTACAGGTAAGATCTCCTATAGAATTGGGAGCTGGAAGGGGCCCTAGAGACCATCTGGTCCAAACCTTGTTTGACAGATAAGGAAACTGAGGCCCACAAGATCATCCAGGTCACAAGTGTCAGAGAGGGTATTCGAACCCAACTCCTCTAGCTTGAGACTAGTGAGAACCCTACTGTATCACACAGCCACCCCAAGTTATTACTGCTTTATTTAAGGTTTGCAAAGCATCTTCTGTACAATGATCCTGTGAAGTAGAGAATGTTGAAATTTTGTCCCCATTTCACAGATAATGAATTTGAGACCCAGAGAAATGATGTGGCACTTTTCTGCCATCACACAGGCCATAAGGCCCTGCAGGCAGGACTTGAATCTGAGACCCATGACTCAGAGTCTAGGGCTCCTTCTAATACAGCTTTTAAATTCCCCCAACTTGTATTCTCTGCTGTTCGCGACAAATAAGGCATTTCACTTGCTACCTCTGGGAAAGATGAGCCCTACAACAGCTTGTCCTGGGGTGGTATTCAGGCATCCCGAGGGAGAGGAAGCCTGGTAATTAAGAAGGATTCTTTCTCCAGTGGTAGTGGGTCTCGGGGACTGTCAAAATAGAAAGATTGATGGTTTAATAAAACACTGGCTGAAAAGACAATTGACTATTGAGAAGACAACATTGCCCTCCCCTTCCTGACGGTGCCCTAGTCTAGCACCCACGGTCCCTGGCCTCCAGGTCCCTGACAATGACTGGTGGTGGTGCATCTGGAAGGGATCTCAGGGGGCTTCTTGTCCAATTGCCGCCTAAAGAAGGGAGGGTCTCCTCTATATCATTCCTGACAAGTAGGCACCTAGGCTTTGATTAAAGACTTTTTGGGAGGAGTTGGACCCACATGCCTCTCCAGGAAGCTCCTTCCATTTTTTGTTTAATTGTTAGGAAGATTTTCCTGACACCAAGCAGAAACTGGCTTCCTTCCAATTTTCAGCCTTTCCTCTTGGTTCTTCCCTCTGGGACCAAGCAGAACAAAGCTAATCCTCTCTCAGTGACAGCTACAGTATCATCCCTCTCAGCCTTGGTTACTCCAGGCTGAACATCTCCCGTTTCTTAAACATATTTTCCTCATACGACAAGGACTCAAGGCTGCTCGCTGTCCTCTGACCCTCTTCCAGCTTATCAAATATCCTTTCTAAATTGTGGTGCCCAGAAATGAACATAATACTCTCCATGTGGTCTGCCCAGGGGATGGTAGAGTAGTAAGTACCTTTAGTAACTTTAGAGCTGGGACTTGGCTCTGACAATCTCACTTTAAATTAGTGTTTTCTCACACTGTTGCAGGGGAGTCCAGTTGAAGATCCTCAAAGACCCTCAAAACTCTGGAGTGGTCAGAACCAGATTAAAATGCAACTGGGAAATGTTTAACAAAATAAATAATAATGCAATATAAGATGGATAAGGTTCATTTGTGGCTTTCTAAGTCAGCAGGGATTTGGTTCTATTTGAATTTGCTCTCTCCATACTGTATTATGCCGTTTAGTCATAACACCTTCAAGGACTTATGGTCTATTGCACCTAGAATCAGGGAGACCTGAGTTCAAATCTTGCCTCGGGCACTTAGTAGTTGTATGACCCTGGGTAAGTCACTTAATCTCTTATTCGTCTCAGTTTCTTCATCTATAAACTAGGGATTTTAATAATAGCACCTACCTTCCAAGGTGACTGGACAGTATTTATAAAGTGTTTTGAAAATCTTAAAGAACAATAAAAATGTTAGCTGTTGTTATTGTTGTTACTACTTTCATACCCAGCATTGCAGAGATGTAAAATTTTGGGGGGCTGCTATATTCTGGAATTCAGGCAGCAGCATTTAGGATTTAGCATTTAGCAGATTTAGGGAAACAACAGGGAAATAGATCAATGGGGAACTTTTGGTACGAGAACTCCAAGGATAGACCTTTAGGCATGGGAATTTCTTGTAAAATAAGTTCCTGCATGAATTTTCCCTGTTTGAAGAGTTCTTGTGGGAGAATTTCCCCAAATGGAATCTTACTGTGTAGGAATTTCCTATAAGTGAGACTCCTTGATGGGATTGTATAAAGAAGAATGATTTGAGTAGCAAAGGTCATCAGTTACACTCCACCCCTTTAAGTCTTATTAAATAAATCTCCAGGGCAATCTTTATATAGGTAGGCTAACTGCTGGGGAGCATGATGAGCCCAAATATTAGACTAGCCTGAGTGAATTGCTTTGGCTGGGGTGAGTAAGGATAAATTAAAACAAAACAAAACAAACAGCTGTGAACTTTCTAACAAAACAAACAGCTGTGAACTTTCTAGTGCTTGTTGCTTCAGTGAAACTACAGGTCTGACTCACAAAAGAGCTGAAATAGCTCTGAGGCTATGGACTGTCATTCAAAAGAACCGTAGCCCCTCTTGAGCAGCTATAATTCATCTATGAACCAACAGATGACATCAGCAACTCTGGGGGGAAGCAAGAAGTGGCACCTTCACAGCCAGAAAGATATTCCAGCTGAAATGGAGCCTTAGGTGTATATGTTATCTGGGTGATATACCTGCCCTCATTCACCTGTGGTATGTAAGAATGTACATTTGCCAGTGTGGGGAGAAGATTTATTTTAATTTATCTTTATATGGTTTAATTAAATGCCTTTGCTTTTAGTGAATGTGATTTCTGGTTTGGTCTTATAAAAAGAAACAGCTCATAACTGTGGTTTTGAATTGAGACCGAGTGAAAACATTCCTTGAATCTGGGAATAGCTTTTAGGGTCCCACATCTGAGGGGAACATGAGCTAAAGAATCTTCTTGTTTGGGTGCCCAAGAGAATTTCAGGAAGGAAAACTTTTAATGTGGATCTTTTTCCCTCATTGGTTTTTTATGGAAGTGTTTCCAATTTTTGCTTATCTCTACCATTGGTATGAGTTCCTCTATCAGTGGAGATCGTGGTCAAGATAATGCACTAATGGATGGTGCTTATGAGTTTCTGTCATCAAAAAACCCACTTTGTTGCCATCTTTTGATGAGAGTTTCCACACTTTCTTATGGGACTGTAGGACAGTAATGATGTTTTATGACACATGGAACCCATAGTCCAGCTTATTGGGATGGACTCTGTTGGCATTACCTAGAGCTCATCATGGCACACATGCCCTAGTGAGGTATCGGAGAGGGACTTTAGTGAAAGACCTAACATCTGCTAATGATACCTGGCATTTATGTCATACTAGTTATAATGTATATAACATGATCACATGGTGCTAGAACTTCACTTGGAAAGGACTTCAGAGGTCATCTAATTCAATCTCATTTTATAGGTCAGAAACGGAGACCCAAATTGGTGACTTTACTTACCTGAGATCACACTGGTAGAAAGTAGCAGATCTGGGATTTCCTCCCATCTCCTCTGGCTTTAAATCCATCAATTTCTATGACATCATAGTGGTTGACAGAGTACTTTCCTCACATCAACACTCATGAGGTAGACAGTACAAGTTTGATTATGCCAGTTTTAAAGATGAGCAAGTTACCCTCAGAGAGGCTGTGACTTGCCTGAGGTCATGTCTAGGCACAGTAGGAGCAGGAACTTGGGTCTTCCCACCCCAAGTTCAATATGCTTTCCATTAGATCCATGTTTTATAGTCTGCAAAGAACCAGAGAACATGGATTTTCTAATTCATATATTTCTCATATAGAAGCATGAACATATTTCTAATATAGAAACACAAACATTTTCTATAGCACCTGAAAGTTTAATGGATTCATACCAACTGTAAGAGACAGACAGGTAATGCAAATTTTATCATACTCATTTTACAAATGAGGAAACTTAGTCTTAAAGAGGTCAAAGTGATTTATATATGGTTACTCAGTGTCAGAGGTAGAATTTGAATGAATGAATGTGTAACTGGGTTTTTAACCAAGTTAAAAGTATTTTGCATGATGCTGCCTAGACATGCAAGACTCCAGATTGGTGGATAGAATGATGACACAAGACCATGTGTTTACATGAGGGCAGAGGTGGTGCCATAGTTTGTACTCTCTTCAAGAACATCTGTAGATGTGGGGGTGGGGTAGAAGAGAAAGGAAAAAGAGAGAGAGACAGAGACTTTGGAAATTACAGGAAATGTTGGGGAAGCTGACCTATCAATGTGTCTCCAATTTCCAACTTTGCCTCCCTAGAAATTTTGGGGAATTTTTCTTACTTGAAATTGGGACTTTTCTCTTTGTTTGAGCTGAGCTATAATCTTCTTCCCATCAGAAGAACCCATTTATCTTGGGTTATTTTTTGTTATATTCTAATTTGTATGACTTCTCCACAGCTATGTGTCACAGTGGTTAGAGCAACTGGGCCTGGAGTCAAGAAAACCAGAGTTCAAATCCTGCCTCAGGCACTTACTCACTATATGACCTTGGGCAAATCAATTAACCACTGTCTGCCTTGGTTTCTTTATCTGCAAAATGGCCTCTGGATTTATTTTAGTGACACTTAATCTGCTCATCCTGTGTCCTATGCATGTTGGACCCCTGTTCTATCAGGAGCACTAGAAAGAAGTCATGGAGAAACAAATTTGACCTGGAAGTCAGGCAAAAACAAACCCAAAATCCTACCATCTAGAGCTGTCCAAGGTGGAGCAGGCTCCTTGGGGACAGCAGGTTCTCCTGCACTGGAGGTTTTCAATGGAGGCAGGATATCTCCTTGTCAGATACATGGCAGAAGGGATTTGACTCAGGTGTGGATGGCACTACTGTGGAGGACCACTCGGGTCCCTTTCCTCTCTTGGCTTCTGGAAGTGTGGTTTTTTATGAAAGACCGTTCTGGTAAGCAGGCAGCAGGTGCAGGCAGCCCTCAGTGGTCCTAGGCCCTTCCCTATCAGTGACTGGAGCAGGGCCCCATTCCCAGAGGGCCTCTTCACTCTCAGAGAGCCTGGTGGTGTTTCTCTTCTGGACATGTTTTTATTTGTCTTTTCCCAACGTGTCTGCTCCTGGCCCCACCTGACAAGTCCCAGCCTGACATGTCTGAGAAAAGGGGAGCTGTAAACCATTCAGGAATGGGATTTATTAATGGGAGCCCTTTAATTACTGCCAGACACTGCTATCCAGAGGGTTTACAGCCTCAGTCTTGGGTGTCATTCATTAACGAAGCCGGCTTGTGGCATGGATACCGTCACCCTGTGGCTAGTGCTGTCTGTTTTTGCTAAACGGCTCTCAGGTTGAGCCCTAGAGCTTTGACTCAGAGAGGGGTCGAAGGCAGATCAATTACCAGGTGTGTGGACTCTGGCCTCTGGGAGCTGATCTCGGTCAGCTGGGTGGGAGGACAGAAAAAGGGACCCTTGTGTAAAGCTGGGTCGGGCAACCACGGCTGCCCCCACCCTTATGTGCTTATTGTCTCCCAGGTTTCTACTTTCTCACCGAGGCCTCGGCCTCTATATTCATAGTGACAACACTTCTCCTGCCTACCCTGTCTACTGTGCCCTCTGGACCCCTGCTCTGTTATTAACAGGCTCTCCTTCCTCTCAGATTTCTTCCTTTCCCACGCTTACTTTTTATCTTCTTGCATTCATGAAAACCTGAACACACTGCAGAAAGCTGCTTTCTCCATAGCAAGTCACTCCTTTTCCCAGGTTGCCAGAAACAGGGGCTAGGGAGACATAACTTTGCTTCATTGCCATGTCCAGCTATTCGGGTCACTACTTTGTGTCTTCTTCATCAAGGTCCACTCTGTATGTCAGTGTTGTCTAGTCTGGTCAGACATTGTGGCTCATGCTGATAATTCTTTCTGAGGAGACTGAGGTTAGTGGATCTGGAGCTTGGGGTATCTGAACTATCGTATATTAACCTGTGTCCCCTATGTCTGGTACCAATAGGGTAAACTCTTGACAGCGGGGACCATCAGGCTGCCTATGGAGAAGCAAACTTGCCCAGGGCACGAATTGTTTTTGTTCAGTTCTTCAGGCGTGTTCAACTCCTTGTTACTCCGTGGGTCATAGCACCCCAGGCTCTTCTCTCCTCCACTGTCTCTCAAAGTCTATACAAGTTCACATTCGCTGTTTCCGTGACCCTATCTCTGTATCTCATCCTTTGCTGTCCCCTTTGCTTTTTGCCTTCAATCTTTCCCAATAACAGGGTCTTTTCCAATGAATCTTGTCTTCTCAGTTTCCATATCTGTACAATGGGCATAATAACGGCCCCCTTCTCATAGGATTGTTGTGGGGACTGAATCAATTAACACACACGCAAAGCGCTCTGCAGACTTTAAACTCTATATAAATGCCAGCTATTACTGTGCCATGGACCTTTTCGGCAGTCTGATGAAGCCCTTTACAGATGCATAAAATGAAATACGCAGAATTAAATAGGAAACCAATTATATTGAAATAATTATCAAAATATTTGTAAAAATTTAATTTAAAATAGTTTTTAAAAAAATAATTCGACTTAAGAACTCTTGTGCTTAAACCTGTTTTTATCTTTCCTAGGCACTCCGCTCTTTCCCTCTTTGTTCTCCCAATCCGTTACCCAGTATGCTCTGGGCTCCTATAGCTTCCTTCACAGTCTTGCCGATAAGCTGGGTCAGAGGGAAGGTGCCAGGGATACCCTTTAGGGAAAGAAAAACCCATGGTCATGTGCCTCTAGGGTGTGCCAGCTTAAGAAGTTCACCTGCTAGGCACCCCTACAGTCATGACCCTTCCTTGTAGATTATTTATTTTAAATATTTTTAAGCAGCACCTTTTATTACTATTTTTCTTTTTCTTTTTTGGAGGAGGCAAGGTAGGGCAGTTGGGGTCAAGTGACTTGCCCAAGGCCATGGCTAGTTTTTTTTGTGTGCTATGTGTCTGAGGCCGCATTTGAACTCAGGTCCTCCTGACTCCAGGGCCGGTGCCCTATTCACTGCGCCACCTAGCACCCCCCTTCCTTGTATTTAACAGTTTAACAGTGTGCTGGTATCCTTTCTTGAATAATTTACCTGTTTGCTCTTTCCATTATTAATACCATGCCAACCCTCGTCTCTGGGTCATGCCCACTCTACACCTTCCTCCTTTCTTCTAAGCTTCTTGGGAGATATTGCTGCTTAGGCTCACCTACAAATTCGTGCTTTTAACTGGGCCCTTTCTTACTGCTGCCCAACAATCCCTTCACTCTGTTCTCAGTTTCCCTGCAATAACTTCTCTGAACCTTCCCTCTATTCAAGACCCCCCCCCCCCTTCCCAATTCTCTCTTCTACACTTTTGTCTGGTGAGAGTGGCTCAAACTTAAATTAGTTGCTCCAGAACATTCACCAAATTAAATTCCCTTCTGAGTGGTGTGGCTTATGGTCTAAGTCACTGGCTTTCTTTTAGGTCACAGCATCTCAGCTGCCATCAATCCGTTGCCAGGCAGAGCACTACAGTGCTCTCCTCAGGGCTGTGACCCTCACTGAGCTCTGCCGCCAGAGTGCTCTGAGATGAACTCCAGTTCCTGGACTTTTCTAGCTCTCACAAGGCCCCGGACCAAAGAGAAAAAAGGCATAAACCAGGGGTGACCCGGTGCCAGCCATAGGCCTGCCTAGGGGATCTGTGTACTCACTGGGTGACCCAAGAGGGAGTCCGACACTGTCTACCTGTCCTCTGGAGTTCAGAGACCTGTCTTCACATTTTATGGTCAGGAAGGGAAGAAAAAGTCAGCTTTCCCACTGGTGACTTTTGAATACATTCCCATTGACAATCTAGCCACTCACCAAAGGTCTTTTCTTTATCGTGCAGTAAACAGAGAGGACACATTGATTATAATGGCATGCTGTGCACACCTGTGTTCCTCACCATTGTGAACTTAGAAAACTGGACTCAGCAAGCATCCATGTGGGACCCTTTTTGGCCAGTCCCTAATGCCAAAGCAATTTGTAAAAATGCAAAGTAGTTTCAGGTTTAGCAGAAGGCACGAATTATTCAATCAATCAGCATTTTCCATTGCGGAAGTATTAAAAAAAGAGCAAAAACTGTTCTTGCCCTCAAGGATACGTTCAAATGGGGGAGACAACATACACATAGAGAGACAAATACAACATAATATGATATGACACGACATGACATGACATGATATGTTATGATATGACATGATGTGACATGGCATGACATCATATGACATGACATAATGTGATGTAATATAATATAATACATTGTAATGTAATAATATAATGTACTGTAATATAATATATAATGCAATATAGTATATATATATACACATGTATATATGTACATACATATACCTATCTATGTGTGTGTGTGTATAATTGATGAAGAGCAACTTTAGAAATGAAGGAATTAGTCACTGGGAAATCAGGATAGGCTTCCTATAGGAGGAAGCATCTGAGCTGAACCTTGAAGGAGTTTGGGAATTTTGAGAGGCAGACATGAGAAGGAATGTTCTAGACAGAGACAGCCTGGGCAAAGGTTCAGAGATGGGAGGTGGAAGGCCTATTCAGAGGCTTCTTCAGAATCACAGCGTCATGAAGTCCACAGGACTGTGGAATCCAGTCCTATAGATACAAACCAAGGACTCCCTAGCCATTTAGGGTTTTTAAAAAAAGTCTTAATCTGGCCTTACTCTTCAAAGTTTGAGTCACATTGGCCCACCTGCTGTTTCTCAAACTAGAATCCCTTTCATGGGCTGCTCCCATATGCTCCCTCCTCACAATCACTTCTTAAAATCCTTAGATTCCTTCAAGGCTGAGCTCAGGTCCTAGCTCCTAGTTTTTAAGGCTCTGTCCCTCCCCAAATAGTTTGAATGTTCTACCCCCTCCAAAAGGTAAAGCCCTGGGGGCATTGTCTTTGTCTTTGTGCTCCCCCCCTCCCCACAGCCTCTAGAATGGTGCCCAACCCTGGGAAGAGTTTCCCAAATACTGAACTGACAGCAGCAGCATGAGCTGCTGTGGAGTGGTGAAGAATGACTTAGGTACTATAGGAATGGAGAAGCACAAATGTTATCTTGATTCTCTTTCTATATGTAGAAGGTTTATTTTATTTTTAATTTATGGAATAAAGCAATAAAACAAGCATTTCCTTAACACAAAATAATAATTAAAAAAAGATTTCACATGAAACTGCACATCTATTATCCATAACCTGCTATTTGCTTTAAACATATAATAAAGTTATCATGGAAATTTATTTTTTTCCCTCTTTCTCTTCTCTCCCCCCAGACGACTGCCATTAGCCATAAATACGTGTATGTATATGTGTGCGCGTGCACACGCGTGCACAAATGTAAAATTATTCTAAATGTGATTCTATTTTATTCATTCTTTCTCTGGATGCACATAGTGTCTTCCTTCTTATGTCCTTTGGAGTTAATTTGGGAAGGTATAATAGTCAAAATGACTTATTCACAAAGTTATTCTTAAAACAATTTTGCTGTTACTGTATACAGAGTTCTGTATCATTTTACTCTTCATTATTTTGTGCGAGTCTATCCATGTTTTGTTTTGTTTTTTAAATTTTCCATAAAAGAGGCACAAGGAGACTCTACAAACTGGGCCAGTCTCCTTCGCCTCAATCCCTTTCACAACTCTCCAAAGTCACTTTAAAGGAATGACTGTGAACTCCTCGAAAGGGAAGTGACGATCAGGAAAATCCAGCCTGGCTTCACTGAGAACTGGTTACACCTGACTTACCTCATTTCCCTTTTTATTGGATGGTAAGACTAGCAGGTCCAGGTGATACTGCAGCTACTGTTTTTACCTCGAGTTCAGCAAAGAGTCAGACAAAGTCTGACATGCTGTAGTCTTGGAGACGAGATGGAGGAGTGGCCGAGATGACATGACAATTAGGCAGAGATCTGAACAGATGAACGACCAGATCCAAAGAGGAGCTATTGACGGCCCAAGGTGATCTTGGAGGGTCTCTCTATTGGGGTGCCCTTGGCACCTGTCCTTGGCCACATGAGCTTGGAGATTTACTAAATCAGCAACTTGGATAAAGGCAGAGATGGGCTACTTATCATGTTGGAAGATGACACAAAGGTGGGAGAATAGTTAGCACCCTGAATACTATTCCTACTGTTCAGGCATTTCAGTTGCACCAGCTCTTTAAAAAAAAAAATAGTAACTTTTAGTTTACAACATTCAGTTCCACAATCCCTTGAGTTCCAGATTTTCTCTCCCTCCCTCTCCTTGTCCCTGCCCCTCGTGGCAGCATGCAATCAGATACAGGTTCTACAAATACATGAAACAATAGTCAAGTTGAAGAGTTATAACCAATGGAGTGAACAATGAGAAAGAAGGAACAAAACAAAACAAAACACAAAAAGAGAGAGAGCAAGTAGTTGGCTTCAACCTGCATTCAGACTCTAATTCTTTTTCTGGGTGTGCATCGCCCTTTCTATCATGAGTCTTTTGGAGTTGTCTTATAGGCTGGTATTGCTGAGAGGAGCCCATTCTATCAAAGTAAGTTGTCTCTGTCTGACTCTTGGTGGCCCCATTTGGGGTTTTCTTGGCAAAGATACTGAAATGGTTTGCCATTTCTTTCTTTGGCTCATTTTACAAATGAGGAAACTGAGGCAAACAGGGTGAAGTGACTTGCCCAGGGTCACATAGCTAGTAAGTGTCTGAGATCAGATTTGAACTCTGGAAGATGAATCTTTCTGATTTGGGGCTGGACACTGCTAATTAGTTACCCCCAATTCTATTACTTAGCATTTATATCATGCTTTTAAGGTGGTCAAGATGATTCACAAATATTATCTCATTTCATCCTCACAACAACCCTGAGAGGGAGATGCTAGTATTATCACCCTATACCCATTCTACTGTAGGGGAAACTGAGAATAAGTGACTTTTACAGGGTCACAAAATTAAGAAGTGTCTCAGGCTGGATTTGAATTCAGATCTTCCTGATTCCAAGTCCAACAATTTATCCACTATCTATATAAATTAGATTATTAATTATCCACTATCTATATAATTTATCCACTATCTATATAAATTAACAATTTATCCACTATCTGGATAACAGTGGATGACAGTGTCAGGATATGAAAATATCTCAAAAGGCCAGCACAACTGGCTAGACATAATATAAAACTGGTTCAAGTTATAAATGATAGGCATTGTGCTTAATGCTAGTAGTACAAAGAAAAGCAAAACAGAGTCTGCCCTCAGGGAACTCACAGTCAAATGGAGGAGACAACATGGAAATAACTATGTACAAGCAAAAAAAAATAGAAGAATGTATAATAAATACATACACATCCATATATGCACGTATTTATTTATATACAATATCTTCTATGTATTCCTATGCACATTATGTATATATGTAAATACACATTCAAATATCTTGTGTATACATGTGTCTATATGCATATATATCTACATACAAGATTTGTGTGTATGCACGTGTGTCTTTATGTGCATATATAGCAGATAATCACAGAAGAAAGACATGAGCATTGAGGTGGATCCCTTACATAATGAACTCTAACATAATGGATTTTAGCTAGGATAAATGTAAAGTCTTAAACTCAAATTTTAAAAAAAAGCAGAGGCATCTAGGGGGCACAGTGGATAGAATGCTGGGCTTCAAGGCAGAAAGACCCAATTTCAAATCTGGCCTGAGACACTCACTAACTTTTTGACCCTGAATAAGTCACTTTGACCTTTTTTTGCCTCAGTTTCTCATCTGTAAAATGAGCTGGAGAAGGAAATGGCAAATCACTCCAGTATCTTTGCCAAGAAAACCCCTAAAGGAGCTACGAAGAGTAGGACAGGATTGAAAACAATTAAACAAAAAAGCAACTTTCCATGTTAAATATGGGGGTGTCATGGCTACACAACCATTCTCATGGAGCAGATATGCAGTGGTTCTCAACCTGTGGGTTATGTTCAATTTATAACAATGAAAATATATCCTATATATCAGATATTTACATTATGATTCATAACAGTAGCAAAATTACAGTTATGAAGTAGCAATGAAAATAATTTTATGGTTGGGGGTCACCATAACATGAGGAATTGTATTAAAGGTTTACGGCATTAGGATGGTTGAGAACCACTGAGATATAGGAATTTTAGTGTATTGCTAACTGAACTGATGTCAACAGTGTTATGTAGTTGCCATAAAATGTTCATCTTTGCTTATGCTGCGTTAAGGAAGATGTAGCATTTAGGAGCAGATAGTCACATTGCATGTTGACCTAGTCTGACCAGGAGAGTACTGCTTTTAGTTCTTAGCAACCATATTTTTAGAAGGGGGAAGGGAAGGAAGAAGGGTGAAAAAGCATTTATTGAATGTTTACTATGTAACAAGCATTTTCATAGGTGCTTAAGGACCTAGATATGAATAGGAAACAGGACCTACCAGAGAGGAGCTTAAATACTGAGATGCCTGAAGAAGAACATAGAAGGAATGAGTTTTACCAAAAGAATGATACCCTCTCAATCTGAGGACAGAGCATTAAACTCACCAGATAGAAACGATAGAATGGTGGATTTGTAGTCAATGGTTCAAATCCCACCCCAGATACCCACTTCCTCCCTTCTTTTCTCTCCTTTCTTCTCTGCTCCCCTCTTCACCTCTCCTCCCTGCTCAGCCCCACCTCTCCCTTCTTCTCCTTTCTCCTCCTCTCCTCTCCTTTCTTCTCCCCTTCTTCCTTCCTTCTTTCCTGGAACCCTGAGCAAGGCTCTTAGTTGGGAAGGAATATACCTCTCCCCTTGGAATGTCTTTCAATCACCAAGTATGGACAGAAGAAAGGAGTTCTTTGTCTCATTAACTCTGGAGGGAGAAGAGTCCCCGATACCCTTTGACTGGAAATTGTTACAGGAATGCTGGTGCTTACTTTATTAGAATCATAGTGGAGGAGAATCTGGAGGGGCCTCAGGGATCCCCTAGGCCAATGTCAGCTGAGGCCCTGAGTGGATCCCAAGAAGCCAGGCTGAGACTGCAGTCCATCTCATGGGATCATAGGTTCTTAGAGTTGGAAGAAGCCTTCAAGATCAAGGTCAATCTCCTCATTTTAGAGATGAAGTAACAAGCCCAGGGTGAAAAAGTAACTTCCCTTCTAAGCTGCTGTGCCAGGATTCCTCCTACCTCCCATTTCCTCTTTCCCCCCTACCCCTCACTCCATTACGCTCAGGTCCGGATGAATGGGTAGGATTTCATTATGAGCCCTGGCTGATATTCAAGAGGAAACGGGAGCAGGGATTTATGAGGGGGAGATGGCTAACATTCATCTCCAGGGGGCTCCTTCACTGGAATGTACAACTCATAGAACCAGAGTCAGAATAACCAAAGCTGGAGGGAACTTTAGAAGACATTTCATTTTATAGAATCCCCAGCCCAGCTTGGGGAGTGAGTCACTTTTGCACAGAGTTACCCAAGAGCCCAAACTGGAACCCAGGCCTTGAGACTTTCAGGTTGGTGCTGATTTCTAGTCTTAATCTGGCTCTGGGAAGGCAGAGCCTGATGTCTGTGTTGGTCAAATGTTTTCCGGAGCTACTAGGGCCTCTGCAAGGTCTGGGTTTTAGTAGACTTTGCGGCCAGCTCTCAATTTTCTTATTTGTAAACTAGAAATAGTAATACATAATCTAGTAGTACAAAGAAAAGCAAAACAGAGCCTGCCCTCAGGGAGCTCACAGTCAAATGGAGGAGACAACCTGGGAATAACTATGTACAAGCAAAAAAAAATAGAAGAATGTATAATAAATACATACACATCCATATATGTATGTATTTATTTATAAGCAATATCTTCTATGTATTTCTATGCACATTATGTATGTATGTAAATATACATTCAAATATCTTGTGTATACATGTGTCTATATGCATATTTATCTACATACAAGATTTGTTATAATCTTGTATCTTATAATCTTGAATTTGAAAGGGGCCTCAGTGACTGTCTAGTCCAAGGATGGGGAACCTGAGGTCTCTGTGGCCTTGAAGCTGCAGGTTCCCCACCTCTCATCTATTCCATCTTCTAACCAAAGAAGGAATTCTTTTTTCAACCCTCCTAACTAGTGTGTATCCAGGCCTCTGTTTGAGGCCTCCGGGAGTGGGAGGGCCATTCTCTCCCTCCAGAAGCAGACCATTTCACTTTTAGATACTTCCAGTTTTTGGAGTAGGATGAGAGATCTGAAGCTTTATTGATGAGGAAACTGAGGCCCAACTTCACACACATCATAAAAGTGTTAATGGCAGGATTTGAATGCAGGTCCCTGGGCTTCAGAGTCAGGGCTTTTTACATTGTTCTAGGCTGCTTTCATATGTTAGGATTTTTTTTTTATTGTTGTTTGCCAAAGAGCCTACATTTCCCATTTTGCAGTTTCTACCCATAGTCCTCTGGGGTCAGGTAGTACAAGTCCAACCCAACCGTTGTCTGGTTGGTGACCACTGTAACCCATCTCTCCTGCTGTCCTGGGGATCAAATGAGAAAACAGGCATCTGTCAGTTGGTCAACAGGCATTTGTTAAGTTCCAGGCACTGTGCCAACTGTGGGGATACAAAGAAAGGGTATATAACCCCTGCCCTCCAGGAGCTTACATTCTAATGAGGGAGACAATATGCAAACTATAGTCCTGGTGCCTTCCATTTTTCCCTAATGTTACCATCCCTGTGCTTATGAACAACTCACTCCACGTTCCCCTGGCTCAGTTTTCTTCCTCTTCAAAATGGAAGGTACTGGGGGGAGGATGGGAGGACTGGAAGGGTCTTTTGCAGAAAATGGAATCTGAGCTGGGCTTTGAAGGAAGCTAGGAAATGACAAGGCATAGATGAGGAGGGAGAGCATCCCAGGGTGGGGAGACAGCCAGCAAAGACTTGTGGGGTCAAGGATAGAGCCTCTTGTTCAATGACCACATGAAGGTCTGTGCTGAGTTGGGCAGGAAGGTGGGAGAACTAAGAAAGGAAGGAAGGGGCCAGGTCGTGATGAGCTTTAAATTCCTAGCAGAGGGCTTTCTATTTGATTGTGGAGGTGATGGAGGCAACATGGCCAGACCCTCCTTTTGGGAGATGGCTCTGGTAGCTGGATGGAGGAGGATTGGGGTGGGGAGAGACTTGAGGCAGGCAGAGTCAGAAGCAGGGTAGCACTGTAAAAACTACAGAGAGGCTACCTATATTATTATTTTTTTTTTCCAAGAGTGGAGAGTGCTGAGTGAGAAGGAAAGCCATGGTTCAAATCCTTGCCTGGCCACTTACTATCTGGATTGGAGCTCCCCAAATGTCTAGAAATGCCCAAGATTCTTCCAGAAAATGAGAATCAGGATTTTTGTCAGTGACAATTCACCATGGGGAAGGCCAGGGCCCTGGGTATGTGATGCTGCTTTTCTTCTGGCTTTTCCAAGAAGGGGCTGCCTTCCCACAGAGCCCTTCAAATCCCATTGTTGGGATTCCTGTCAAACAAAGGGGCCCTCTGGCTTTGAACTTGGGAGAGTTTAGGCCAAGGCTAGCATGGAGGGCAGTGGATCTGGGCACATTTTTAGCATGTGAGGGACTCACTGGCAATGATGGGATAAAGGTAGGAGATTTTGCTCCCTTACAGGGTCCAGGAAGGAGGAGTGTGCCTTTAGCCTGAGGAGTTCAGGAGGTGAAGACTCATCCTGGATGGTAGAAATGAGAACTTAACAGTTCGGATCAACAGGAACAAATTGAAAACCTCAGGGATCCAAGGAACACATGTGCTGATGGCTGGGAGCCGGGTAATTCTGTTTGGCCCATGTGCTTCAATCATGCTTTGGCCGAAATGTCATGTGGGGAAGAGGGTGCCAAGTATCATTTGACCATTTTTTTTCCAAGTAGAGGCAATGTTGAAATAAAATAATAACAATGATGATGGCAACAATGGTGATGACAATTGCTCTGGTTCAGGGACCCCTCAAGGACTGGAGTATGGGAGGGAGCATTCTGTAAATCAAGGTGGCAAATGCGGTTTATTGTAACGCTGATGTGGTGGGCGGAGCTCCTTAAGGAACAGTTCCACTTAACTGGAATGATGCTGAAGTTTATGTCAGAAAACCAGTGGATTATCTGGCAGATATGCTAATCAGGTGACAACTTACAACCTTGGTCACAGGCATCATTCACTACTGGAAACCAGGGGATGGGCTTCCTAAGGGGTATATTTTTGGTCCGTTATATAGCTTGACCTCTGGATTGAATATAATAACTTTGAGAATCAATAGATGATAATTCTGTGGTTACAAGATAGTCCTGCTTTTACAAGAGAATTTCTTCAGAAGTCAGTTTGATTTTGTGATGGGGAAAGGTAGTTTGTCCTATGGGGACCCATTCATGAGTTACTGCTAGGCAGTGTCCTTGAGCTGGGGAGAAACCGTTAGGGACAGTGTTTGAAGCTAGGGAGAAATGTGATGTTGGAACTAGGGTCCAAGCACAAGCACCTAAGCACTCCATCCCATTGATGATGTTGATAATGGTAACTTATAGATGTATTATGAGGTACACTGTGGTCAGAAAGACCTGGTCCCAAATCCGCACTTAATTGCTCTGCTTTCCCCAAGGGATTCTTTAGGATTCCTCTCTCCTCTAAGTTTGCAGGTGGCCAGAGTTGGCAGAGGGAGTTTTCACACAGGGAATACCCTATGCTGATGAAACCAAGTCTCTTTTGGATCAGGGTGACTTCATTAGCTCCTGTTACTATGGCACCAGGAACTCTGGACACAGAATCAGAATATCTGAGGTTGACTTTTGGCCCCACCTATTCCTAGTCCCATAATCTTGGGAAGGACATTCTTTACCACTCTCTCCCCATCTGTGACTCAGTTTCTAGATCTGTAAAATGTGGGTAATCATAGCTTACATTTTACAAAGTGCTTTGTAAAACCCGGTCCTCAACAAGGAGAGATAGTGAGGAAGACAGGGAACGCTGTTATCGTCGTGTCAAAGAGGATGGGAATCGAATTGTTCATAGGCACATGAACAGTGATAACAAACGCACAGTCCGGCAGTACAGTTTGTTGAATACATGGGCCTCAGGCATTGACTGTGTGACCCTGGGCAAGTCCCTTAACCTTTTCCACCTCAGTTTCTTCATCTGCAAAATGGGATTAACAATAGCACCTACGGGTGGAAGGAGGTATGAGGATGAAATGAGATAATATTTATAAAGTACATTGCAAAGCTTAAAGTGATATATACATGCTGTTGTTAATGTTGTTAATAATGTAATTAGCACTATATTATTATCGCTAATATTATTTAGGGTATTTATTTTAAAATCGAAACCTTTGTTTTCATTGGTGTAGGAAATTCCTAACGTGAAAACTCTTTCCATCAAAGCGGGTCTTTAATTCTCAGAAACTTGGACAAAAAACGTTAACTAGGACACACAGAGGTTAAGCGATTTGCCCAAAGTCACGGAACAAATGAGTGTTCCATTCCAACCACATCCAGGTCTCCTGACTCAGTGTTTGGCAGTGAGGACGAGCGAGGGCTGAGGATTGAATCTAGGACTGTTGGCTTCAAGTCCCGTGATGTTTCCACCACAAAACCCAAGTTATGCGGTTCTTGTGGGGATCAAGTAAGACAGACGATAGGAGAGGACACCCATGTAAAGTGTACACATGGATAAATACTATTATTATTAAATTTATAGAATTTTATGACTAGAAAAATCAGAGGAGCGCCGATCGAAGTCTTTCGCTGTTTCCCGACATTGCTATTTCATCTCCCATCTCCATGTCTTTGCACAGGCTGCTTGCCAGTTCTGGAATTCCCTTCCCCCTCCCCTCTGCCTCTTAGAATCCATAACTCCCTTCAAAATTCAGCTTAAGCATCACTTTCTGCAGAGAACTTTTCCTAAAGCCTCATCCCCCAGATGGGTATTAGCGTTTCCCCCCAACAGCATTTTGTAGGCTCACATTCAGAGCTAGCAGGGCTGTGGGAGGACCTTACTCTTAGTAGGTCTCTTAACCATTCAGTATTTTTAGGCAAAATTTTTAGACATTGAGTTGTGGGGAAGGTGCCAACCTGCCAAGGTGGTAGGAATTTTTTTATCCAGGAGTTTACAGTCAGTGCAATCACTGATTCAGATTCTATCCCTCTCCCACTTGTTTTCATTTACCCATCAGTAAAAGTCTTATCGGTGGACTGAGGGCAGAGGATGCTTTGTTTATCTTCCAATTCCCCAGGTCAAACCCAAGTAGGTGTTTAGTAAATACTTGGGGGCTGAATAAAATTCAAGGTCATTGTTGACTTCGCCCTTCTCAACTCACCAGTTGTGATCCCTCCCAAGCTGTCAAATGGGGCTGCGGAAGGACGACCTATATTTTTGTGGATGCTCAGAACTCCTTCAGAATCTTGGCAGCGTTTACACTTAGGACTTCAGCATGAAGCCAACACCAGTTATGTCATTTTAGAGCCTGCAGAAGCCATTAGGAATGTTACTTTTACAGTTCACTGTAGACGAGAGAAAAGAGTTTTTCACGCCGTTGTCATTCTGTTGGAGCACAGCTATACGAATCACAGATGGCTTCCTGGCCAGATGTAGCCCTCTAGGACTGAGTTGCTGGTTTACAAGGGGGTTTAATGAAAATTTGGAGGGATTCCACCATTGGACTAACCCTTGGGGGCTGTCATGCTAACAAAGAGGGGTCTCCGAGGAGCTGGCCGCGTAGGCAGCAGGAGGTGAACCTTTTTTTTTTTTTTTTTTTCACCTGAAAGATGAGGCAAAACCAAGTTAGAGCGAGGCATGTGCTTTGGCCATCACCAGAGCTCTGCGAGGTGGGGGGAGATGCTGGCAAAGGGGACAGATCTGAAGACTATCCAGAGTCTGGATCCTGGCTCAAGCCAGAGTGGAGAATGGGACTGAGCCATAATTTTCCGCTGCTCTGGGGATTTTATGTTTCTCTTATTGCCGTGAAATATCCTGGTGACAAAGGGACAGTGTTATGTGTTGGTGTCACTTTCAGGTTCACTGAGCTGTAGCTCCTTTAAGACTTTGGAGTAGATGGGGCTGCTCCTGCGTTCTCCCCCATCAGAAGGGGGCTCTCAGCGCTTAAGGATTTGTGCTGGCTGTGGCCCTTTGTGAAGATTTCTTTTCAGCTTTAGCTTGGTGCAGACTCTGTCTAGTTTCAGATGATAGCAACAACTAGCAATTATATTGTTTTAAGTTTTGGGAAACTCTTTACAAATATGATCTCATTTCACACCCTCAGCAGCTCTGGGAGGTAGGTGCTATTATTATTATTTTCATTTTACAGGTGAGGAAACTGAGGCAAGAAGCCATCAAGTGATTTGGCTAGGGTTGCGTAGCTGGGAAATGTTCGAGGTGGAATTTGAACTCACGTCTTCCTGATTCCAGGTCCAGCACTCTTTACCTGCCTCAGCTTGTACTTTCTTTCCCATCTGACCTATCTGAGCTCACTTTCCTCATTTGTAAAATTAAAGGATTGGCCTCTAAGTCCACTTCTGGCTCTAAGGCTATGAGCCTAATTCTTTTTTTTTCTTTTAAAGAAAACCTTATCTTTTATATATATTTATAACATAATAGTTATTATATAAAATTATATGTGGCTTTATGTCATGGGATCATCAAATTCAGAGCTTGGGAAAGATCTTGGAGCTATCCCTTAATGGGGCCACTGAATCCAATTTCCCAGTTTTAAAGATAGCACAGACAGTTAGCCTGATTTGTCCAAGGTCACATAACTTTAGCAGCAACCATGCTGACATCCCCAGGATGGTCACTAGCACAGGTTCTTAGATCTGCTTTACTAGGAAAGATAGCTGTTTATGGGGTCAACAATCTTTTAAAATTACATTCACTAGTTCAGGGGAAATGTCAGCACCCTGAACTTCATGAAGAGAAAATACAAACAGTGAAAATACAAGCAGAGAAAGACCAACAGACAGGGTTATGACTGCCTGAATCAACTACATATTTTACATCCACCCCTGGATCGAGACAGCCTTTACATCTCAGCAGTCAGGGAGCTCTGAACATGTGGCCACTCAGATTCTTGACCAAGGAATGACAAGATTCTTCTCATAAGTGAGCCTCCAAAGTAAAACCCCAACTCAGAGCATAGACACTCTTCTCAGAGCCAGGAGGCATAACAACCCCAGGGAGGCAGTGTCTAATTAGAAATTAACAAAAGGTGTGAAAGCCTCCCTCCAAGCAAGCTTCCCTTAAGGGGCTCCACATGAGGCCTATCAATGCGTGGGGAAGAGCTTAAATTCCATTAACATTACAATGACTAGTGAGTATCTGAGATGGATTTGGGTTTAGGTCCTCCCGACCCCAAATCCAGTGCTTTCTCTGTCTCATTAAGTGCCAAAGCAGCTGGTATTGCTTACCTTTACTCCTTACCACAACTCTTTATGATAAGTACCATAGGCATTGTAATTCCCATTTTACAGAAGAGAAAACTGGGGCTAACAGAGATTAAGTCACTTAACTATGGTTTTACAAGTAGCTAAATGGCACAGTGGATAAAGCACTGGGTTTGGAGTCAGGAAGACCCCAGTTCAAACCTGGCCTCAGGTACTTACTAGTTGTGTGACCAGGGACCAGTCACTTAACTTAACCTTAATCCCCTAGAGAAGGAAATGGCAAACCATTCTTGTATCTTTATCAAGAAAATACCATATGGAGTCATGAAGAGTCAGACACAGTTGAAAGATGGAACAACATGGTACCTGCTCTTCCCAACTCCACATCTAGTGCTCTGTCTACTATATCACATTTTGGTACCAAGATCATGGAGAAATTCCTTCCCTGTTTGAAGTGTGGTGATGTACACAGCTCTGTACCCACAACTATGAAAAGAGTGGTGCCAGTGAATCCATTAAATACTGGATTCATGATTGTACTCAGATACATTAGGATTCTGCTTGATTCTGGGTTCCTAAAACCTTCAGACCTTCTCTACTCTCCCAAGTGATTAGACTCCAACAGTACTTCAATACATCTTTTGTTTTTCCATTATCTATAGTTATCATGGTTTCAGATCCCTTTGGTTCCAATATCCCTCGTTCCCCTACTCCATAATAACATCCATTATGACTCCACTTATACCGGCTGTATGCATTTTCTTTTGTTTAAAAAAAATTGAAATAGGAAATAACAGAAAGCATTTCCATATTCAAAGCAGAATATTGAAAAAAAATTATATGTGAAACCACAAGTTTCCATTTCATATCGCTTAGTTGTTTTTTTTTTTTTTTTTTAAGCAGATAATATCTCAGCAGGTGATGTAGGGGCTGTCAGGAGGGAGAGAATTTGGAACTCAAAATAAAAAAAAAAGAATGCTAAAAAAAAGTAGACAATAAATTTCACACTTTAATTCCAATATTCTTGCTTGTCTAGGCTACCTTCTGAACTTGCTTCTGTTCTTTTCTCTACGTTAAAAAAATGTTTCAATGATTTTTTTTGCAACACTATTGCTAACCTTTCTTTTTTCCTTCAAAACACCTTCTCCTCCAATTGAAATCTGAAAGAAAAAAAAAAACAACACATCTAACAAATTAGCATACTGAAACAAAATAAATCTGTAGTGTCTACATTCAGAAATGTGTCTCTTACTTAGGTCCATCATCTCTGTCAAGAGGTGAGTAGCTTGCTTCATAATAGATCTTCTAGACCAGTGGTTCTCAACCTTCCTAATGTCGAGACCCTTTAATACTCGTATGTGGGTATATCTGCATGTGGGCAGACCCACCTGGAGACGGACAGAGGAGCCGTGTCTCAGTTCCTAAGACCATTGGAAATATGTGTTTTCTGATGGTCTTAGGTGACCCCTGTGACCCCTGTGAAAAGGTCATTTGACCCCCAAAAGGGTCACGACCCACGGGTTGAGATATGCTGTTCTAGACTGAGATGTGGGAGGAGGGACTCATTGCTTTGATCAGAGCTCTCATCTTGCCACGTTGTTTTAGTTTACAATGTTGTTGTCGTGTAAATTGTCCTGTTTTTCTTCAATTCACTCTGCATCAGTTCACATATCTCAAGATTCTTTGAAATTATCTCTTTTATAATTTCTTGGAGTACAAAAATGCAATATTCCATTATATTCATATACCACAACTTGTTCAGTCATTTGCTAATTGATGGGCATCTACTTAAATTATAGTTTTAAAAAATCTTTTTTGCTTTCTTTGGAATCCTCCCTCTAGGATTAAGAAGTTTATTTTGCTTCTAACCATTCCTTCTGAGTATCATCTTCTCTCATAATTCCCCTCCATGTTCCCATTTGTTTCCTTGTTCAGTTTTATGTATTGCTATACAAAATTGGTAATGTGTCTATATTTGTTTGTGGACATGTATGCATTCCTCTTTCTGCCTGTGTTCATAACTCCTTTGTCCAGTTCAGATTCTTCTACCCATTATTTTCCCTCTAGTTTATTAATTCTTCTCATACATTCCAATTATGAGAAATAATAAATTCCACTCTTTCTTTCTCTTTCTACTGTAGTTTATTCTTTTTACCTTCCTTTATCTTTCTCCCTTTAAAGCCCTCAGGAAAAAAAACAATCCATTTCCAAGGTCTCTGTTTCTTATTTAACTCCTTTAATACCCTTTGAAGGCTTTAATGTTCTGAAGGAACACTCTTTTCTTTTCCCCCTTTTATAATGTTAGCACTATATAATCTTATAACCCCTTCCATTTGCTCAAATAAACCTGCTTTTCATAGTTTTTCTCACTATTTTTTTTTCTGTTTTTTATTTTTCTATTTCAAAGTTCTTACTCTGGTCTGATCATTTAATCAGAAATTCTTAAAAGTGCTTTATCTCATTAAAAGACTGTTTTTCCTACTTTAGGGTTAAAATAAGTTTGTAAGTAATTTTTGGTTGTAAACCAATGCTTACATTTTGGATTATTGTATTCCAAGTTCTCCTTTTATTTGTGTAGAAGCTGTCAGGTCTTGTGTGATACTGACTATGGTTCCTTCATACTTAAATTCCTTTATGGATGCTTTCAATATTTTTTTTTCTTTGACTTGGAAGCTCTGGATTTTGGTCATGAAATTCCTGAGACATTTCCTTTTGGAATTTCTTTCAAGATTTGACTACAAAGTAGTTTTTTTTTTTTTTTACTTTTCCATCTTGTTCTAATGGACCTGAACAATTTTTGTTTATGATTTCTTGAAATATGGTATCCAAGATTTTTTTTTAAATTATGGTTTTCATGGAGTACAGTATTTCTTAAGTTATTTTTCCTTGATCTTTTTTTTTTTGGTTACTTTTAAAATATTTTGCATTTTCTTCTTTTTTAGCATTTTGATTTTGTGCTAGTATGTCTTGCTAACTCATGAAGTCATTAGTTTGCATTTGCATATTGTAATTTTCAGAGTTTCTGTTACTTGAGTAAACTTTTCTACTTTTTTTCTCAATTATTTATTCTCTTTTCAATTTTTGTCTCAAGAGTTTTTATTGTGTTTTTTCGTCTCTTACTTCCTTTCTTCTAAATATCTATGTGTTTCTTCTGAAAATCCACTTTTCCCCTTTGAGTCTCTGTTTACAGTGCTGTTCTGTTTGTATTCTCTCCTAGGTTAGAGTTTTGAGTATCTCTTGAGCTTAAACATTTTTTTAAACTGGTTTTCTTCAACTCTTCAATTCACTTTTCCCACTGGCCCTGGTTCCTGAACCAGGCCTTTGTGCCATGGCCAGAATCTACCTCCTGCTTTTCCTTGGGGCAGGATGATTGACCCTGAATAGTATTGACTGTTCTTACCTCTATCAACCAGGATGAGATCTCCATGAGCATTTGAGGTTCAGGATGCTGGATTTTCAGTCCTCTGAGAGCTCTCAGAGCAGAATGTTGGAGACCTTGGAATCATAGATGATCAGACAGCAAACTCAAGCCTAATGGTCTTATTCCCATTGAAAGGAGCCTGCTGGTGGGAACAATGGCATCATCTGAACAAATGATGGGAGCTGTGAGACTGCCCCTCTCCTAAGAAGTCCCTGATGGCCACGCTCCAACAACCCAGGGCTGCTCTATCAAGGGAGATGGCCCAACACTGACTATGCATGGAAGGAAGACTCCTTGTGACTCAGTGGGGATGGACATTCCCTATTCTCCTATTTGGACCACTACCCCACTCCCTCCTCTTGATTACTCTGTGTGTGTGTGTGTGTGTGTGTGTGTGTGTGTGTCTACCCTGCTATTCCACTAGCTTAGACTGCCCAGTCATTTTCACCTCTGTTAGGTTAATAAACTATTGTCATGATTCCACAGGTGTCTCCTTCCTTGCAGAATCTGAATTTACTGCTAGTTCAGCCAGTTCACTAGAATGCCCCAGTCTGAGGGTTGCCCAACGCACTGGTCCTGGCCTACCACTTTTAAGGTTCAGTATTGGGTTTATGATTATTTTAAAGCAGCTTTTCACTACTATTGTCTCCTGACATGGAGCCATTCAGAGTGCATGTGTCCGCTGGCACATGTTTTTTCAAGCTGGTCAGCTTGTTTACTTGTGTGGATGCTAACCTCGCTGAAGGTGTTTTTTTCTCTTGCCCATGGCCTTCTGGATGACTTTTTGTATAGTTCTAAAGTGAAAGAAGTAATTTACTGTAGTTTTTGATTGGATTTATTGACCATTATTCATCCTGGTGTGATATTTAGGTTTTTGATAGAATGGGTATGAAAGAGCTAAACTGTCTGCATTTGTTCAGGCACATCTTGGTGAGAAGTCTGTCTCATGTGCTTTTGGCCACCCTCTTACCTCCTAACAGATTAGACTCTGCCTCTACCTTTCTCTGGGAGAGGATCTACTCATTAATTTGAATTTTGCTTGTCCAAGCTACATATCCCAGATATTCCATCAAAAGTCACTTTTGGTTGGTGGAAAGGTTGCCTGAGTGGTCAGAGCATTGACAATGTTTAATGTAAGCACTCTTAGATCAGGTATCTCAATGCCCCAAGACTTTTCCTACACTCATCCAGAACTACCTCTGATATGAACACACACTAATATTGTTGATTTTCCTTATGGATGGGATCCTATTCCAGCTAAATGTACAACTTTCTTAGCAGGTCTCAATTTTATTGAATATTGTGGATTCATACCAGGCTACCCCTTTGCAGACCACCTTAACTGCTGGCAAACCAGGTTAGTCCTTTCCTTTGTGACTCTTTATAGTCACATAGTCAGGCTCCAACACTGAGGGCAAAATTGAGAGAACAAGAATAATACTGTTCCTATCTATTCAACTCTGTCAGTTGTAATAACAATAGCAACAAGAAATTTACCTCATTTCCTGGGATAAACCATGAGCCAAGTCAGTCAATCAATAGTGAAGACATGATTATTGAGCCCTCATGGAGTCTAGAAGAAGGAGAAAACTAAAATATCACATTAAATAGCAATGGTTGTTGTGTTGAGTACCTGTAAACAATCAAGGGATCTCCACATGGAAGAGCTTCATTGCTGTATAAGTACTTTGGGCAGAAGTTAATGCTAGGAAAACAAAACAAAACAAAATAATGCAGCATGCAACTAACAAGTGGAAAGGGATAAATTTAACTTTAACTTACAAAGAATAAATCTTTAACATTTTTACTTAGTTGTCTTGTCCCTGGTAAATTATGCCAGATTTTTAAAGTACCTTTAACTGCAGACTACAAAGTACTGGATGTAGAGAGATAATATGGCACAACAGGAAAAAACACTAGAGCTTAGTAGGCATGTTAATCTTCCTGCATCAGTTTCTTCCTCTGATTGGAGAAAGTGGAGAGTAGACATGGAGAGCTCCTCCTAGATCCCCCACCATTTAAGAAGGACCTCAGGGAACTCTCCTCATCATTTCCTACTAGACTATTCTCCTGAGCTTCATAATATCCAGAAATCCATCATTCTGCAAGATGAAATCAATTCTGAAACTCACATTTACTCAGATCATTTCCTGCTTCTGCTGTAGGATCTCATCATGCCTCCCCACCCCAGTGGATACCTCCCCCCACCTCAACATTTCAGCTTCTTTTCATGTGTTGTCTTCTCTTTAGATTGTAAGCTCTTTGAGGGCAGGCATAGTCATACTTCTGATTGTATCTTCAGTGGTTAGCACAGTGCCTGGTATATAGTAGGCACTTCATAAAAATGTATTGACTCTGACTTTTAAAAATAAATGCCCATAAAAACCTCAATATTCAGTGTACAAAGGCAGAAATAGTAAATGCATCATTCTCAGACCATGATGCAATAAAAATTATATGCAATAAAGGGCCATGGAAAGGTAGGCAAAAAACTAATTGGAAACTAAATAATTTAAT
>CM053586.1:345412401-345462399 GCA_028646515.1 Pseudochirops corinnae | reverse complement strand
GGGAGAAAATCTGAAACCCAAGTGATTGTGGAACTGAATCTTGTAAATTAAAAGTAAATGAGTAAATAAAAAATAAATTAAAAAAAAAAATAAATGCCCATGCTTAGAATAGCCAATACCAGTAGCCCAAACCATTCTAAACATGATTCAGCGTCAGACTATCATAATAACATGAGGTAGCATGGTATAGTAGGAAAATCACTAATTATAGAGTTTTGAGTTCCTGGATTCAGATCCTGAATCTCTTACCTTATACAAGTAATCTGGCCTCTCTGGACCTGGGACCAGAGTTTCTTTCCAGCTCCAGAAGGATGATCTTATTCTAATTGGATTTTGAAAAGCAACTGGCATCTTGGAATTTGTCATTCAGAGGAATGAGCAGAATTTTCTCATTTCTGAGAGGAATTAGGAATTGTCTGGATCTTTGAGTCAGAAGTCAAGATTAAGTCACCTCTGGAATTCTTAAAGGGACAGACATAGACTGAGAAGAAAGAGTGAGATCTTGAAGGCTAAGCAGAAGCAGTAGCTGTAGGGGGGCTGCCCTTTCAGCTCTGCCCAGGACTTAGTGAGCTGAAAGGGAAAGAACTGGTGGTGCTGTGACAACAGGTGAAAAGGAAATTAAAGGAGAGACTGAAAGACAGAAGTGAAAAGAGGGCTGCTGAGCTTTGGGAGAGTCTGGCTCCATCCAAGCACTTCAGAAGAGAAGATCTGGGCTGAAGCTACTATTTCTTTAAGGGCTAAGAAGGTGCCCCTCACCCAATTCTCTTTACCCAACATCTCCTCCCCATGTCTGTCTAGTAATAGACAGAATAATAAATACTTAGCTCATTAAAAAAAAAAATAACAATTTCTTGTCTCACAACTTTTGCCTCAAACACAAAGAGGCTAGGGCTTAGCTAAAGATAAACACAAATTTAAAATTAGGGCAGAAAGTCAAACAACTGAATATTAAGAATTTTTCTAACTGGGGCGTCTGAATTATTGTGATTGTATAGATTTCATCTCATATAAACTCTATAAAGCAGAAAAGAAGGGACCATGGCAAGTCAAAAAGTGATTATATTGCCTTTATGATTTAAAGAAAAATTGTGAAAATTGTGTGGTGTGACATTAAAAATCACCAGATAAAAGGGATAGAGAGGAAAGGGTGATACTGCTTTCCTTCCACAGCAACACTCACACCCGCAGGGTTACTAACCATCCCTGGAACTTTCCAACCCCAAATCTCTCTTCCTGGACACCAGTCCTCTATATGGATTGTCTCCCCCATTGCAATGTAATTTAATGTAATATAATTGTGGCTGGTAGGTGGTATGGTGTGTGCAGCACTGGACCTGGAGTGGAGACAACCTAATTCCAAATCCAGCCTCAGACACTAGCAAGTCATTTAAATTCTGTTTGCCTCAGTTTTCTCATCTGTAAAATGGGAATAGCCCCTACCTCCCAGAGTTGTTTCGAGGATCAAATGAGATGACAACGGTAAAGTGCTTATCACAGCAGCTGGTACGTATTAGGCACTATAGAAATGTTAGCTGATATTATTAATGTTCTTGTAGACTATCTGTGCCTGACCTGGGGGAGAGCATTCCAAGCTCATATTGGTCTGATAGGCCATAGTCAGACACGCTGGACCTTGACTTCAACATAGTGATGCCATTTGGTCTTCTTTAAGAATAAAAGTCAATGATCAACCATTGTTAGCAGCAGCATTGTTCTTATTAATATCATCATCATCATCATCACTATCATCATCATCACCATCATCATCATCATCACTACCACCATCACCATCATCATCACCATCATCACCATCATCATCATCACCATCACCGTCACCATCATCACCATCATCATCACCATCACCATCACCATCATCATCATCCTCACCATCACCATCACCATCATCATCATCATCATCACCATCACCATCATCACCATCACCATCACCATCATCATCACCATCATCACCATCACCATCACCATCATCACCATCACCATCATCACCATCACCATCACCATCACCATCACCATCATCATCACATTCATCATCACCATCATCATCATCATCATCATCATCATCATCATCGCTGCAATTCCCAGGGGAACAGAGGACCAGAACCATCATTACTTATGATATTTGTTTTTCCGACAGCACAGAAGATAACAAAACCAATAGAAAAGTTCTTCTTCCCCTGGCACAGGCACACTGAATCTTGAAGGAAATCATCTCTTCTCTCTTCCCTTCACAGAGTTGCTAACCTATAACCCTGACTGCCAGGAGAGAGATGCCTTTTCTCTTGCCTGATTTCCATGATTCATTCAGAGAATAAAAGATCCCTTTCTACTTAGGCATATTTTTAATGGACGTTTCATTTCTGTTTTAGAAGAGTAGTCAGTAAGTAAAAGAACAGATGTTTAATACATCCCTCTCCCCCCTCCAAAAGACAAAAAGGCCGGGACACTCTCCCACAAAGACATAAGTTCAGAGACCATATGTTGTCAGAGAGGGTACTCATAGATCCTAGCTGCTGGGGGCTTATGTGGGGGCACTTGGGGAATTCCCTCCAGAGCAGCTTTGTTGCTGGGTCCCTTGTGGAGCCATGAATCTGCCTCTCCTCTGTCCCGGCTGTCCTGAGGGATGATAATGAAATAACAATGGGAAAGCCCAAATCATTTGGACCCCTCAAAGCTTAAAAGGTCCCCAAAGAGGCGTGGGGAGAATGGATCCTGGCTGAGGCTGGAGTCGAGGCTGTCTGCCCCCACCTGCTCATCCTCCTTTTTAGGGTTTTTGTTAGAGTGTCCTGTTAGTTCCCGGTTTCTAGAATAACTTTGGTTTGGAATGAGCTGGATCTCTTTTAGACAATCCTGAGAACCTGATTAAGTTTCTGTTAATAAAAACACTCCTCTTGAGAGGGTCACTTCAGTTTATCCCATGTCTGGCTCATCAGTTGTTTTCAGTCATGTCCAACTCTCTGTGGGTTTTCTTGGCAAAGATACTGGAGTGGTTTCTCATTTTCTTCTCCAATTCATTTGACAAATGAGGATACTGAGGCAAACAAGATGAAGTGACTTGCCCAGGATCATGCAGCTAGGAAGTGTCTGAGGTCAGATTTGAACTCAGGAGGAGGAGCCTCTGACCCTAGGCCTGGTGCTTTATCCATTGCACTACCTCAGAAGTGTCTAAATTCATCTAGGCCTTTCTCCACTTAGTTGGAATGTCTTTGATTGATTTGATTCACCCAAGATTCCTTCCCCCTTCCTCCTCTCCCTCTTCCACCCTCCCCCCTCTCCCCCGTTAAGATGCTAGAGCATATAACTTACCTGAGGTAGGGTGGGATAATTTGATTTAATCAATGAACTTGCCCTTAAAGAAATATAGCATCCAAAGTAAGAGACAAGTTAGTCTGTTCAGTTTAATTCTGTTCAAGAGCACTGAGTAAGTGTCTAGTACATAACAGGTTCAGGGGACTTAGATTCAAATCCTGCTTCTGATTCTTATCGCCTTTGTGTCCTTGGGTGAATCGCTTCATCCACTTCTGAGGTGAGCTTTCCTGTACAGGGAGATGTGATTTTATCTTGTAGTGATTTTGTCTCATGGTCTCTGGAACTTCTCTGCATAAAAATACCTGCCCCTAAGCAGGGGACACTCATAAAATTATGGGATCAGAGAGCTGACTGAGACCTCAGGGGCTGCCGGAGAGAGAGCTCACTCTGTAGTTAATAGTAATAACAACAGTAATGGCTGTAGAGAGTGTGTATGTGATGCTTTAAGGTTTTCAGGGTGCTTTACAGACATCTCATATTATCAACACAACAACCATTGCAGGGAGGTGATAGTATTATCCCCATTTGACAGATGAGGAAACTGAGGCAGGAATTCAGTAACTTGTCTGGAGTCTCATTGCTAGTAATTGTCCGAGGCTGGATTTGAACTCAGGTCTTTCTGACCTGACCTTCAGGTCCAGTGCTCTCTCTGTTGAATCTCGTGTTGCCTGAATTAAGGACATGATGAGTCCAAGGTCACATGGCAGAATGCAACAGAGACAAAACTTGAGTCTAGTTATTCTGACTCTAGGTCAGTCAGTCTATCATTAAATAAACATTTATACTGCACTGACTATGTTCCAAGCACATGCTTAGGGAGCCGGGGTCAAAAACGGAACAATCTCGACTTGTAAGGAGACCATAAGGACATAAGAATATACGTGTCTACATGTACACATAAGCTTATGTATCTATATACGTACAGTATACACACATATACATTACAGAGATTGTAAGCTCCTTGAGGGCAGGGGCTGTCTTTGGCCTCTTTTTGTATCCCCAGTGCTTAGCACACAGTAGGTATTTACTAAATTTTGTTAATTGATATATATAAATGCATGTGCATATATAGATATGTATGTGTATAAAATGCTCTTTCCCCTTATGCTACACAACCCTATCGCCATTTTTGTTACCCTATACTTTTCCTGGATACCAGTCAATTACTTTATCATGTTTGGGAGGGAATATGATCTAGCCAGGATCCCTACAGGGGTGAACAAGCATTAAATCCTTATTAAAAAGGAGACAGTGTGACTCTTTGTGCCCAGTTCAGGGATCCATGAGCCCTCCTTCCCCAGTGGAAAGTCAGAGTCGAGGTGGAGAGGGGAGGGAGCCTTGAATTGTCGAAGCAAAATCTTTCAGAGCTTAATCACATAAAACAAGCCCTCTTCTGCCCATGGAGTACAGAATTCCAATGGGTATTCCAGTCTTCTCACTCAATAACCTTCAGAATTGTGTTATTCACAGAAGGGAGTCTGTGTACATGTGCGTGCCTGTGTTTGCCCACATCTGTATCTGCATCACTGATTGTAGGGATATCACAGCAGAGCTGGCAAAGGGTGGAAATCATGCTCCAGTCCAACCTACCAAGACCCTTCTGCTAATGGGACAGCCGTCCATTGTCAGTCCCCTTGCCCTGAAGTTAAACATCTCTATCCAGAAAAATCTCAAGTGAAGTGTTTCAATTCTGTATTCATCTTTAGGGCCGGATGGCCAATCCAAGTTAAATATTTCTCCCAAATAAATGTCTAGACAACCTCTCATATAAATGTAGACCCTAGTTATTTTTTAAAGGATCCCAAACAGCCTTCTTTCTCCCCTCTACCCCCACCCCTAATCTGGGTGAATACAATTTTACTCCTGTGAGAAATTCTGGGTGCAAATACTGTTTCCAAGTTCATGCACCTGCCATCAGCTAATGAGGACTCAGTCATTAGGGGAGGGGGCTGGAAAAAAAGCTTTTGAATAGCATATTTTTCAGAGGATGGACTCCCTTTGGAAAGAAAATAACGTGTACCCTTGGAAAAATCCTGGATGAAAAATTACACATATGATGAAATCTGCCTGTGCTAGATTAGCTAAATTGTGTCAACATTATCCAAGAACAAAAGTCGTTATTCCTCCCTCCCTCCCTCCCTCCCTCCCTTCCTTCCTTCCTTCTTTCCTTCCTTCCTTCCTTCCTTCCTTCCTTCCTTCCTTCCTTCCTTCCTTCCTTCCTTCCTTCTTCCCTCCTTCTCCTCTTCCTCCTTTTTCTTCTTCTTCTGCTGCCACCACTATTACTATCATAAACCAATTCACACTCCTATAGCTCCTTGTAGTTTATGAAGCACTTAATCCATCCTCCCAATAACTCTGTGAAATGAACAAAGCAGAGATGGATCCATTCACCAAATTTTAAGATTGGAGTGGACCTCAGAGCGGTTCTAGTCCAACCTGTCTCTGACTAAGAGGCTTTATTCTCTACAGCATCCTTGACAAGTGGTTATGTAGCCTTCTCATGATGATCTCCAGGGAAGCAGACCCCATTGACAGCTCTAATATAACTAAATGACATTTAAAACCAAGAAATGCCAAGTCTTATAGCTGAATTTACAAAATAAAATTCCTAAGCACAAAATGAAGGCAGGGTGGCAAGAGATCTGGCAGTGTTAGTAAATCCAAGCTAGATATAGGACAACAGAGGGATATGGTAACCAAGAAAGCCAGCACAATCCTGCGTTGGCTTAGGAGGTATGGAGCCCATAAATACAAAGAGCTCCTCTGTCCTCCACTCTGCCCTGGTTGTACCATATATGGAATATTGCATTTAGTATTAGGCATGGAATTCTAGGAGGGATATCAGGAAGCTAGAACATGTCCAGAGGAAGGGAACCAGGATTGTGAAAGACTTTGAGTTCATGTCATGAGAATTAAATTTATTGGAATGGTTTCCCCTTTTGGATCCTATTAATGAACAATATTCCAATAAATCAATTATTAACTGCTCTATCATGCCTGCCCAGATAGCTGAAGTCTCCCAAGTCCCTTGAGTCATCCAATTTTACCAGGCTGGTGGTCTGGCATTTCCGAACTCCTTGTCTATTTTCTTTTTCTTTCCCAGGAGGTATGGAATGTACACTCATGACTATCATATCACTTCTGCCTGTTTATGTTGACCATGAGTCCCTCCCTCCTCTCATTGTCCTAGCATTGCTCAGTCATGGCCAAATCCCATCTCTGCATGACTCTCGCCGATGTCGCCTCTGCTCCTCCTCATGTACTTTTGGATGAAGGTGGAGGACATGACCCATCATGCTGATGGGATCCATGATAAAGGGATGTTATTTTGATTGTCACTGTAGCAAGGCACTCCTCTTCCTTCCTAATGGATTCCTTATCTTAGCTCAGAAATGATTCCAAACTCTCTAGTCTTTCTTTAAGCTCCTCTTCTTCTCTCCCTCTTAGTTAAGAACCTTTCCTCTTACTTTACAGAGAAAATACAGTAATTCTCAATGATTTTTCTCCTTTCCATGGCTCTCCATCTCAACACACTTGACATCATTGCCCATTCTTTACTCCTTTTCTCTAGTCTCTAATAATAAGATGTCCCTTCTCCTTGCCAAGGCCAGCTTCTTTACATATTCCATGAATCCCATTCATTCTCCCTTTCCCCAGTAGCTTCTCCACAAGCATCCCCCTCCCCTTCACTAAGCTTCAACCACTCCTTCTCTACTCGTTTCTTTCCTGCTTCCAACATTGCCCATTTCTTCCATCCTGAAACTTCCTTCACTTGACCCTTGACCCTACCATGACCTCCAACAATTGTTCCCTATCTCCCTCCCCCTTTTTTTAGCTGAACTCCTAGAGAAAGCTGTCCACAGTATCTGCTTCCACTTCCTCTTTTCTCACTCAGTCCTTAAACCTTTGCAGTCTGAAATGGCTCTTTTCAAGTTATCAATGATTTCTTAATGGCCAACTCTGGTGGCCTTTTCTCCCTCCTCATCTTTCTGGAGCACTCTGCAGGATTTGACATTGTTGACCACCCTGCCTCCTTGAATATTGTCTCCTGCTTCTCTTATGTATCTGACTCCTCCTCCTTTCATGGCCCATTAGCCATACCATGCTCCCTAACTGTGAGTATACCCCAAAGTTCTGTCCTTTTCTTCTTTACATACTCTCTTGGTGACTTTAGCATCTTCTGTGGGTTTAATTATCATCTCTATGCAGATGACTCACAGATCTATCACTCTATCCGTCTATCCATCTATCTATCTATCTATCTGTCTGTCTGTCTGTCTGTCTGTCTGTCTATCTATCCATCCATCTATTTAGTTGTCTCTCTCTCTCAATCTATCTGTCTATCTGTATGTCTGTCCATCTGTCTACTAATATCTATCTATCTATCTGTCTATCTATCTATCTATCTGTCTATCATCTATCTATTCTGTCTCTCTTCTGACTTTGAGTCCCATAGAACTAACTGAATATTGGATATCTCAAAATGGATGTCCTATAGTTATTTCTAACTCAATATGTTCTCACCAGAACTTATTATCTATCCTCATAAACTACCCATCTTCTATTTCTTTACTTCCTAATTTTTGCTGAAGGCACCAACATTCTTTCAGCATCATTACTTCGGAGTTATGCTTAACTTCCTCTCATCTCACATATCCACTAAATTGAAAATCTTGTCATTTTTACCTCCATAACATTACTCACATCCAACCCCTTCTCTCTATGTGTATATCTCCTTTGTCTGGGACCTTATTACCCCTCACTGAGATTCCCTATATATTGGTCTCTTAATTTGGTCTTTTTTTTTGTAGGGGGGAAGGCAAAGCAATTGGGGTTAAGTAACTTGCCCAAGGTCACATAGCTAGTCAGTGTGTTAAGTATCTGAGGCTGGATTTGAACTCAGGTCCTCCTGACTCCAGGGTCGGTGCTCTATTCACTGAGCTACCTAGCTTCCCCTGGTCTCCCTATCTTAAACCTCTCTCTTACTTAAGTCCCTTCCCCACACTGCTGCCCAAGTAATTTCCATTAAGGTTGGTAAGCCAATAAACACTTATTAAGTCCTTACTGTGTGTTACGTGCGATGCCAAGTGCTGGAGATCCATAAAGGCAAGAGAGAGTCCCTGTGGTCAAGAGCTCACGCTCCCCTGGGGAAGATGATGCATAGAGGGGAGCTGGAGACTGTGGGGGAGGGGGAGTGGGGATGATGAGGTCTGGAGGAGTGTGGCCTGGTGGGGAATGACTGTCCTGGGCACTCTCACTAAATGCATGATCTGGGAAGTGCTCTCTTTAAAGGGATACGCACATCTGTCCTAACTCTACCAAGAAAGTCAAATTTATTTCTTTGCATTAAGACTTCAGTTTCATCTTGAAGAATCCTCTTTGGAATGCTTTTGTGTGAATTTTGAAGTGGATGTACTTACAGTCCTTCAATTTCCCCAATATATATATATATATATATATATATATGTATATACATACATATATATATAAGTAAATGATTTTCTTAAGTGGCGGGTGGATAAATGTTTAGCAGTCAGTTAGGTGGGGAAACACACATGCACATGTGTGCGCATGCACACACACGCATATACATTGCATAATTTTTAGTTTAATCTCCATATTAACATTTTCTTGATCACTTTCTTCTCTATATAATCAACAAAACACTATATCAAGCTTTAATTTGCAGATTTACTCAGCCGAAAGTTTAACACTTGGCTCTGGGAAGAGATTCAGGCTGGCTTCCACACAGCCCTGCTTTTCTTCCTTCCCCATTCTTAGCAGGTTGGAAAACTTTTTTTGTTTTGTTAGAATTGCAGGATTTTTAGACATTACTAGGTATACTCCATCCTTGGCCAGGAATCTGTTCTTCTTATATTGTGAGCCATGGCACAAAAAGTTCCAAGTCTGTTCTCACGTATTATCATCTTTACCAGCTCTTCACTTCTTAAATCTGCCTTTCTCTTCCAAACTCCTAGTCTTGGATCAGCGGCAGTGATCAAGAGGCCACCTGTGCCTCTGAGCTCTCAGTTTCTTGTCCAAAACCTTACCATGTCTAGCAGTGGTCCCTCCCCAGACCACTTTGTATGTACTCCATATATATTATTGTTGCTTGGTCATTTCAGTTGTATCCAATTCTCTGTGACTCCATTTGGAGTTTTCTGAGCAGAGATCTTGGAGTAGTTTTGCCATTTCCTTCTCCAGTTCATTTTATAGATGAGGAAACTGAGGCAAACAGGGGTAAGTGACTTACCCAGGGTCACACAGCTATGTCTGAACCCAGATTTGAACCCATGAAGATGAGTCTTCCTGCTTCCAAGTCCAGCCGTCTATCCACTGTCCCATTTAGCTGCCCCATTTCATAAATTAGGTGCACTTCAAAACATTATTCCAAGAAGGAGTGATGACACACGAAAAGTTAAGAACCCCTTCTCTTGGGGCTATCCAAGGCAGTCCAGTGCTTCAAGCAGGAATCCCCCTTTGCACCCACAGCCCTTTTGACAGGTAGTTATTGAGACACTAACTGATATTTTCCAGCAATTGGAAGCCCACTTCCCAATAAAGCAGCCAATCCCATTCCTGGCCTGCTCTAATGGGCAAAGTTATTCTTTCTCCCAAACTCAGTAAAGATCTGTATTCCATTTCATCCCTGCTTAGTTGTGGCCAGCAGATTTCTGGTGGAGAGAAAGGGAGGCAACCTGGCTTAGCAGAAAAAACAGAGACCCAAACGTCAGGAGACCTGTGTTCTCTTGTCAGCTCTGCTGCTGACATGCTTTGTGACCCTGGACAAGTCCCTCGCCTGGAATAGAATGGCCTCGGCTTCTTCTCTTGTAAAATGAGGGTTTTGAACATGATAATTTATAAAATCCTTCGCTAATTTAATTATTTTATAGTTGTTTGGTAATATTCAGAGGAGCTGCTATTGGTGCTTAAAAATAAAGTGGAACAAACAAAAACACAAACTGCAAACCCGGCAGCCTCGTCTAACAAACCCTTTTCAAGTGTCTACTCCATGCGAGGTGCTGGAATAGCAAAACTGGACTAGACTTTTGGCCATAGAATATTAGAACATACGGAGCATAGAATGCCGAGTCAGAATGGGCTCAGAGCGTCAGAACGGCCAGAAAATATCAGAGCTGGAAGGGAACAGAGAAACCACTTAAGGCAAGCCCTTTATTTTACAGATGGGGAAACTGAGGCATGGAAATGTTTAATGACCCCTTTAGGGTCCCAAAGCTGCCTCCCAGGTTTCTCTCTACGATCTAGAGACATGAGGAGGCACCATGGGCCTGGAGTCCGGAAGATACGAGTTCAAATACAGCTTCTGACATCCTGGACGAGCTACTTTACCTCCATTTGCCTTAGTTTCCTCACCTGCAAAAGAGAAACAATAATAGCATTTATCTCCCTGGATTGTTGTGAGGACCAGGTGAGGCGTTTATGAAGAGCTTAGCACAGTGCCTGGCATGTTTACCACCGCTACTGCTGCTGCTACTGCTGCTGCTGCTGCTGCTGCTGCTACTGCTGCTGCTACTGCTGCTGCTGCCGCTACTGCTGCTGCTGCTACTGCTACTGCTACTGCTGCTGCTGCTGCTACTGCTGCTGCTGCTACTGCTACTGCTACTGCTGCTGCTACTGCTACTGCTACTGCTGCCGCTACCGCTACTGCTGCTGCTACTGCTACTGCTCCTGCTACTGCTACTGCTACTGCTGCTGCTACTGCTGCTACTACTACTGCTACTGCTACTGCTACTACTACTACTACTGCTACTGCTGCTGCTACTGCTGCTACTACTACTGCTACTGCTGCTGCTACCGCTACTGCTGCTCCTACCGCTACTGCTACTGCTGCTCCTACCGCTACTGCTACTGCTGCTGCTGCTGCTACTGCTACTACCACCACCACCACCACCACCGCCACCAAATAATTTGTTCCAACATAATAATTTGCTTCCAAATAATTTATTATGAAGGATATTCACAGAGTCACAAATTTAGAGTTGGGAGGGATCCTAGGGGTCAGCTAGTCCAATTTCTTTATTTGTCAGAGGAAATGCTTTACCTAAGCAGGAAGACTCAGAGCTGAGATGCAAGCCCGGGTGCCTCGGCTTGGAATTCAGCTGCCCACTGCCTTGATGTTCTGATGGTCCTTGCTGCCTTGGTATGTCCAAAAAAGGCAGAATGCCATCACCAGATACCGCCACTCGACTGGCCCATTCGCCATCGTCACCTTCTTGAGATGCTTGGAGGGTGGCGCTGGGCTGTTGAAAACCTAATTTCCAGCACCCTGAGATCTCCAACCACCTCCCCATCTAATGGCAAGATTTAAGCCCCAGCTGAGTGATCTGTCATGCCAGTCTCCAAAAGGGGCTCAGCTTGGTGAAATCTGAGCTGGCCGTTAAAGAAAAGAAAAAAAAAAAGGCATGAAAGGTTAAATCAACAGGTCCATTTAACTGTGCTCTGACCTCATCTCCTCTTCAGTGGACTGGAGAAGCCTGTTCACTGAAGGACCAAAGGCCGAGGAGAAAAGGACAGAGAGAGCTCAGCGTCCATCAGAACTTACAGGCCTGCCACAGGAAATTACTCTGATACTGAGATCATTTCCTCGATGGGCTTGAAAGTTTAATTTGTCATCAGTTCAGGGGCAAGAGCAAAGAGAAGGGGAAACAAGGGTAGGGAAGGTGTGTTGAGAGAGGGAAGAGAGTGCTTACCATACATCTCACATATGCGCTAAGGGCAAGCTTGTCTGGCTGCGATGTTGTATGACTCTGGCCTGGGCAAAGAATTGAAGCAAAGGAGTCAGACTGGATGTCCTGGGTCTTGGAAATGACCGGCTCTTCTGAACTGGGCTGAGAGCAGAAGGCAGTGCAGTCTGGCAGAAAGATGCCAAAGGCTCTGTTTTCAAATCTTGACACTGCTCCCTACTGTGTGACTTTGACTTAATCATTGAACTTCTCCGGGCTAGAACATGAGAGCCGGGAGAGACAACAGCAACATCGGCAGCAACAACAATAATTAACATTTACATGGAGCTGACTGTGAGCCAGGGCCCTCACTAAGCTTGTTACAATGGCTGCTTCATTTGATCTTCACAATAATCTTCATTCTCATTGTCATCAACTCCATTGTACAGAGAACAACAATAACCATCCAGTGGTGCCGCTGCTGACAACACTAACACGCACAGAGCTCCTGCCTTTCTCTGAAACATCAATGCTTAGAAAAGTTCACGCGTCATAGTAGATGCTTAATAAATGCTTATTGACTGATTTTCTGAGCCTTGATTTCCTCTTTTTGCTAAAATGAAGGGACTGGACTGTATGACCTCTCTGGTGTCTTCCACCTTTAAGTCCAGGGGCCTGTGAAACTTCATCTAATGTCACAGTTGAAAGAGTCTATTACAAGGTGACCTTGGGTAAGTCACTTCACAGTTTCCTCATCTGTAAAATGGAATGATAATACTTACCCTAACTAGTCTGTGTGGCAGCTATGTAAAAGAAAGGGCTTTGTAAACCTTACAGTACATTAGAAATGGAAATTCAGAAAATGGAGCAGATTGGAGGTTAAATGCAGCCCTTTAAACCTGTATGTGGATTTTGCCAAGAAACCGTGGGATGGTTTCCAGGCTAGACTATTTTGGGATTTTATAGCTTTTGAAAGGAGACACCAGATGAATTCTGGGCTGATGGGAAATGGTGCTTGGGTAGGAAGGTTTGGTGCCATTCTGTGAGAGCTCCCTGCGCTCTGGGGGACTGGAGGGCTGCCTTTGCTGGAGAGCTGATTTCTGTGGAATGCACAGATAGCATCCCCAAAGCCAGGGCAGCCCCCATAACAGTGGGCTCCAAGAGGCTACTGAGTATTCTGGCCTGTTTTAATTTTGGCAATGCTGCTTTAGCTCCAAGAATAGTGAATGTTGCTATAGTTTTCAATGCAGGTTTAGATAACCTCACTGGACCATCACAACAGTCTTGTTTGATAAGTATGGCAGGTGGTATCATGCCCATTTTAGAGAAAAGGAAATAGAACATCTCTCTCTATGTAAAGAGAGAGAAAGTGATCACGTAGCCAACACCTAATGTGTTTCAGAAGCTGGATTAAAACTCAGATGTTTTTAATTCTTGTCCAGCACACCTTCTGCTGTAGGCTACCATCTTTCTTTTAAGTCATTAGGATTTAGTCTGGACAGTAGAGTCTTGCTTTCTTTCCAGACCCTCTCCCCACTGTTCTCCACCATCTGCTACTTGCTACCACTTGTTCTGGGATCAGTCATGAAATCAGGGGCCCTTCTCCTTTTGTGCACTGTGGTTCACATTCTGGAGGGGCTGAGGGAAGAAGTAATAGAAGGATGTAGCAGGAGGAAGCCCTAGAATTCTCGCCTTCTTATTTGGCAACAGCTTGACCTTGGGGCTCTTATCCGAGGGGCAGACAGCCTGATGCCTTCGAGAGAACTGGGACCTGGCAATCATAACACCAACTCTACCTTTGCTGGGCTTGTCCCATGCCTGGAATATAAATGCCAAGCACTTAGCATGGAGCCCGGTGAGCAGAGTAGGTGCTATATGCCAAGCATTGGAACTCTGCTTCAGAGAATGCAACTCCAATGGGCTGGCCATGTTGTTTGAATGCAAAATGTATGCTTGCCAAAAAGACTATTTTATGGGGAACTCACACAGGGCAAGTGTTCACATGGTGGGGAGAAGAAACAATACAAGGACACTCTCAAGGTCCCTCTTAAGAACATTGGAAGTGATTGTGTGACGTGGGAGATGTTGGCACAGGGCTGTCCCACATGGTTGCCAGCATCAGAGAAGGTGCTGTGCCCTATGAGCAAAACAGGTTTGAATCCGCTCAAAGAGGACATGGGATATGCAAATTTGGAGAATCCACCTCAGATGTTCACCCAGACTATTTGTGCCCACGTGTGGTAGGGCATTCGGAACTCACGTTGGTCTGATCAGGCACAGTCGGACACAGCGAAACTTGACTCTAGCAGAGCGATGCCGTTTTAGTCCTCCTCAAGAATGAAGAACACCAACCAACCAACCAACCAACCAACCAACCAACCAACCAACGAGGTGCTACATAAATGCTTACTACCTCCCCAGTCCGTCCCTCGTGGCCTCTTTCATCTCCTGACTTTGCTAAAGAGTCAGACCAGATCCCATCTTCTACAAAAGGACTTTCACAGGGGCTCCTCCCCAACCCTCACACCCAGGGGCCTTCCGGTCTACCCTTCATACAGCTTGTTTGCACATAATGGTTTGTGGGTTGTCTCCCCATTAGACTATAAACTGCTTGAGGGCAGGGGCTCTGCTTTTTTTAATCTCTCTGTGCACACGCTCTGCAACTGATAGTCTCAGAGAGCTGCCCTTAAAGATGAAGTGACTTTGACTTGCGCAGGGTTTACACAGTTTGTACCTACTAGGGGTGGGACTAGAACTCGGCTCTTCCTGACTCCAAGGCTAGTTTTCTCTTCATTTTGTCACACTGCCCTTCACCTCTCCTAAGGATCTTGCACCCCTAAAAGGCATAGAGAAGCGAGCCACAGTCCCTATCTTACGGCGGAGGAACCTGAGGCAGACGGACAGCGGCCTCCAGAAGTTCATCAGAACAGGCTTTACCTTCCCCCCAAACTTCATTGTCATCATTTTTTGGAGCAGATTTTTTGAATTTACCATCCAGGGAAATTTGAACCATCATTGGTAGGGGCTCATTTTCAGCCCTCTTTCCCCAGAAGAACGATCCATCCTTCTCCACTGCTTAATTACAAATACATTTTAACCCTTAGCTTTAAAATCAGGAAACGAAATAATACAGGAATTGAGGCAGGGAACTTGTAAGGCCCCTTCCACTCCCAGCCCCGACATTCCTTGTTTTAAGGAACCCCAATTCTGTCATTCCCTGTTCTAAGGCCCTTCCCAGCGCTGACATTCTAAAACGTCTGATACGACCTTAACACCCAAAGCTGAGAAAATAGGACTACCCCTGCAAAGCTGTGCATCTGGTCTCCACCAGATCTTGATTTTTGTTTCTGTTTTGATATGAGTGTGCAGACGTGACCCATCAAAATCCTGAAGCTTCAATTCTGCTTCATGTGTGTGTTTGGCAACCTCTCAATTTAATGTTAACTGATTGGCAATGCTTCGTGCACCAAAAGCAGTCTGGACGTGAAAGACAGCAGAATTGCACTTGATCCTCTAAAAACCTTATGAAACTGGCGATTTCCCAGATTAGGAAAAATATTCAGAGAGTTAATACAGATACTTTAATGTCATTTCCCCAGTAAATGGCCTTGTTAGGACTTGAATTCTAGAATTTTAAGTGGGTGCTCATGTCTGGATAACAGGAAGGAAGGAAACTCTGATGGATGGCATTTTAGGGGTTAGCTATCAGGGATATTATATTTTTTCCCATATAGGAACTGCTGCAAAATACATTTCATTCTGAAAAATGAGATCTCTTTGAAAGAATAATACATAAGGATTTAAAGAATTTTTGGAAGCATCATATGATTTGTTACTGTAGTGAACCTCCAATGAGGGGCCTCCAGTGAGGCAGACTGACAAATGATATTTAACTTACATTTTTTTTTTAGAGCTGGCTGGGGCATTGAATGAATAAATTACCTGTCCAGGTTCACATCCTCAGAATGTGCCAGGAGCAGCACCTGAACCCAGGTCTCTCTGGCTCTGAAGCCCACTCTCTCTCCAGCCCGCCATATTGTCTCTCAGGTTAGAGAGAATACCAAGAATTCCAATCCAGATTGTTGGCTGTGCTTGGCTTTTAGAGAAGCCAGATTTGTGAAGGAAGCATGGGTGATATCTGGACCAATCCAGGATTTTTCCTATGAGAGAAACCTCCCCAGAACTCAAACACAGCCTGATTTCTATCTCTTGATGCAGTGCTCACACAGCCATGAATTGTAGTGTTGGAAGGGTTTTAGAGATCACACCTCCCAACTCTCTAATTTGACAAATAAGGAAATTGAGGCTGAGAAAGTTAACCACTTTACTTAAGGTCACCTAGCCCTTAAACACTCACAGGCCAAAGCTGAGCAAGGCAGTAGGCAGAGGGAGGAGGTTCACACACTCATACTCTGTGCACTGGAGATACAAAGAAAGGCAAAACCAATCCCTGTCCTCAAAGAACTTAGATTCTAATGGTAGAAACAACATGTAAATGACTAGGGATGAAAGAAATATATACAGCATAGATGGGAAGTAATGTCAGGGTGAAGGCACTAGTTGTGGGAGTGAGCAGGGAGGGCTACTGAAAGACCCCTGGAGGAAGGTAGGATTTGAGCTGAGACTTGATGGAAGCCAGGAAAGCCAGGAGGTGGAGATGAGGAGACGAGGGGCCACAGCCTAGAGAAGTGTCTGGAGTCTGAAAATGGAGTACCCCGTTGGAGGTGCAGCAAGGAGGCCTATGTATCTGGATCACAGAGGATGTGGAAAGGAGAAAAGGAAGACTGTAGGCAAAGAACCGGCTTGGGAAGAGGCTGAATGGCAAGCCAGAGGTTACTTAATTTAATCTTGGAGGTAAGAGGGAGCTGCTGGAGGATGGCACAGTCACAGCTTTAGGGAGATCACTTGGTCAGCAGAGTGGGAGATGGACGGGAGTGGGCAGACACATGAGACAGAGGAGAAACTACCAGGATAGTCTAGGTGAGAGATGATGAAAGTCTGGGACTGGGTGGTGGATGTGAGAAATAAGAGAAAATTCAAGAGACTTTGTAAAGGGAGAAAACCCGAGCCTTGAGGACAGGTAGAATGTTCAAGGTGAGGAAGAGAGAAAAATTGAGGAGGGAACTCCTTAGCATTTAGCACAGAACTTGGGGCATAGTAGGTGTTCAGTGAATGTTTACTGACTGAGCAGCTTCCAAACCAGGTTGACTTAGGAAGCATCTAGTGATAATACCCTGACATCAAGCCTAACGTTGCTTCTGCACAAGAGTTAGTATGTCCTAGCGCCTAGAGAGCTGACCTCAGAGCCAGAAAGACCAGAGTTCAAGTCTCGTTTTGACACCTCCTGCCTGAGTGACTGACAAATCTCTTAAGCTCAGTGTTCTAATCGACTTTCCAGGATTCTGAGGGTTGATGAAGATGCTGATGTGTATAGGAAGAGGGAGTTTTCTTTCACCCAGAATTTCCCATATCACTCAGTTTACAGGTCTAGTATCTACAAGTGCTATCCATGAAACTCAACAAATATTAGGCACCCACTGCATGCTGAAAACTGCCAGGCTCTGTAGAAATTTAGATACAAAGTGTAGATAGGAGAGGGTTCTTGGCTTTAGAAATTTTGTAAATAATGTCAACAGGTAGAAAGGTTCAATTAGGAGCTTTTCCCAGGGCACTAACATCTCAAGGGGGTATTTTTCCTTCTCATCACAGTAGGTCCCAAAGTGATAGGAATTCTATGGCCCAATCCTGCCTTAGCCTGACCCTCATGGTCTCTAGACATGGAACATGACTCCACTTCCTTGCTGGACTCTACTCCCTTGCCTGGTCCCAAACCTAGGATGTTAGTGTGTCTCCCTCCCGGGGGCCCATCCCCTACTGTAAATTCCACAGGGGTGCAGGTGAGTGAGGGATGAGTCACCCTCATTCTCAGGCATCTTCACTGTTCCCCTCTCCTGACCACTTTCCTTTCCTCTTACCGTCAAAAGATCGTGCATTGAGAGCTGGAAGGGACCTTGGAAGGCAAGTCCAACTTCCACCATTTCAGAGATGAGGAAACTGAGGCCCAGAGTGATTCTGTAACTAGTAAATGTTTCATGGGATTACAATTTCCTGACTCCTTGACCTACACTCTAATGACTACACTTCCCTGCCCAAGAGTGTAGGATCCATCCCACCTCAGGCAAAGGGATTCTCAATTATGGTTCTAGTTGAGCATCCCAAGGAGACAAGAGTTCCTTGCTGACTATGAGGTCCCATGAAGGCTTCATGGAAGAACCAATGCTGAAGATACAAGGATGAGGGAGACTTTGGGGTTTGGTACTGAGGAAATGTTTCCAAGTATAATGTGTAGGAGCAAAGGCAGGCAGAAAAGTGAGGCCATCATGTTCAGGAAGAGCTGCCCAGCCTAACTGCTGGATGAACCCTAAGCTCTCCTCGGGACCTAAAATTTCAGGGCTCTTAGTTTGTGCTGAGACATGCCCACCCTAAGGATCTCTATTTACCTGACATTGGCACAAGATGGGTGAATGAAAAGGAAAAACCATAGAGAGAAGCAGGCCAGGTCCTTGAGCAATCCTGGGTCTGCTTCATGTCTCACTCATGTTGGGGCTCAATAGATCCCACAGGGACAAGCACTCAGATTTAGGCTGTCTAGGAGGTGAGACTTCAAACTCCTCCATCCAGGGAGAGGAAGCCCAGCTCTGGCATGTGTCACATCCACAGAACAGACACGCTTCCAGAACCCAATGAGAGCCTGGGGAGAAAATCATCTTGAATTACAGATTGATGTTGACCTCAAGCAGGAATGGGGCCCAGAGAGTTGAGTTGGGCTTGGTTGCCTCGAGGGGCCTCAGTATTATTTTGAACAGACTCAAAATGATCACGATTGGTTGGAAGGACTGGGGAAATTTAGCCTGGAGAAGAGACAACTTGGGGGATGGGGTGGGGTGGGGATGACTGCAGTCTTCAAGTATCTGAAGGGTTGTCAAGTCAAAGAAGGATTAGTCTTGTTCTGCTTGGCCCTAGAGGGCAGAACCAGGACTCAAGATGGAAGTTTAAGGAAGCAGATTTAGGGTTGACATAAAAGAGCATTTCCAGAGCATGATATGCCTAAAAGTACAAAGGACTGCCTCGGGAGGTAGTGAACTCCTTGTCACTGAAGGTGGACTGATCATACATGGACTCTGTGCTGGAAAGGACAGGAGAGACCAGTTACTCCAACTATCTCATCTTACAGATGAGGAAGCTGGAAAGGCCCACAGAGGCTGGACAGTTTACCTAGGATCACTCAGGTTTCATGGGATCGAGTTTGAACCCAGGGCCTCCAACCTCAAAACTTTCCACTGTGTTATGCTGGTCTTCCAACAGATCCTGGAAAGCGACACATGGAGGCATCTTGGTCTCTCACCAACAGAAAAACTCCATGGTTCCATTTTAATGGGACTTTGCACATATTTTTAAATGGCATTTCACATTGTATAAACCAGGTTTACAGCACACCTGGGGGGCAGATACGTCCATCTTTTACAATACATATACGTATGCACTTATGTGATAATACACATGCAATGCACTTATGTACACACAGACATGCAATATAATATGGTCACAACATGAACACATGTGTGTCTGTATATGTATACACACATATGTGCATGTATACGTGTGTGCATGTGTGTGCATTTCACAGTAGAACTAACATTTCACTTGACTGTGTCTTCTTCTGAATTTCCTTTCCTTCTTGTCTGTGGGATCTTTTCTTCTTTTTTTCCTGCAACACTCATTAATTCTCTTTCCCTCCATAACTCTACCTCCTGCCCCTTTTAAATATAATCAGGTAAAACAAATCCACAGATTAATTAGCCTTGTCAGAAAATATGTGTTATTTTCATGTCTAATCCATTGCTTCTCTTCCAAGACGTGGGAGGCTAGCTTTATCATCATGCACAGGTTAGGTGGCCATTTTTGGATATGTGTACCAGGGGATCTCCATATAGGCATGAAGTATGCCAGAGTAGGAAATCTCAACCTGGAGTCTATGAACTTTAAAGCAAAAATATTTCATTAATAGTATTTCAATGTTATTTATTTCTGATTCCAGAAGATGACACAGCATAAGGAGCAATTCAGCTGAACTCTTCAAACATTCCCCTCCAAACAACTTTAAGTAATACCTCAAATTGAAATCCAGAATGGCAGAGCTAACAAAAGGTGTGTGTGTGGGGGGGGGGATGGAGCAGGGGATGACTTAGGGAATAGCCAGGGTTGTGACTGACCTGGAGTGCAGGGTAGACCATGGCACATGACTGCCACAACACCAGCAACAGCTCTTGGAAGCAGCTGTGACAGTGGCAGCAGCCGCTTCCAGAGTTCTCAGCCCATAGATGGTAACAGGGCTGGACAACTGGTCAGTTGGAGATTGGAGGGGATCCTTTACAGGAGTTGGATGTAAAACCTTGTTGTATTGCCCATATGCAGTTCTGGGTCATAATTCTAGAACAAAGAAAAGCATTAGTGCTTGTGGCATAGTGGTACAGGGTCCCTGATCTCAGTTCCAGGGTATAAAAGAGTGTTTGTATATTCATTTCTCTTGTAATAAATCTAGTTTTCATGTAAATTTCATGGGAAGTTGTGATTTCCTGTTGACAAATCTGATCCTAAAAATGAGTAGGTCAAAGGAAAAATCATAGAAACAATAAATAATTTCATTAAAAAGAATTTAAAATGAAATTACATACCAAAATTTATGGGATTTAGCCAAAGCAGTACTTAGAGGAAATTTTATATCTTTAAATACATACATCAGTAAAATAAAGAGAAGATTAACAAACTGGACATGCAATTAAAAAAAATTAGGAAAAGAACAAATTTTAAATCCCCAATTGAATACCAATTTGGAAATCCTGAAAATCAAAGGACAGATTAATAAAATTGAAAGTAAGAAAACTATTGAACTAATAAATAAATAATTGAACTAATAAATAAAACTAGAAATCATTTTTAGGAAAAAACCCAATAAGATAGATAAACCATTAATTTGATGTTAAAATAGAAAGAAGAAAGCCAAGTTACCAATGTAAAAAAAATGAAAAAAAATTAAATTAAAGCAATTACCAGGAACTATTTTGTTTAACAATATGCCAACATGTCCGATGAAATGAAATAAACAAATATTTACAAAAATATAAATTGCCCACATTAACGGAAGAGGAAATAGAATACTTTAATAACCCAATCTTAGAAATAGAGATTGAACAAGCTCCCCAAGGAAAAACTCCCAGGACCAGACGAATTCACAAGTAAATGCTAGCAGACATTAAAAATATTCTAATGTTACATAAACTATTTGGAAAATTAGGTAGCGCCCTACCAAATTCCTTTTATGATACAAATATATGGCTGACAGCTAAATCAGGAAGAACAAAAACAGAAAGAAAACTATAAATCAATTTTCCTAATGAATATTGATGCAAAAAACTCCAAGCAAACATTAGCACAGAGATTGTAGCAATATATTACAAAAATCATACACTATGGCCAGGTGGGATTTATACCAGAAATTCAGGGCTGGTTCAATAATAGGAAAACCATCAGCATAATTGACCATATAAATAACAAAACTCATACAAATTATATGATTATCTCACTAGATTCAGAAAATGCTTTTGACAAAAAACAACACCCCTTCCTATTAAAAACACTAAAGAGCATACAGATAAATGGAGTCTTCCTTAACATGACAAGTAGTATCTATCTAAAACCATCAGCAAGCATTATCTGTCTGGGGATAAGCTAAAATTTTTCCCAATAAGATCAGAGGTGAAGCAAGGAAGCCCATCATCACTGCTATTATTCAATATTGTTTTAGAAAAGGTAGCTATAGCAATAAAAGAAGAAAAATAAATTGAAGGAATTAGAATAAGCCATGAGGCAACTAAAGTATTACTCTTTGAAGATTATATGACGATATACTTAGAGAAACCTAGAGAATCAACTAAAAATCTAGCTGAAATAATTAACAACTTCAGTAAAATTGTAGGATATAAAATAAACCTACATGAATCATCAGCATTTCTATATATTACCAACAAAGCCCATCAACAGCAAGAGATAAAAAGAGAAATTCCTTTTAAAATAACTGTAGACATTAAAAAATAATACTTGGGAGCCTATCTGTTAAGACAAACCTAGGAACTCTATGAACACAATCACAAAACACTTTTTGCACAAATAAAATAAGATCTAAACAACTGCAAGAATATTAATTGTTCATGAGTAGATCAAGGCAATATAATAAAGATAAAATTGCAGGTAATTTATTTGTTTAGTTCTATACTAATTAAACTAACAAAAATTATTTTATAGAGATAAGAAAAATCATAATAAAGTTCATCTGGAAGAATAAAAGGGAATTAATGAAAACAAATGTGAAGGAAGGTAACCTAGCCATACCAGATCTCAGATTGTATTATAAAGTGGCAATCATCAAAATTATCTGATAATGGCCAAGAGATAGAGTGGTAGATCAGTGGAATAGATACATAATATGTGATAGTAAATGACCATGGTAAGTTAGTGTTTGATAAATCTAAAGACCCCAGCTTTTGGGACAAGAAGTAACTATTTGACAAAAACTGCTGGAAAACTAGAAAACAAAATGGCAGAAATTAGGCATAAACCAATATCTTTCACCATATACCAAGATAAGATCGAAATGGGCATATAATTTAAACATAAAGGACATACCATAAGCAAACTGGGAGAACAAGGAATAGTTTACCTGCCACTACTATTGAGAATGGAAGAATTTAATTCCAAGAAAGAGATAGAAAACATTCCTAGATGTGAAATGGACAATTTTGTCTATAGCAAATTAAAAAGGATTTGCACAAACAAAACCAATGCAACCAAGATTAGAAGGAAAGCAAAAAGCTAGGAAACATTTTTTCAACAGAAAATATCTTTGAAAAAAGCTTAAATTCTCAAATATATAGAGAACTGATTCAAATTTCTAAGAATAGAAGCCATTCCCCAATTGGTGGTGGTGGTGGTTGTCCTTTGTTCTTGAAGAGGACCAAAATAACATCACTACGTTAAAGTCAAGTCACAGTATGTCCAGCTATGTCTGGTCAAACCAATATGAGCTCAGAATGTTCTACAGTAGGTTGAGCACAAATAGTCCATGTGAACATTTGGGGCAGATTTTCTAAATTTGAGCATATTGTGTTTCTTTTGAGTTTCTTCAATTTTGCTTTGCTCATAGAGTATAGGACTTTCTCTGATGAGGGTATGACATCCTGAGTGGTCGTGCTAGTGTCCCACATCATGCAATCAATTCCAAAGTTCCTAAGAGAGACTTTGAGAGTTTCCTTGAATCACATCCATACACACACACATATGTATATATCAGCTCTTTTTGTGGTGGCAAAGAATTGGAAATTGGGGGCATGCCCACCAACTGGGGAATGGCTGAACAAGTTGTGGCATATGAATGTAATGGAATACTATTATACTATAAGAAATGATGAGCATGATGGATGGTTTCAGAAAAATCTGGGAAGACTTGCATAAACTGGTGCAAAGTGAAGTGAGCAGCACCAGGAGAACATTGTACACAGTAACAGCAATATGGTAAGATGATCAACTGTGAAATACTTAACCATTTTGATCAATACAATGATGCAAAACAATTCTTGAAAGACTCATGATGAAAAATTCTATGGACCTCCAGAAAAAGAAGTGATGGAGTTTTCCCTTTCTTTATTTTTCTTGTTGTTTTTTTTTTTTTAACATGACTAAGATAGAAATATGTTTTCCATGATTTCACATGTATAATTGATAGCACATTTCTTGCCTTCACAATGACTGGGGAGGGTTAGGAGGGAGAGAATTTGGAAATTTTTCAAAAAGTCAATGCTAAAAATAAAGAAAAATATAATTGATTTCTTTTGTAACCCTTGTGTTTTATTTTATGCATTTAAAAGACATTATTTGGAGAAGTGGTCTATTGACTTCACCAGATGATCCAGGGGGCTCAGGATCCAAAAAAGTTAAGACCTTTTGCTCTGAGAGCTTACTGAGTTTACTTTGGACTCCAAGGCTCTATGATTCTCCCATTTCATAACCCGTAAATGGGGAGCTGAGTCAGAGCTGGCCTCCAGCCTGGAGACCAGGGAGTAAGAGGTTCTCAAAGTGGACAATCTTCAGGAAGAACTGGCCAGGTTTGGGGTATGGTATGCTTCATGCTGGAATATCTTCTCTTCTCTCTCCACATCTGGCTTAGGTCATCAGGAGAAATTACTTTCTTTGTTTTGCCCCATTGACATCTGTCTTTGTCACTGAAGCTTCCATTGGGCTCAGGCAGAAGTCAGGACAAGATGGTCCTCTCCCTCAGGAGGCCTGGCAATTCAGGACCAGCAAGGGATGGGGCTAGAGCTGACCGTGGGGGAAGATGAAAGGAGATTGTCATAGTCCAGACTGGAAATATGTTGGCAGCTCTGTGGGAGGGAGTGTGTGAGTGTATGTGTCAGTGTGTGTATGAGTGTGTGTGTGTGTGCACGCGCACGTGTGCATGAGTATGTTTGTGTAGTAGAAGTAGAAATAATACTAGCAGGGAGTGAAGAAGAAGGTTACTAGAATCAAGGCAAACTGCTGAATATTCCAGTTTTACAGGCATGAAAAATATTGGTTCTCCCTACCCTATTCCCCTTCATTACTTAAAGTGGAAAGCTAGAGACAAGAGGACATGTGTCATAGACTTCAAAGTCCCCAGGAGCTCTGCCTCCTGTTGGCTGTGACCTTGGGTGAATGGCTCTTCTCCTCTGGACCTCCCTCACACTCCTCTCTGTGAAAGGAGAAGGCTAAATGACCTGGTCTCTGCAGTCAATTCCACCTCAAAAATTCTCTGATGCTGGGCACCTAAGTCACTGAAACTTTGGCTTTCTTTCTAACATGCAGAGCCAGAAGGAACCATAAAAGTCAGCCAGTCCCATCTCTACCACCATTTTAGGAATGAGCAAAGTGAGACCAAGAGTGGGGAGCCAGAATCTCTAAGGTCCTAGTCTCTGTTTCCCCCTTGTCTTATAAACAAGGGATAAAAACACCTGCTCACCTCCTGGGCTTGTTGTGAGAGTCCAATAACAACAAAGGCAACGAGCGCCCATGAGAACAACTGAAGTGTCAAATCAGGCATATAACAAAGAAAAAAAAAAACGTATTTTGTAAAAGGATCCTGACTTTAGAAATCCAAAAGGTCTTTAAAAACATTCAGGATACAAGACAACGTCTGCTGGAACTGAGCGAAAGTTTTTAGAGCAATTTCTCTGATGAAGGTGTCATTTCTCAAATATATAAAGAACTGAGTCAAATTTATAAGAAGATGAGTCACTCCCCAATTGATAAATGGTCAAAGGATATGAACAGGCAGTTTTCAGAGGAAGACAAAGCCTGCTGGAACCGGGGACAGAGGAGCACATCAGCCTAGCTATACATTCAGATAAGCCCAGCCAGAGCTGAGTCCAAGGGATGGCATGATGTGGCAGCTGTTTTGGACATAGCGTTAGAGGGCTTTCCAGAATGGCTGGAGCAACAGATTCTCAGTTCCAGGCTCAGTGTCTCCATCACGGTTGGTGATCGATAAGGGCTTGTTGAACTGAACTGAGTTTAATTTTAAAAATAAGTCTGGGCTTAGGTGGCCTCTGAGACCTATTCCTCCTCCAGAATCCAATGAGGTGAAACACATTCGTGGGCTCTGAAATGAAGCCAGGTAGAAATGTGCTCTTGAGGTGACTTCCCCATTCAGTTCTTATTGTTACTGTTTTGTGGTTTGGTCGTTTCAGTCATGCCCAAGTCTCAGTGACCCCATGTGGGGTTTTCTTGGCAAAGATACTGGAGTGGTTTGCCATTTCCTTCTTCAGCTCACTTTACAGATGAGAAACTAACACAAACAGGGTTTAAGGACTTGCCCAGGGTCTCACCACTAGAACATGTATGAGGCCAGATTTGAACTCAAAGAAGATGAATCTTCCTGACTCCAGGCCTGGCTCTCTATCCACCGTGTCACCAGACCCTACTCAAGAAGACTAAGGAATATCCACTCACCTATAATTTTGTGGACCATTTAACACGACATTTCCCGTTTCCCAGACTATCCTTAAGGGAGCTCAGCGCCTAGAACGTTAAGACCTTGGACAGAGCCTGTCAAAGCCGGAGGCAATAGTGGAACCCAGAACGTTGGAACACGGAACAGAGGCGGTTGGAACATAAAAGGCCGTGTCATGGCTCTAGAATTTAGTATGCTGGGGGAGCCCGGCCGGTGAAGTAGGGATGGCAGGGACCGGGATGCCCGGGGTCCGCAGAATGGCTGCCGGGTCGTCGGCTGATTAGCGGCCGGACCGGGAATGGAGAACTAAGCCTCCTGGAAACGTTATGGGACAAGGGACCAACTGTTCTTCCAGTACAGTGGCGCGAGGAGCTACCCGGGGAAATTGCCGCCGCCGTCGCCGCCGCCGTTGCCGTCGCCCCACGGGCTGTGTGATCTGCATGATGGATTTCGTCTACGGGGACGCCATCCGCTGCCTGCCCTGCCTGCACACCTACCACGTCCACTGCCTCGACGACTGGTTCCTGTGCTCCTTCTCGTGTCCCTGCTGCTGCGAGCCAGTGGACCCGGCCTGGTTCTACTCCTGCTGCTGAGTCTGGAGCCTGGCAGCCGCCATGGCCCCCCGGCCCCCCTGAGGTGAACCCCTGCCTGGAGCTAGGAGGGCCTGCCGTTGGGGGAGCATGGCCAAAAAGTGCCCGAGCTGGGCGGCCCCGCTCCAGAGGCCCTTGGTCCAGGAATGTCCCGGCTGACACTTCAGGGTCTCCAGCCTAAAGCTGGGCTCTTTTCAGTCAAGTAGCTACAGATTTTTCTGTCTCTCCCCCCTCACCCCAACCCAGAACTATCCCCCCTCCTACTCTTGAGTTTTTAAAGATGAGCCTGAAGGTTAATCTTTCTCTCTTAACCCCATAATGCGGAGCCCCAGGGCCCAGTACCTGAATCTCCTTTTAAGGGGTGCTGGGAGAGGAAGCATTTTAAATCCCAATTCTGGGAGTCAAATGTTCAGCATTAGGGTGTAGAGAGAGCAGGAGGAAGTTGGCATTGGTCCCCTCTCTCTTTGGACCTTTGGGTTGGCGGGGAGGAAGAGGGAAAAACCAGGCAGCTTTTACTAACAAGCCTGGTGTATTGGATTTCTCCCCTAACCAGCCACCTCTACCATCTGAGGATGTGAGAAAGACCTCTAGCACCCCTTCTTATACCTCCTTCTGACCAGCCCCAAACCTGTTAGGGTCAGAATCCTGGCTCCTCCCCTGAGTTGGGTCAACTTTGATCAGTCACAGAATCTACTCTCTTTGAAGTTGGACAAATGGGATTGGGGTATTCATCTGTCCTTCCCCTGGTGCCTGGACAGGTTGAATCTTGCTTCAATTAGCCTTGGTTTAGAGCTGAGGACAATAGGTCATGCATGACCTACTCTGGGGAACAGGGTTCTGAGGTTTGGAGTATATTTTCTTAAGCCAAATTAATTCTGTGGAGCGGGGGTGCAGAGAAGGAAGCGGAATGATGCAGCTTCACAATATGGCTCACCTGAGGAACAATTGTTGCCTTCAACATAGCCAAGACCCCCTCACCCATCCCAGAGTATAGGCCTCCTTTCTGTTGGCAGGGGATCTTGCCCCTGGTCATTATGGGTGTCCCCAGGCTCTGCTCCATAGGGTGAGAGTGGCTGGAGAAGAGTCTTACAAAGGATTCTCTCTTGGGCTGGTTCCAGTAGAAGAGATTAACAGGGACCCTGATCACATGGAAAATAAGCAATAAAAGAAAAAGGAAGAAATGAAAGAAAGAAGGAAGAGAGAGATTCAGAGACAGACAGAAAGAGAGAGGGGAGAGAGAGAGAGACAGAGACAGAGACAGAGAGAAGAGGGAGAGAGGAGAGAGATTGAGATTGAGAGAGAGACAGAGAGAGAGAGACAGAGAGAGACAGAGAGACAGAGACAGAGATAGACAGAGACAGAGAGAGGAGAGAGAATGTAGTATGTTGGAGTGGAAGATATCTTAGAGAAGAATACTTTGACTGAAGACTAAAGAAAGTCAGAGTTCACAAGGATGGTTAGGAATGATTGAGTTCAGCCGTCTCCTTTTGCAAATGAAGAAATTGAAATCTAACAAGAGAGGGGAAGTGACTTTCCTAAAGTCACATAATCTGTAGGACTTCCAGACTTTTCCAGCTCCATAATTCTGTAGGCTGCTGGCTTCCTTCTTGTTTCACAGTCCAGATAATTTGCAGCTCCCATGTGTTTTGTTGTTTGACTGCTGTCAGACTCATTAGTCCCTGGGAACCTCAAAGAACAAAGTGCAGTTGGGGCCCAGAGAGGAAAGAGGTGGCCATATGGATTTGATGCTTTCTCAGCAGGGAAGAGTCCCCCAGAAGATAACCTGGGGACAGTGGAGTTTTAGAAAACAGGGACTGAGGGCAAGGGTTTTATGTTTCAAACGCAGGCACACTCTGCACTCTGATGCTCTAATTACAGCCTTCAAGGGGTAACTGAGAGCCTGAATTGTCTGGGAAGATAGGAAAACTCTGCACCTCATTTACAAGGAATAACTTTTCCCTTTTTAGATTGATCTTTGGTTATGAAAATACTAAGAGATAAAGGATCACATTCGTCGAATAGAGAGCTGGCAGGGACCTCAGAGATCATCATTTATAACTGATGGTCAAGCATTTACAAAGTGCCCGATGTGTTCCGGGCACCCAGCTAAGTACAGGACAAACAAGAAAATGAGTGAAACAATCCCTAGTCTGACCCCTGAATTTCAGGAATGAGGAAATTGAGGGCCAGAAAGAAGGCATTTGCTAAAAACTACATAGTAAGGAATAGAGTCAGCATTTGAACTCAGCTCCTCAGACTCTGCTCTCGTTACTCACTCTACACCACCTGTTCTGATTCTCAGGCAACTGTTTACTGGACCCAGGGTGGTCTATTTCTTCAACTCTCCAACTTCCTCAGAGTTTAGCTCAAAAGCTTTCTTTTACAGGAGAATTTGTCTAATCTGGTTCCACCATGGACTGTGTGTGTGTGTGTGTGTGTGTGTGTGTGTGTGTGAGTGTGAGTGTGTGTTTGTGTATATGTGTGTGACTGTGTATAAGTGTGTGTGAGTGTGAGTGTGTTTGTATATATGTGTGAGTGTGTGTATAAGTGTGAGTGTGTGTATTTGTGTATATGTGTGACTGTGTGTGTGACTGTGTGTATGAGTGTGCGTGTGTGTGTGTGTGTATGTGCATGCTTCAGCCTTCTCCTTCTAGCCACCATTTGTTGACTGGTCCGTGATGGAGGAGTTGGTGGGTGGAGGCCCCGGAGGAGTTATTTCTCTATTCTCACTCCTGCTGTCTCATTGTCTACAGGCCAGAAGAATACCAGACCTTGAAGCAGCTTGTACGCAGTCCAGCTTCCCTCCCACCAGCCAGTAAACCCAAATAAACAGCATTCACAAAGATCCAGAGGCCTCCTGGTGTATGGGAGAATAGCACTGACAGGACACCAGAAAAGCTTATGTGGCCATTTCTCTGCAAATCGTCTGCCGAGCTAATGGAGAAAAGATTAGATTGGCTTGGGTTGGTGCAAAGGGGCAAGTGGCTTAGGCATCTAGGAGATTTAGTGGGAAGATGTGTCTCTGCCAAACTTCTGGGTCCACTGAGGACCCCCCCCTCAACACACACACACACACAGACACACACAAACACACATACATACACACATACAAATACACACAGACATACACACAAACACACACAGACACACATAAACACACACAGACACACACAAACACACATGCACACACACAGACACACACACAGACACACCTATCAGGCATCTCAAGGTGTGTGGCTGATTTCCTGTCACTGGACCGACTCTGGACTCAATCAAAAAATATTTATTAGGCACCTAGTATATATACGAGAGGTATCATGCTAAGGGATACACAAGAGGTGAAGGGCAATTCCTGCTCTCAAAGAGCTTATGATTTCATGGGGAAGACAATATCCAAACAAACATGGACAAAGCAAGCTATAGAGAGAAGAAACAGGAAATAAGTCCCAAAGAGAAGGCGCTGACCAAACCGACTGACTCAAGTCCACAGTGAGGGAAAAGCAGTGAAGCACCCCAGCAATTCCCCTACTCCTTTTTTTTTTCAGTGAGGTTCATAGAATGTTAGAGTTGGGAGGGACCTTGAGATGCACAGAATCTGAAAGCTGGGAGGGCTTTGCCAATAGAAAATGTCAGAGCTGGAAGGGTCCTTAGAACAGAGAACATCAAGACATTGTCTCTCAGAGCTAAAAGGAATCTTTGAGATCATCCACTCCAACTCTTTCATTTCCCAAGTGAGGAAACTGAGGCACAGGGAGGAGATCAATATTTCAAGGTCATACAGCTACCTAATAGCAAACCTTCCTTCCTTCCTTTCTTCCTTTCTTCCTTCCTTCCTTCCTTGCTCCCTGCCTTCATTTTATTCAATAAACAGTTATTAAGCACCTAAGGTATGCAAGTCATGCTAGATATTGGAAGTGATATGAAGTTTAGATGAGAAACACAGACCCAGCCTTCAGAGCCCTCACAGTCTATTAGGAGGAAAGACACAAACAGGTAACTATAATATGGAATAAAATATATAGTAATTACATTAACAAGTAGCAAACAGAGTGCTGGATCGTGTCCTGGGACTGGGGAGTCATTAATAGATAGAAAGGACTCCCCTTAAGAAGTAGGACTTGAGTTGGTCTCACAGGGTGAGGAGGCAGCCTTGAGGGAGGACAAGCAGACATCCTCCAGCAGGGAGGTGAGGGATCATGGAAAGCTGTCAAGGAAAGACCCATTTGCCTTGAGGACATGGAAGGGGTAGGAGGAGGGAGTAAGCTGAAATGATGATGCAAAGGTTCAGGCAGCCCAAAGTCTCCCTCATCTTGTCTTGGGGTCCTTTGTAGGCGCTGTTGGGTAGACCCAGGAAGGTATAAGCTCCTTAAAAGGGGTTTAATAACTGCCTGAACTGAGTTACACTCAGCGAAACTCAGTTTCCTATAAATGCCTGAACTGAATTACTCTCAGTTTCCAAATAGTATCAGACTCATGAGTCAACGGCAAGAGTTCTCCATCTCTTGAGATCGTTCCCACCATGCTCTAGGTAAGCAGGAATCAGGAAGAACTGAGTTCAAATCCTGTATTGGATGCTTGCCAGCTGTGTGACCCTAGGCAAATCCCCTGACTTTTCTTAGCCTCAAGCTCCTTATCCATAGAAGAGAGGAAGTAACACAACAGCTAGCTCTGATCTCGAAGGGAGGTAGTGAGGAGCCAGTGAGGTAACAAAGGGTGTTGTAAATCGTGTTTTGAAATGGTAACTTCATTTGTTCAGGTAAAGGGCTCCCCAGGAATGATGCTCCTTCCATATGAAGAAGATGCCGGCGTGCTGTAGAGCAAAAGATTTGGATCCGGGATCCATAGGCTTTTTTTTGGGGATTTTAATAACTATTTCCACATAATGAGTTTCCTTTGTAATTCTACTTTTTTCATTTTACAGTTTTATAAACAATTCTGAGCAAAGGTCCATAAGCCTAACCAGGCTGCTCTAGGGGTTCAGGGAAAGAACAAACTTTTATTAATGCTCCTGCCAGGAACTGTGTGAAGTACCTGACAAATAGGACCTCACAACAACCCGAGGAAGTAGGTGCTATCATCACCCCCATTTGACAGCTGAGGAAACTGAGGCAAGCAGGTTTAAACACATGGATAGAAAGTGTGTGAGAATGGATTTGAACGGAGGTCTTCCTGACCTGGCTCTCTAACCATTGCACCACCCAGCTTCCTGAGGAGTTCTGAGTTTTTTTCCAACACTGAGAGATTCTGGGATTGGGTGATCTATGTATGTAGGGAAACAGATATGGGGTACAAATGTGTGTGGGGGTGCGGGGGGTAGAACACATTGGCCTGGCCTCTTCCTTCAGGCCTACATGTATGCTTAGCAGATGCTAAGTCCTAAATCCTTCTCATGAGGCTTTGCTAATATCCTTTGAACCTTTCCCTCTTCCCAGTGCCCTGCTAGGAAGCCCCTAGAATTCTGCTAATAACTGGATTACCCCTTGAGCCTGGGAAGGTCCCTGCTCCATTCCCCACCCTGCCCCCCCGACCCTTCTGTCAACTTGGTATGACTGATGATTCCAATATCCCTGTCTTTTGCTGACAGCCCATCTAAGCTGTCTCAGATCAACAATGACCCCCTGCCTCCTTATTCAGGCATCCCCAAATCCAAGCCCTTGACTGCTTGGGACAGCTGGGTCTCCCTCCTTGACCCTAATGATGTTGGGCTGTAAATGAGAATCCCCTTGGTGTCCTGGTCTGGGATCCTGCTTGACATGGCTGCCAGTCACCTTGTCAGGGTCTGGATGGGAGTTGTTGGAATGAAGACTAGTCCTTCTCATTTTTGCAAGTTTTTTATTTTTATTATTCCTGGTACTCTGAAGACTCTGGAGGACCTTCTGCTAGGCTGGTTCATCCTCCAGCAGCCAGAATGATTCTTGCCCTGAATGATGCTGGATGGGACTTTTCCTGGTGGCATATTCCTGGTGGAAGATCCATCCAGTCCTGGGAAAGGAAGGAGGGGACTACAGAGAGGGAGCTGGTGTGGCGAAGTGGGAAGAACACTCGGCTGGGTGTCCAGAGAGCCAGCTTCAAGGCTCAGCTCTCTTAAGGACTCACTATGGCCCTCCTGTCAAGACAGCCTTTGATATCTGCCCAGTCTTCCATAGCTGAATTCCTAGAAGAGGCCATCTATGCTCATGGTCTCTGCTTCCTCTCTTCCCAGCAACTTATCAGGTCTTGGAATCTTGTTCCCAATTAATCAAGTGTCCTCATTAACCTCCAAGCTCAAACTATAGTCCTCTGACATTAAATTTTTTTTTTTCAACTGGGGTGGGGGGGGGGGTAGGGAGTGGAATCTGTGACTTCAAGGCTACATGTGCCCTTGAAGCCATCCTAACTCCTTCCTACCATTTTCCTTGTCTTACGCTTTATCCCCTTAGTTGCCAAATCTGCTGGTCTTTTTTTTTTTTCCAGTCCTCATTCATCTTGGTATCTTTGAAGCCTCCACATACCCACAATCCAAATTCCCAGTCACCTTGTCATTCCTTGCACACTATACTCAATACTCCATCTCCCACCTCTGTGCACTTTCATTAAGTGGACACCATACCTGGGATGCTCTCCCTCCTCACTTCTGCCTTTTGGTTCCCATCAACTCAGGTCTTTACTGGTCCCTCCCCACAGCTAGTACCTTCCCTCTGAAGAAAACCAACAATACAGTGATCTAATCTAAAGTGTATGCAACATTTCACAGCTGTAGACTCCTCTATCACTATTAAAAAAAAAAATAAACCACCATCACCTCATTAACAGAAGTCTTTTTTTTGTTGTTGTTCTCCTACTACCGTTGGAACAGGAAAGAAAAGGAAAACATTTCATGAATAAATATGGATAAAAGCAAAACTAACTCCCTCTATGACTGTGTACAGACATATCTCATTCTGCACCTTAGACCCATCACCTCTCTGTAATGAGGAAATGGATGGTTTTGAAAAGACATGGAGAGACTTATATGATCTGATGCAAAGTGAAGCAAGCAGAACCCAAAGGATAATTTATATTATAATGGAAATATTATGAAACTGGAAAATTTTGAAGCCTTTTATAAGGTGATGAGGAATGAAATGAGAAGAACCAGAAAAAAATCTAATAATATGCTAAAAGCAACATTGACAGCTGCTACATTTATGATCAATACAATGGCCATTCATGATTCCAGAGGATGAATGATGAAAGATTCCATCCATTACCGAGAAGCAATGAATTTAAGGTATAGAATGGAGGATGTAAGTGATGTTTGTGTATGGGTATATGTACATATATATATATAAAATTATAAATGTATGTGTATACATAATGTACATGCATGTATATACATACTTACATAGGTGTGTACATATATGTATTTATTCTTGACATCTCTGCTATCCCCTTTTCTCCATGCACATCACAACCACTCCAATCGAGGCCTTCACCAGCTCTTATCTTCAATATGGCAAGTCTTTTCATTGGACTCCTCATCCTATCTCAACCTTCTCCACAACAATCTCCATAAAGCTGCCAAAACATTCCTGGAGCACGAATCTTACATGCCATTCTCAAGAACCTTCAGTGGTTCCCCATTGCTTCTAAGATACAATGCAACCTTTTCATCTTGGCCTTTGTAATCTCTCTTCAACTTACTTTTCTAGATTTTCTGAATGCTAGTCCACTTTATGAACTCCCAAGATCACTTGACTCTCTCCTAAACATGTCACGCCATCTCTTCCTTCTGGGACCTTTTCTAGGCTGTGCCCTCTGCCTGGAATGCATTCTCTCCTTTCCTCTGCTTCTTATAATCCCTAGCTTTTTTCTGGATCTCAATTCATATAAAGAACCCCCCCCTCTACCAATGTAGGTCAACACTGGGTTTGCAGTTTAGACAGTTGTGAACAGAGGTGTCAGAGACACAGTCTCTATATGTGTCCTGCAACACTCCTGAGTACCACCTAGGTCATACTAAAATGTAATTGGGACATCTTTACCAAAATTAATGAATAAAAAAAGAAAATACATAAGCATGTGTGGTTTTCTAATTCAACCTTGATCCGTGGTTTAAGGTCCCCGTTTCTCTTTGTGTTTGACCCGCTAGTGTAGAGAACTTTACAGGCTAAATGACTCGTCCACAGCCAATAACATGAAAGATGGACCTGAACATCTCTTTTTGACTCTAAGGCTCTCTATTCACTATAGAGATCTCAAAGTCAACACGTCCAGAGAAGAATTTATTTATCATCTTTCCCACCAACCCACCTCCCCTTCCAAAGTCCCCCAGAGAATCACTAGAAGTAGGAATAAATAACAATGAAAGAGGCCACACTGTCTCTTTATCGTAGTAGCGTTACCACTGCTTCTCCTGTGTTAATGTCAGATGTAGCACGGTTTGGGAGATGCATCTTTGCCATCAGCTTTGCCGATGCACCCTAACAACCAGGGGCTTTCTCATCCTGAGTTGCATCTGGAGCCTTCTCTTTGCATTGTCTCCCTCACTGGAATGTGGGTTCCTCAAGAGCAAAGACAGTTTTATTCTTATGAACGTATGGCCCCAAAGCTTTTCACAGCGTGTACAAAGCCCTTCAAACATGTTTCTCTTTCATTCATACACTCATTCAAAGGGCTGTCTAAAGAAAGAAAATGGGGTGGCTAGGTTGTGCAGTGAATAGAGCACCGGCCCTGGAGTCAGGAGGACCTGGGTTTGAGTCTGCCCTCAGACATTTAGCATTAGCTTTTTGACCTTGGACAAGTCACTTAACTCCAATTGCCCACCAAAAAGAGAAAAGAAAATGTCCTGTTCATTTAAAAATATTGATAGCTATATTTTGTTACTTTTATGTTTAAGTATATCCTTTCCTCTTTTATGCTCAAAGATATTAAAAAAGAAAGAAGAGAGAAGAAAACTGTCCAGTCCAAGATCAACACGTCAGCTGAGCCAGACAGTATATGTGATGTTCCTTCCCAGGCTCTGACTTCTGCAAAGAAGGGAGGAAGGAAGTACATTTTATTACCCCTCCTTGGGGCCAAGTGAGATGCACAGTGGATGATATTAGACGTAGAGTCAGGAAGCTCTGAGTTTGAATCCTGCCTCAGACATTTAGTGGCTATGTGGCCCTGGGCTTAACTTCTCAGCCTCAGTCTAACTCATCTGTAAAGTGGAAGTAACCGTAGCATCTACTTCCCAGGGTTGTTGTGAGAATCAAATGAGACAATAGACACAAGGTACTTTAAAATCTCAAAATGCTCTCTCTAGCAATGCCAGCTACTACTCTTACATATTACCTTACAGAAGTTAGTTACTTACTAGCTTATAGCCTCACCTGGAATCTGCGTATGGGGACATTTCAGGGGCAAGTGCTGCATTTGGGGAGGACGCCTTGTGTGGGTTCTGCTGTGCTATATCAGCTCATCATAACCAATAGAGCTAGTGGTTCTGGGGGATTGGGAGCATTTTTCTCCTGGGCTTCTCCAGGGCTCATGATAGCACACTCTCTGCCGATGTACAGAGGGCTGCGGTAGAGCCATGACTAGCCCCAGGGTTTAGTCTAAATAATCTGAGAAGCACGGGAGAGGCAAATGCTTTCAAGCTGGCTAAAAAAAAGGTTCTTTCTTTTATTTATTTGAAATATACTTTCTTCTCCACTGCAGAGGCGCTTTTGAGGAAAAGCGGAGATTTTTCCTGTCTGTGAAGAGGGTCTCCTACGCGTCTGAGCTCCAGGCTGGAGTTCCTCTGCCTTGTGTAGAACAGCCTCCCTCCCTTCCTCCCACTGCCCCCTTCTGTAGAACCCCAAGATGATACGCTGCTCACTCACAACACCCTGGTGCCAGGGGAGCACAGGGTCTTATCGTGCTCCCCCTTCCCATTTCATGGATGAGGAAACTGAAGCTCAGAGGGTAAAGTCACATTTTCAGGTTTCTACAGTTCATAACTGTGGGAGCTGGATCCATTTCTCCTGACTTCAGACAACTATAGAATCACAGAATTTAAGAGGTAGAAGGGGAGCTCAGTGGCCATGCAGTTGAACCTATACATTAAAGGAATTTGCACTATGACATAATGGATGGAGCTCCAGGCCTGGAGTCAGGAAGACCAGCTTCAGACACTTCCTAGCTGTGTGACCCTGGGCAAGTCATGCAACCCAGTTTGCCTCAGTTTCCTCATCTGTAAAATGAGCTAGAAAAGGAAATGGCAAACTATTCCAGTATTTCTGCCAAGAAAACCCCAGATAGGGTTGCCAAGAGTTAGACATGACTCAACCACAACAATAACACTATACCATGCCCAATAAATGGTCTCCCAGCCTCTGCTTGAAGTCCTTCAAGGATAAGGAGTCCAGCACATCCCAAGGCTTGCCATTCCATATCTGAACTGCCCTAATCGTTAAGACAAACCTCAGCCTCTCTCTTTGCAACCTCTCCTCATTGTTCCTGGTTCTGCCCTCCAGGGCCAAGCAGAATAAAGCTGGCCCCTATGCCATGAGGCAGCCTTCAAATGATTGGTGTCTCTTTCAGGGTGTTCCAGCAGAGGCCCATGGCTTCCTGCCAGGTACGTCACTGTGCCCTGACCATAGTAAGTAATTAATAAATGCTTATCGAGCATTTGACTGAGCCCTCTTGGGTGTGGGCTGGACTAGATGGCCTCTGAAGTACCTTCCAAATCTCAAATTCCATGAAGCAACTGAACCCCACTGGCATGTCATTTCATCTCTCTCTGCCTTGGTTTTCCCATCTGTAAAATGGGCATAATAGTCAAGAGATAAACTTTCTAAAGATCCCTACTGTATTGTGTGCCAGATGCTGAGTACGAAAATACAACCGTGAACCAGTGCCTCCCCTCAAGGAACTTATATTCTAACAGAGACACAACATTACATGGATCCATAGATTCAAAACAGATACAGAATAAATACAGACAGGTGTTTATGAGGCCCTTAATTTATTAAAAGGAAAAAGAGCATCCTGGGTGAATAACTATAATGCTTAATATTACATAGTAGCCAGGACTGAGTGTTCAGGTGAGGTGTCCTTGGAAGTCACTGGAGGAAGGTCCTTAGAGATGAGGACACTGGGCAGAGACTTCCCAGAGCAGGTAACATTTCATAGACCATTTGATTATAGATGTCCCCTAGTCTCATTGCCCCATTATACGAATGAGAACACTAAGCCCCAGAAAAGTGAAGGAACTCGGCCAAAGTCATGAGTGCTGTGAGTAGAAAAGCTAGGATATGAACTTTGAACTTCTACTTTCCATAGCATCAGATTTTTCTCACTTATATATATTGGTCCTTAAAATGTGGGATGGAATATGTGAAGAAGAGGTAAGAGGACCTACCAAGCAGGCACTGGGAACAGGATGGACAAAGGTGTGGAGGTGGGAAATCTGAAAAGAAAGAAGGAACACTCAAACCGAGAATCTATTTGAAGGTTTAACAAAGCCCTTCCTTCATTTTTATTAATTGCTTATTATGATATGACTTGCTGTATACACAAATAAAACTAATTTTCTTAAGGAACTTCCATTTTACCAGAGAGAAGCATTTTATATAAAATTCTATACATATAATTCTGTAAATGAATAAATAAAAATGAAAATGAATAAAAGCAGAATATTTCTTCTCCACAACAGCATTTTCACCCTCATTCCTCATCCAGTTCACCTTTGCTACTGTACAATCAAGCCAGAACGGGAAGGGCCCTCTTTCCCAGCTATGGACGCTCTCAGTGCATCTGTGACAGATGAATCAAGTGCACGTAACATGAACATGGCGCCAGGATGAAAGGGAGAAGTGGACAGGAGTCAGTTAAGTGGAAAGAGGGCCTCGACTGGCAGCCACCTCCCCCAACCCATGAAAGTAAAGGGCTGACCATGAAGAGAATCATGATCCCAGAGGTCAAAGGACAGCAGATGTCCAGGCCCAAGCAGACTTGAGAGTGTTGGTGACAAGGTCTGAAAACATCAAGACAGGAAGGACTGATTGGTAGTAATTGGAAAGAGGGACAGGCCGCGTCCCCTCCAATTCTACTAAAGCCAATTTGAAGATACAGAGCCCATCTTCAGTGTCATAGACTGAGTGGTGGATGCCACGGGGTTCCTTCATTAATCAAGCCAGACATCTTGACTGAGCAACTCCTGTGCATGGAAGCTGTAGGCTAGGCATGAGAACATTCATTGTCTTCTGGTTTTAAGCTTCAGCTCAGGTCCCCTCTCCTCCTTGTTGCTATTGTTCAATTGTTTTCAATTGTGTGTGATTCTGTGACCCCATTTGGGGTTTTCTTTCCAAAGATATTGGAGTGGGTTTGCCATTTCCTTCTCCAGCTCATTTTACAGATGAGGAACTTAGGCAAACAGGGTTAAGTGACTTGTCCAGGGTCACCCAGCTAATAAATGTCTGAGGCTGGATTTGAACTCATAAGGATGTCTTTCTGACTTTAGGCCCAACATTCTATCCACTGTACCACCTAGCTGCTCCTCTCTCCTCCACAGAGTCTTTGATTACCAACCCCCTCTCCTCCACCTCAGGAGAAGGACCTTGCTCAAGGCCATGTAGATAGCAGAGCAGCTAAAAACATGATGTCCCTTATAAGGGGCCAGGTCACAAAGGACTTTAAAAGCCAAAGGATTTTTATTTTGTTTTGGAGGTGAAAGGAAGCCATTAGAGTTGACTGATTAGGGGAGATAGTCAGACTTTCATTTTAGGAGAATTGCTTTGGTGGCTGAATGGAGGATTGATTGGCATGGGGAGAGATGTGAGGCAGGCAGACCCATGCGCAGCTATGGCAATGGTCTAGGTGTGAGGGGATGAGGGCTTGTACCAGGGTATGGGCCGTGACAGAGGAGAGAAGGGGTGTGTTCTAGAGATGCTGCAGAGATGACATGGACAGGCCTTGGTAACAGATTGTAAATGGGAGGGGGTGAATAAGGGTAGGGAGTGTGTGAAAGAGAATGAGAAGTTGAGAATGCCGGCTCAGACACCAGCCTGAGTGACTAACCTCTGCAGTAACGGGTGAGGTTTTCTTTGAATCAACCATTTCTCCAGCTTTAGTTCCTGAATTGGGGCTTTGTGCCTGGGCCAGGCACTGTCTTTTGTGGTGCTTCTTGCGTGGGATGGTCAGCAATGTTTGGTTTTTCTCTGTGTCCTCTGGGTTCCACAGGGTTCTACCTTCCAGGAATATGTTCCCTTGGATCTTTGAGGTTCAGAGCAGTAGCTCTTCAGAGTTTTCTCTGACATCTCAGGACCAAGTGTTAGAGACCTCAGAGCCCTAGGACTTGGGGTATCCTGAGTTGAGTGCTGTGGCATCACTGGTCATTACCCTGTGCCTGATGCTTTCAAGATCCCCACCCTGGACCTTTCTGACCACCTGTGTCTTCGTTAGTGAAGACTTCTGCTCTTGCTGTCCCCAGACACAGAATCTCTCAGACTCCTTTTATCCTCTGCCCATTTCTGTTCATACTTGGAGACAACCCTATGCTGGTGATACCACCCCTTTTCTTGTTGTCCTGGGATATATTTCATTCTCAACTTTACTGCCTATAGTTTTATGCTGGATTTCTTGGTCACTGCTCAGTGTGGTGCGAGCTTCGTGGCTTTGGTTATGGGAGATTTGTAGGAGCCGGGGAGTCTGCCTCACATTCAGGCAGGCGTCTGGGCTCAGGGCTTTACAAATATCATTTCACTGACCCTCACAGGAACCCTGAGAGGGAGGTGCTCTTGGCATCCCCACGCACTCTGCCACTCAGTTGCCTGAAAGCAGAGATGAGGAGGCTTACAGGAGAGGTGCTGGGAAGGCAGAATTCACTCCTTGGCAAAAGATGGGTCTTTGAGTAAAGATCTCGGGATGACCATCAGCTTGCAATCCTAAGTGACTGGGAGGGTGGTGGTGACCTCAACAACAATGAGAAAAATTCTTCAAAAGGGAGGGTTTGGGACAGGAGTGTGCTGGCAAGTGTGGGCAATCAGCCTCCCCCCCAAAGGGTGCACAAATCAAGTTTAACTTGCATTATTAATATATTCTCCAACACTTCCTCTACTCTAGATAATCAACAACAATGAATCAGTTCTAATTTACAGGGATTTCCAAGGCTTAAATATTCACATTGAAAATTTAGCAATTTATGCTCAAGAATTTGTTTGAGTTGGCTCCAATGCAGCCCTGGTTTGGGGGAAGGAGAATGAGTCTTGCTTTGTCCAGGTTGAGTTTAAGATGCTTATGGGACATCCAGATCAAGATGTCTAATAGGCAGTTGGTCACGCTGGAATTTAGATCAATAGAGAAGTTAGGGCTTGATATACAGGTCTGGGAACAATCTGCGTGGAGATAGTAATTAGGGTTAGGGTCACAGAGTTAGGGGGCAATTAGGTGGCTCAGTGGATAGAGTTCTGGATCTGGAGTCAGGAAGACATGGGTTCAAATATGGTCTTAGACAATTACTAGCTGTGTGACCCTGGGTAAGTCACTTAACCCTGTTTACCTCAGTTTTCTCATCTGTAAAATGAGCTGGAGAAGGAAGTGGCAAACCACTCCAGCATTTTTGCCAAGAAAACTTCAAATGGGGTCATGAAGAGTTGGGCATGACTGAAATGACTGAACCATAGAATGCAGAGCTAGGGCTTAGATTTGTTCCTCTTGATCCTAGAGAGCTAAATTAGAACAAATGGCCTGATGTAATCTGATTAGAAAATCTCCCTTTTCATTATACTATGTTATGGAAATGCTTGTTTTATTCATAAATATAAATTATTTTTAAAGTGTCTATTATAGGTAAAGAAAAAAAAGGAAAATCTTCACCCCAACAAGACCTGCCTTGAATGGGAACGGGCAAAGCAAAATCTTCCCCAGTTGGTTTGCAAGGTCAAGGAGCCTTCACAGCCTTCTCCACCCCATGATTTAGCAGAGTGCTTGTCATCTAAGTTTCTACTCAATGCTTGCTGACTAGCTGATTGATACAAGCAGAGCCAGGAAGACAATAGCTTGGTGATGTCATAAGAAAATGCTTATTCTTGCATCAGTTGTCCTGGGTGATCTCTATAGGATTCTGGGATTCTGCAAAAGATTTCTGTAAGGGCTCCCTTTCTCACATATTGGCCAACCTCACAATTTTACCGAGCCTTGTCCTTATCAAAGAATCACATCAACAGGGGAAGTGATGTCTCGAGCACAAAGCAGATCACCGCAGCTCTTGACCTCAACTGTGCTCAAAAGCAGAAAAGACCCAGGGAGAGACACAAAGGATCAGCTGTGATGTGGCCCCTCTCAACCACAAACACCAGCACAGGCTGACCAGATCTGATTCACAGCTGCCACGGGAGCTACTTTCAGAAGCCCCCTGCAGCTAATGTTGGGCATCCTTTGATTAGGAAGGTGGCTGACTTTCCCGACCAAGCTGTCATTTTAAAGAGCTCCCAAATCTGGGTTGCGGTGGACTCCAGCTTGCCCCACTACACAATTTTGGGTTCAGTGAGATTACAAAAGGCAAGCCCATCATCTGGGGCATGTGGAGATGCTGTCTGACATATGAAGTATGGAACTGGGTGGGGAGACAGTAAATACCCCTGGCTAGCCTGAGTGAACCTGATTGATTGTCAGGAGGAGCAGAAAGGACAGTGTCGTCTCCTATAGGATCACAAAAACAGAACAGCTTAGGTTTTCTTCTTGTAAACGTTGTATATACTTATAAGTATTGTTATTACTACTCTTCCTATATCTGAATTCCTGGGGGGCAAAGAAGGTTTCTTTGCTGGCCTTACACCTTCAGCATTAAACATAGTAGCTAACATACAGCAAGTATTCATCAAATGCTGCAAATTGTCATTGATGAGATAAATGCAAATTAAAACAACTTTGTGATGCTACTCACAACTATCAGATTGGCTAATATTATGGAACAGGAAAATAACAGATGTTGAAGAGGAAGTAGGAAAATGGAGACACTAATGCGTTGTTGGTGGAGTTGTGAACTGATCCTATCATTCTGGAGAATAATTTGTAACTACGCCCAAAGGATTATAAAACAGCATACCCTTTGATCCAACAGTTCCACTGCTAGGTCTGTATCCCAAAGAGATTAAAAAAACGAACAAACGTGAACTCTGTGTACAAAAATGTTTATAGCAGCTCTTGTTTTCATGGTGGCAAATAATTAGAAATTGAGGGGATGCCCTTCAGTTAGGGAATGGTTGAACAAGTTGTGGCACATGATTGTGATGGAATACTATTGTGCTATAAGAAATGATAAGTGAGATGGTTTCAGAAAAACCTGGGAAGACTTATACAAACGGATGCAAACTGAAATGAGCAGAACTGGGAGAACTTGCACACAGTAACAGCAACATTGCGAGATGATCAGCTATTAATGATTTAGTTATTCTCAGCGACATAATGATCTGAAACTGTTCTGAAGGACTTATGATGAAAAAATACTATCCACCTCCAGAGAAAGAACTAATGGAATCTTAATGCGGATCAAAGAATACTTAAAAAAATTTTTTTTCATCATTTTTCTTGTTTTGTTTTTGTTTGGTTTTGGTCTGTTTCCTTTAGCAATGTGTTTAATATGGAAATGTTTTACACGACTGCACAGGTATAATCAATATCAAATTGCTTTCCTTCTCAAGGAGAGTAAAGGGAGGAGGGGGAAGAGAATTTGATATTTTTTTAAAAAATGAATGTTAAAATTATTTTTTATTTGTAATTAGAAAAAATAAAATATAAAAATGTTCACTTAAAAATTAGCAGGGATAAATGTAAAGTTTTCCATTTGGGTTTAAAAAATCATTAGACAGCTAATTGCCTATTTAAACAAAAAAGATTTGAGTATTTTTGTGAGCTTTCAGGTCAGTTGATCCATCTATTATTAGATACTGCAGCCAACAAATGCTGACGCCATCTTTGGCTGTACTCAGAAGTGCAGCTTCCTGGAATAAGGTGGGAGAGTCTTGGCCTGACACCATCTGGATCATTAAGTTCAGCTCCTGTCACCACATTTTAAGAAGATCACTAATAAGCTGGAGAGAGTCCAGGGTATGGCAACAGAGTTCATGGAGTGCATTAAGTTCATGAGGATCAATGAAAGGAACTGGGCCAGGGGTGGGCAACCTGCAGCCTTGAGGCCACTGTGGCCCTCTAGGTCCTCAAGTGTAGCCCTTTGAACTGCATCCAAACTTCACAGAACAAATCCCCTTAATAAAATGATTTGTTCTGTAAAACTTGGACTTGGTCAAAAGGCCTCACCCAAGGACCTAGAGGGCCACGTGTGGTCTTGAGACTGTAGGCTCCCCACCCCTGGAGCCTGAAGAGAAAATGAGGGGAATATGGAATATCTTCAAGTATCTGAAGTACTGTCACGTGGAGGAAGGATTTAACTTGTTTTATTTGGCACCAGAAGGAATGGATGGAAGTTATAGAGAGGCAAATTTTGACAGGAAAAATTTCTTAGCAATCACAGTGAAATGTCCTACCTAGAGAGGTAGTAGGTTCTTTCTGCTTGGAAGTCCTCGAGTCGGGGTTATATGAACAATTGTTAGGGAGATGGTAATGGGGATTCCTTTCAAGTATAGTGTCTGGGGTTGCTTCCAACTCTCAAAATTCTGTGATTCTGTAAAATGGGTGCAGCACTGTGCAGGGAGCTGGAGGATATGTAAAGATAGAGGCAGTGCCCTCAAGGAGTTTGTTGCCTAGGGGAGGGATAAGACATAGAACCAGGGAATCTTAGGGTTGGAAGGGAGCTTCCAAGGCATTTCCATAACCCCCATCTCCCTGGATCTTCCTGGATCCTCTGCTTGAAAACCTCCAACAAGCGGGAATCCATCTCTCTGCTCTTGGATAGGGAAAGGGAAGCAAACAAGCATTTTATTAAGCACTATGTACAAATATTCTCTTTCATTCTTACAACAGCCTTGTAAGGTAGGTGCTATTATTATATCCATCTTACAGTTAAGGAAACTGAGGCAGACAGCAGTTAGTAACTTTCCCAGGGTCCCACAGGCAGAAAGCCCCTGAGATTAGATTTGAGTTCAAGTCCTCTTGACTCCAGGCCTAGCACTTTATCCATTGGGCTACCCACCTAGAGGCTAACTTTAATCATTAGGAGGCAGTTTTTACATTAACCCTGAATCTTCCTCTTGGTCAGTTTCCACCTACTGCTCTTAATCTTGTTATCCCAGGTCACATAGGTCACATCCCAGGCCAATCCCTTCCCAACAGGGCAGTCTTTTAACTACTAGGAGACTCCTATCTCGCCTCATTGTCTTCTCTTCTCTGGGATAATCACGGCTAGTTCCCGAGACTGGTCCTTCTGCTAGGGTGATAGAGAACTGAGCCCATCCTATAAGGGTAAGGATAACAGTAATAAATTAGTGTATATATGATGCTTTATGGTCATTTGGTCCTTACAGAAACACTGCCAGGTGGCTGTTATTATTAACACTATTTTAAAGATGAGGAAACTGAGGCTAGGGGAGATTGAATTATTTGTCCAGAGTCATACAGCTGGGAAATGTCTCAGGCAGGATCCATCTAGTTGAACTCTCTCATTTTATAGATGAGATGCCTGAGGCCCAGTGTGGCTAAGAGGGTTGCCCAGGTGACACAGCTAGGAAGTGGCAGAAGGAGGATTTGAACTCAGATCTTGACATCCCTTCTGTCTCTCTATCCACTGCCCACATAACCTTTCATCATCCCAGTTGGGAATGGGCTGATGGAGGCAGTGGCCATCTGGCCTCTGAAATGTAGCCTTTGTCCTTTGTTCCTTGGGGCTGCACGAGTAAGTTCCAATATATTCAGTGTAGAATTTGATGCAATTGGTGCATACGTGGTTTGTTTAAAGCTGGAGTCAGTCTGAGTTAGGATTAGAACCCAAGCCCCTGACTCCAGGCCAGGGCTTTCCCCACTGCAGTTTCAACTATGTTTCCTGCCATTTCTCCGGGAATTCCGGTGCCTGTGAAGTGGGCCCCCACAGTTTGCACAGCGCACCTCATCCCGGACTCCCACGCAGCCCACACCCAGAAGCTCGGGCCTCCCCTACCCGACGGGCTCCCAGCCAAGAACGCAGTTGGGCTCGACCCCATAGGAAAGGAGGGTGTGAGCTGAGGAGGACCGGAGGCTGTGACAGGCCCACAGGGCTGCAGTCAGTTGATCTCTGCTATAAATAGAAGGAATAACGATCAGAATGTCTTTTTAATATGCAGATGGAATTCATTTACTTAATGAAAAATTTTCCTGAAAAAGAAAGCTGCTGTCAGAGTTGGGAGAGTCAGGAAGCTAGATGGGGAAAAACATAATAATGAGGAGGATCGGAAAGAGCCGCGGACTGTCTGTCCGTCAGGGCCTGTGGGACCCCACGCCAGGCACCGGGTCTCTCCCCCTCTCTGACTGTCAGCTTCTTCACCAGCAACATCTTCAGGGGCCCTTCTAGGCACAAGCGGAGGCGATTTCTTGACATTCCCTGTCCCTGTCCCCTGGCAGCTCGAGCATCTTATGTTCTCTTAATGAATAAATCGATCAATAGGTATTTATTCCATGTGCCAGGCACCGTTCCAGGTAATACAGGGACAAAGAACGAAACGGTCCCTACTTGTAAGAAGCTTATGTTCCAAAGAGGGAGATCACAAGGACAAATATAAACATTCTAATATTCTATGTTCTAAAGGCCCTTCCCACTCTGACATTCTGCAGATCTGTGATAAAATGCTAGGAACCACAGGGGGATGTAGTATGAGCGATTCAGGATCCTTGAATCGGGATTGGCGCGTGTGCACAGGCCTCAGACGGACGGCATCTCCCCATGGGGAGACTCTGGGGGTCTTATTTCTGGGAGTGTCATGATGATGTGGACAGACACTTGAGTGGCATCCAGGGATGTTCAGAGGTAAGTGGCTCTCCTGCTAAAATGAGGTTAGTAGAATCCTTTCCAACTGGTTGTGCAACCAGAACTAGGAGAGTCTCAAAAGAAGCCAATAGACCAGAGCCTTGACTCCTTTCTTTGGTCTTTGTCTCCTTTGGTGGTGGTCTGACTCTTTGCAGGTGAGAGATGAGGTTCTTCAGGGAGAGGTTTTGCATCCTCTCCTTTCAAGGCCAACACATGATTCTGGGTGTCATTCCCTTGTTCCATCTAGAGTCTAGATGGACATTTGTTCTTTTGATTTGGGTAAAGGGAATTGACCTGGAGACTCTGACCTTGTGAGTTTGGAAAAGATGGGAGTGTGAGCCTTCATGGGTTCAAGAGTCTGGGAACTGACAGGCTTTTGCAACCGGTCCAGCATCCATGCCTTAATGAGCAAAAAATGACCTTCAAGACCCAGACCAAGGGTAGCTGAGACAAGGACTTATGTGGCAGCCATGCTATATTTGAATGTGAATTTAAAGGGAATGATGCTTTGTAGACAAGGGTGAACCCACTCTCCCCAGAGACCAAAGGGATATAGTTGAGAGCACATCTTACAGCAGTTGGGGGAAGATGTTTGTCCCTTTTTTCATACCAAATATTGGAAACAAATTTGCCTTTGTAAAAGCTAATTGATATTAATTGGTAAAACAGACTTGATTACTCAGCTGTGGAGCTAACAAGGTGGGCCTTGAGTTGATGGCAATAGAGAATTACTTCTACTACTCATGGTCCCCCTACATGTTCACGTACCCAGCCTAACTCTAAGAGAATGAGGTCAGAAGTGTACTCTCCTTGCTCCTCTTGGCAGAGCTTACAGGCAAGTGATTTTGATTTTGTTTTATTTATCAGACCTGTGACATCATTGGTAGAAGGAACTCTTGATGCGGATCTACCTCTACAATGTCGATTGGTACCTTCTCCGTAATTTAGTCCTAGAGTGTTCCCTGGGGTTGAGAGATGGTCAGTGACTTTCCCAGGGTCATATAACTAATAGAATTGAACCTAGTTCATACTGGCCTATGTGACACTGCCTCCCAAATCCCATTTTCTGATTTACAAATCATTTTACTCATAACAACCTAATGAGGTTTGGTAGGTAGGTATTAATTAAGCTTTGCTAAATCCTCCTGAGATGTCATGGCAGTAGACATCCTCCTGGTTTTTGGAGCCTCATCAGTAGCTAACTGACCTCTTGTCTATTGTCTAAGGAGAGAAGCCCTATGGGTATCATGGGAGAGTTTGCTGGACTTGGAGACAGAGGCACTGGGTTCAAATCCTGGCTCTGCTCGTATGACCTTGGACAAGGTACCTGTCTTTTCTGTTCCTCTTTTGAACGAAGTGCTTAGACTATATCACCTTGGAGATGGTTTCCATTTCCAAGGCTTGTTTCTGATAACCAGCCTGGCTGAGCCCATCCTTAAAGGCTTGCCCGTCAGGTGGGACCCTCCATTAGCAGCCAGAGAAGATCCTTTCCTAAGGCTTGCATGGAGAGGCAGTGAGCTGCATTGGAGGAGGGTCATAGGGTCATTGATTTAGGTAGAAGTTCCTGATCTTTTCTGTGGCATATTGTCCTTGGCCAGTTCTACGAAATCTCTCTTAGAATCAGGGCTTTAAAAGTATAAAATGGAATACACAGGATTATAGGGGAAGCTAATTACATTGAAATGGTTATGTTTATACACACATATATTTTATACATATACATATATATATATATATATATAATATCTACACACATATATACACATATGTATGTGTATATAGTCAAAAGGAACCTTACAGGCCATGAAGTCAAGCCCTCTCACACCACAGCAGAGAGAGATTAAATGACTTTTCCAGGGTCACATGGATACAAAGTAGCTAAGGGAGGATTTGAACTTGGATCTTCCTGCCTCCAAGTCCATTGCTCTATCTAATAACTCAAAAATTTGTGGGTGACACAAATCCAGAAGGGCTGACTTGTAACACACTGGACAACAGTCATGGCCCCAAAAGACCCTCACAGACCAGGACACTGGGTTGAATCTAATAAGAGAAAAATCTAATTGGCATTAATATCTTACATTTTAATGCAGAAATTACTTCATGAGCACAAGATGAAGGGAGGCATGGCTAGAGAGCAGATGTTCTGAAATCTGGCTTGGGGTTTTAGTGGCCAGCATGTTTGGCATGAGTCAGTAGTGTGATACTGCAGCCAAAAAAAACCCTAATGCAATTTTGGCCTGTGCTGAGAGGGCAAGCTTCCGGGAATAAGGGGACCATCGGTCATATCTGGGGCACTGAGCTGAGTTCTGAGGACAGAGCACTGGTAAATGAGAGGGGAGCAACCAGGTCAATGGAAAGTCTCAACTTGATGTCAGATCAGTTGAAGGGACTCAGGATGATGAGAAAAGAAAGATTCCAGGTGGCATGAGATTTGTCTGCAAGTACTGGAAAGCCTGTCAATCGATCAATATCAGTAAACTTTTAGTGAGCGCCTACTATGTGCTGGTCACTGTGCTATGTGAGAGACAGATTTATTTTATGTGACCCTGGGAGGAGCAGGGCAGAAAGAGCAGCAATGGGGGAAAGTGGTAGAGGGGCAGATTTAGGCTGGACTTCAGGAAGAACAAAATAAAGGAAAACTCTTGAAAACAGCAACAACAACGAGAGCCCTTCCATGGCGGAGGAGGTGGGCTCCCCTTCATGGGAGACCTTCAAGGAAGGGCCATGACCACTTGTCGGATTTGTCATAGTGGGGACTCTTTCAGGTCTGGATTGGGCTGTCTGGCCACTGTGGTCCTTACTAACTCTTCAGTTGTATGGTTCTGATTACCTCTGAAAACATCATGATCTTGGACATGATCACCCATCTTTTTAACAATAACATTCTTCTGTTGTGTGATTATGAGTCATTAATTCCATAGAATTAAAGGTGAGGGTCACCCGAAGGATAACAGTAAGTGCTCAACATACACATTAAAACTATCAAAGCCCAAAGTGCATTAAGACTTTTGGGACACTTTGTATTTTTTTTTTAATTTTATTATAGTTTGCATCATTCATTTCCACAAGATTTTGAGTTACATATTTTCTCCCCCTCTTTCCCCCACCCACCACCCCAAAACAGCCATCCCAGTGTGTCCCCCCTCCCCCAGTCTATTCTCTCCTATGTCACTTTTCGGTAGGGCAGGATGGATCTCCCAACTGTAGTGCCTGTGTATCTCAAGTTCCAATTGGATGTAGTCAGTAATAATAATATTAATTGCAAATATATATATATATATGTAGATACACATTTATAACATTTGATTATGGAACTCCAGATTCCAGATTCTTTCTCCTCCTCTCTCACCTCCCATCCCCACTGGAAGGACAGGCAATCAAATACAGGCTGAACATGTGAAATTACGCAGAACCTCTCCATAG
>CM053586.1:345360838-345411901 GCA_028646515.1 Pseudochirops corinnae | reverse complement strand
AGACCGTGATTTTTTTTTTTTAAATCTCTGTGGGGCTCTGCTTCCAGAAGGGAAATCTCTGTCCCAAATCACTGGGGTCCTCCTGGCTGCCGTAGCTCTCAGGAAGAGGCTGGGAACTCTTCCTATTTACTTCCGGCTGACTGGATAGTGAAGACTCCAGAACTGAGCCCCAAGACGGCAATCCGGATCCAGGCCGCTCAACACAAGAGCTCTTGGCCTAAGAACAATTGCTCAGTCCCCCTGCTGTCTGCAGGCCGCGGGCAGGAAGCTACAATGCGGAGGCGGGTGCAAAACCTCTGCCTTTCACTTTTCTGCTCTGGAGGCCTTTCAGCTGGACTGCTTATCTCCCCCTTTTGCAATCCCCACTCACAGCTGTTGCTAATCTGCTCACCTGAGAGGCTCCTCCGCTGCTCCCATCCCCGGGGCACAGCCACGGCTTCAGGCCAGGCTGGTTTTGGTTGGCAGTGCTGATGTGGTTCCTCGTAGCCGAGCTGACTTTAGTGGGAAGTATCTTTGTGTGCGTTTTGGAGTTCTAGGATTGGTTTAGAGTCCTATTTTATGGGTATTTTGTGGTGGCTATGTGAGAGCTGCGATATGTTGCTGCTGCTATGCCGCCATCTTGGCTCCGCCCCCAACACTTTGTATTTTTAATGGAGACTTCCATGGGGTATGAGAATGGCATCAGGGAGATGCCTGGACCCATGGGTAGAACAGAGTAAACACTTAATGAGTGCTTGTTGGCTTTACTAGAGACAAATAGCTAGAAAACGAGGTGTTCTAGTCATGGAACAATATCCTCTAATATGGATTTGCATCTTTTTCTACAACTTGTACACAGTATTAGAGGGTTATTTGTGATAAGTGATTTGCTCAGTGTCATACAGCTAATATAGATCAGGCTAGACCCTGTGCAGAAAAATCTCCGGTGGTGGTCTGAACATAGTCAAGTATTGAGACCTCCTGTCTCTCTTCAAGCAGTCCATGATTGCATTAGTATGGTTTTTTTTTGGGGGGGGGGTAGGGTGGGGTGGGAGGTGGAAAGAGCCATAATATCTTCTTAGCTTCTATTGATCTTGCATCTCACTAAAACCTCCAGGTCTTTTTAAAATTAATTGCATCTAGCCATGCCTCCCCTATCTTGTGTTTGTGAAAATTGAATGTTTGAACCTAAATGTAAATCTTTACTTTTATCCCTAGTAAATTTCATCTTGTTGGATGAAAAGAGAAAGGGGGAGGGGGAGAGAGAGAGAGAGAGAGAGAGAGAGAGAGAGAGAGAGAGCACTTAGAATGGAAAGTGATTGAAGGGGGATCATGGATGATCTTCTAGAGGAGGGGGCACCTGAACTAAACTTTGAAGCTGGTACAGGTCAGTGACATCCTATCTATCATTAGAGGGACAGCCTAACTAGATTCAGAAAGACTGATTGTCCATCAGGCAGTGGATGTTTTTTGGTCTCTTGAGGCCTATGGTTTGGGGGAAGGGGTGGCTTCTGTTGGTGGAAGGAGCAGCCACATTGATAAAATCAGAAATCTTTTGGAAGTGTTGAAATAAATTCTTGTTAAGTTGAATTCCACTTGGAGATTCGGGTTTATAATTCCACTGGGATAATATTTTTGGGAAACACATTCTTTCTTTCCTGGCATTAGAGTCTAACTGAAAGGTACTGGATTACACCCTTAACCACAGTCTTTTCTTCTGATGCAGCCAAGGATCTATGCAGCCCTTCTCCCCTGCCTCTCTTGACTCCCAGGCCAATGGGGAAAGAAAGGAGTTGAGACCCTGAGAGGTCCAGGTCCATTCAGAGCCCTTGGCCTTTATGTGGGTACATGTCTTCCTGGACCTGGTATCCCTTGTTGCTAGGCAAGTCACTTGAGAGACACAGAATTGGGATGGGGTTGGTTTCCATTGGCCTAGTTTATTCTTCACAAGGGGAGCAGTTGTTTGGTTTGGAACTTAGAGATTTTCCTGGGGCCATGTTGCCATGTAAGCTTTTGTCCAACTGGCTGGATGTCCATGGACCAGCTCTGGACACCCTGTGGCCACTCAGTGAATACTGCTTGGCTGATGGATGGACTGGATAGGAAGGTAACTAGGCAATTAAAGCATGCCTGGCATTCAGACACACACTCCTCCCCACACCCCAACCCCTCCTCCCCCCCCCACCCACACACATAAAGAGCCAGCTGCTAGGCAGAGGAGCCGGAGGTATGTGCTTTCAAATGAACCCAAGATCTCAAGTATCTGAATTTAAGCACTGGTGGAAAAATTCAAGGGAAAGGCTGACAACAGAACAACAACAATAATTTAAAAGAGGTGCTTTGAACACGCCTTGGGAATCAAACAATTCCTTAAATAGTATCTTATATAAACTTAAATCAAGTAGAAACACAATAGAATTTCTCCTAAAGGCACAGGGAAAAGCAAGTTGGTCTGGAGTCTAGAAACTTGGGTTGGAATCTCACCTTAGTCACCTTGTGACAATGGGAAAGAAGCTTCCTTCCTCTTCCTGAGCCTGTTTCCTCATCTGTAGAATGGGGAAGTCAGACAAGGTGATTTCAAATGCCTCTCCCAGCTCTGACATCCTCTGCTCTGAGGCCCCTTCCAGCTCTGACATCTTCTGTTCTAACATTTTTTTCTCCTCCAAATCCCAGAGCTATGAGAGTGCAGGATATATTCAGAAGTTGGAGAGCAATCCCATCTGTATGGAGTAAGTGGAGCCTGGAAAAGGGCAGCTGATGTCAGGCTGTGAACACTCCATGTGTCAGGAGGGAGCCAGCACACATAATCGCTTCAATGGGAGATGTCTTTGTAAGCCCAAGTTCCTCCTTGCACCCACCTTCCCACCCTTTGGGTGCCTTGATGCCATGTTCTCTAGGCACAAAGATGTCGCTGCTCTCACCTGAACCCAAGCTTCACCTGAGGTTTTCTTTCTCTTCTTTGATTTGCTGATCACTAGTCCTGACTAATATTCATGTGACCTCATGATAGGGGCTTCATTATTTCTCCTCATCACTGCTTCTTGGCCATGTCCAGCCTCAATATGGAAGCCCCTTTCTGTTTCCTTCCATGCACAGACAGGGCAGACTATTCTAAAGAGCCTTCCTGATGCATGAGGTAAAGAGGGGAGATGGAAGGAGCTAGATCAGTGGGGTGTAACAGAAAGGGCACCAAGGTCTGCGTTCAAATTCTACCTCCTACATCAGCAGGCTGTGCATTTTATCATCCTTGGGGCTCAGTTTTCTTATCCATAAAATGATCATCCATTCTCCTGGGCCTGGATTCCACTCCATCTCTGTCAGGCCATGCTTCCACAGAAAAGAGCCATTATTAGAGATTTGGGGGCCTGAGGCAATCAAGAAGACACATACACTTAGAGGAGGCCACAGAGGGAGGAGACAAGAGAAGCCATCAGCAGTGATTTGAGGCCACTCATAGAGGGGAGCAACCCTGAATGGGGAGATGGAGCAGGAGGTCCAGCAAAGGCCTTAGCCTGGCCTGCCACCTGTAGATCCCAAGTGTAACTAATGATTTCTGTAAATCAAGACTAAATTAATAATTTGATAGCTATATCGCAATATAATTGGTTTCTTTTATAAACATAAATTATGAGAAATTTTATCTCATGCATTTAAAAGGACGATTTTTCAAAAGGGGAGACAGGCTGCACCATACCGCAAAAAAGAGTCTCAGATGCAAAAAAGATTAAGAATCTTTGAACAAAATAGCTGGATAGCTCTATAAGTAGATGGATAACTAGCCAGACAGACAGATAGAGAGATAGACAGATAGACAGATAGACAGGTAGATAGATAGAAAAGACAGATAGAAAGATAGATAGAAAAACAGAAAGAGATAGAGATGAACAGATAAAAAGTTGAGAGACAGATGGATTGACAGATGGATGGACAGACAGACATATAGACAGATAGACAGACCACCTTATCATAGGTGATATAGGTTTAGAACTAGAAGGTACCTCAGAGACCATTCAATCCAGCCTCTTCCTTACTTTTATAGATGTGGAAATTGAAGACCAGAGAAGGTAAGGGACTTGTCCAAGGTCGTAAGTATACTTGTGTCAGAAGGATGGGTTTTTTTTTGTCATCTTCATTTCCCTGTGTATTTCTCCCTCTTCTCCCTTTCCTCCCTCACCCAGAGAGTTATCCTTTATTGTTGTTCAGTCTTTTTTCAGTCACGTCTGACACCGTGTGGCCTATTTGGGGTTTTCTTGGCAGAGATACTGGAGGGATTCACCATTTCCTTCTCCAGCTCATTTTACAGATGAGGAAACTGAGGTAACCAGGTGAAGTGACTTGCCCAGGGTCACACAGCTAGGCGATGTCTGAGGCCAGATTTGAACACATGTCTTCCTGACTCCAGGCCTGGCACTCTAGCCACTGTGTCACCTAGCTACCCATCATCCTTTATAATAAAAAGTAAAAAAAAAGTCAGAATAAATGAAGCTGTTGGGCAAACCCAACCACCAAGTCAAGCATGGGTGACTCCTCAGTGTTCTAGCTGGGTCAGGCAGCAGGGCTCGGATGCCAGCTCTGCACTGCCTACCTGTGTCACCTTAAACAATCCTCTAGCCTCTCTGGACCTCAGTTTCCTCACGCTTAGAATGTACAGGTTACACTGGATGGTCTCTTAAGTTCTCTTCCAGATCAATATCTATGATCCTATGAACTAATATTTGCTCCCTGGGAGCTAAACTCAATTGTTTCTTCCTCCAGAAAGTCTGGCAAAATCATGGACCCAGCACGACGGCCTCGATGCCCCACCCTTGTTCTGTCTCTTGCAGAGTAATCATTTTCTCTTCTTGATTGTTTTAATTGATTGTTTTTTTCCTCTCTAGTTCTGTGGAGCTGGGGTGGGAGCCCTCCATCCCCTGACTCCCAGCAGGACCCTTTGGACCTGCCAACACTAGATATCTTTTCCTCCGTTCTATAGCATTAATTCACATGAAAACCACTTGAATGTAATTTAATCTAGTGCTCCCCCTCCCACTCAAATTCAGTCAAATGACTTCTGTTTAGGGTCCTTTTATAATTGGAAAAATCCATGAGCTCACTAGTGGCCTGGGCACCTTCTTTGGTGGGGCAGATCAAGGGCCTGGGGGCCTTCTCATTCTGGGTACTTCTGGTTTGGGTTTTCCCATAAATTTTCCACAGATTCTCTACCCAACAGGCCGGAGGTTGGCCTTGCTTGAAGTCTTTGGACATTTCCAGGGTACCAAGGCACCACTGAGTCCACCCATCTGTGGATTCTCAGTCACATTCCCCTCCCTGCCCAGGTCCTTTCCTAATTGGATACATCCTCATTAATGGACTTTCCTTTCCTCCTTGCTCATGGTAACCAGCCAAGACTTCCTTACGCCCCTCCCCTTGCCTCTTTCCACTACCCTCTGAGGAATTTGGAAACATAGTCCTTCTGAGCTTATGGTGTTTTATGATTGGCAGCCACATGGTATCGTGTATCATGATGACAAGTAAATAGGGGATTCTGGGGCCCTGGGGAGAGGTTGCTATGATGGTCTTGACTGGTAAAAGCAGGATATGGCGTAAAGAGGTCAATGAGGATAGGAAGAGTTAGAAAATTCAGCTTTGGCAGAAAGGAGAAAAAGAGGAAGGACAGAGACGAATTCTCCTCCAACTCCCAAGCACCAGCCTTCCTCATCTTTCTAAGTTTCTAAGCTCCCAGTTCAATGCTCTTTCCGCTGGACCACACCCCTCCAGACCTTGATTTTCTCATAGGTAAAATCAAGACACTAGATAATCTCTTGATTATCTTCTCATTCTGGGTACTTCTGGTCTGGGTTTTCCCATAAATTTTTCACAGATTCTCCACCCAACAGGCCAGAGGTTGGCCTTGCTTGAAGTCTTTGGATATTTCCAGGGTACGAAGGCACCACTGAGTCCACCCATCTGTGGATTCTCAGTCACATTTCCCTCTCTGCCCAGGTCCTTTCCTAATTGGATACATCCTCATTAATGGTTCTACTTCAAATCCTCCCTCTGATCCTCACTGAGTAACCTAAGACCCTTCTTATTTCACCTCCCAGTTTCCTCATCTGTGAAATGGGAATGATAATGCACCTCCTTCACAGGGTTGTGGGGATCTGAGGGGATGCTTTTTGGAGCTCCCTCAGCAGACCGACAGGTCCTATACAAACACTGAAGGCTCACATCAGACCTCCTTCCACCACGACAAGCTTCTGCGCTGACAGAGGAAGCTGGCAATCACAGATTCTTGCTGCTGCTTTGTTTGCCTCTGTCCACCTCGAAGGCCAAATGAGAGAAACCCGTCTGGTCCAGTGATGTTGCAATTGCTGCCTCTGTTTTTCTCTCCAAGACGCCAGGCTGGGAGGGGGCCGTTCTGCTCACCACTCAGAACACAGTTTCTCATCCAGAGCGAATTCATTTTTTAACTGGATTAGCATCAGGCTAAAGGGATGTCAAGGGCTTGGAATGCAGCTTTGGAGAGCAGTGATTTTGATGAGAACCAAATGTGATTGGCTCAGAAAGGAGACGATATTTATCTCTCCAGAACTGGTATCATCCATAGCCTGGCCGGTCTCCCAGGGTTAACCCTTGGCATCCCTGGCAGAAGATTGGTTAACACTCTGTATCATGGCACAAATAGTGCATTCAAGGAGAGGCCGAGGAGGAGACCTGAAAAAACCAAGTCACCGGTGGGGCGTTGTTAACCTCCTAGTCCTAGCCGCCTTCTCTGGGTTTCCCTAAGAATAAACAGTGTGCGTGGGGAATGTAGGGGAAAAATGCAAATCTCTCACCAGACCATTCTTCTCACATAGGTGTCAAGCTGGGAAGGGCCTTGAATGTCATTTGGATCAAGCTTTTCACTCTCTGGCCCAGAGAAGTTAAGTGACTTTCACAAAATCACACAGGTAATGTGGGTTAGAGACTGGATTTGAATCCAGATTCTCCTTCCCTCCATCTAGACTCTCTCATTGTACCACACTGCCCATCTCAGGAAGGTAGGCGGGCTTCATCATTTGAATCAGAGACTTGGAGCTTGACCTCAGATGCCATGGAGTCCAACTTCCTCACTTTACATATTGGGAAACTGAGGCTCAGGGAGGCAAGATGACTGTCCAGAGGGAGCAAATGACAGCTGCAGAATGTGAACCCGGATCCTGGGGCTCTACAGAGTCTCCTGCTAGAGAGGTAAGAGAACATGACAGAAAGATCAGATGATCCTGAGAGTCAAGAGACACGAGTGATAATCCTGCCTCTGTCATCTACCACGTCTGCTCTCCAGACAAGTCCCTGGAAGTATCTGAGCCTTCACTCCCTCATCTATAAAATGCAGAGAATATTCTTTGTCCCATACAGGACTGAAGTGGAGAAAATACTAAAAGCTGATGTTTAAAAACCGGTGAAGGTCTGTCTGTGAAGCCCTTTGACATACATGATCTCCTTTGTGGTAGACACCAGTCCTGCCAGGTGAGTACTGTCATTATCCTGATTCTAAAAACGAGGAGGTTTATGAGACTCACCCAAGCTCACACAGCTAGTGTTTGGGCTAGGATTCGAACTTGGCTCTCCCTGACTGCAAGTCTAGCATGCACACTCAGGGTGCCACCTACTTGTGCAGGCTACTCTAAGAAGACCTGGGTTCAACCTTGTCTTTGCCACTACTATGTGGTAAAGCTCAGAATCAAGTCCATTGGTCTTTCTAGGCCTCAGTTTCCCCATCTGTTACATGAGAGGGTGGGGTAAATGACCTCAGTTTTATATCTGTGATCCCGTGGGTCCATACACTGGGCTGTTTGGGAAACCTGAATATATCTTCTCATTTCCAGCCCCCACACCTTAGATATCAAACCACCTGGAATGTGTGCCCACCTGGCTCTTGTAACTGCATGCCCTGCCTATCCTTCAAGGACTAGTTCCACTGCCATCCATCGTCTCCTCTAAGAAACCGCCCCTGATAACGGGAGCTCTGGTGTACAATGGGTGTTGGAGTTCTTCAATATTTATCATTTTTATCGTTCAATAGGTATTTATTAAAAGTTTAGGTGCTCAAGTCATTGTGCTAGCTAAGTATTCTTCTTCAGCTGTTTCAGACTCTCTGTGACCCCATCTGGGGTTTTCTTGGCAGAGATACTGGGTGGTTTGCCATTTCCTTCTCCAGCTCATTTTAGAGGTGAGGAAACTGCGGCAAACAGGATTAAGTAACTTCCCCAGGGTCCCCCAGCTAGTAAGTGACTGAGGCTGGATCTGAACTCAGGTCTATCCTGACTCCAGGTCTGCTGGGCCATCTAGTTGCCCCTCATTGTCCTAGGTACCAGGGTATGAAGATAAAAAACAATCTGCTTCCTGCCCTCTAGGAGATTACACTGCAGTTGGAGAGGGGATTACTACTCCTATACAGATTTACAGGTGAGTATGATCCAAGCTAGACAGGGCAGAGGAAGACACCAAGTCCTCCAGAAAAATCTGAGGAAAGAGAGAGAACGTGTTTGTGTGTGTGTGAAGTCAGGGAAGGCTTCTTGGGAAAGGGGAATTGGAGCTCTCCCCGGAAGGCAGAGAGGAACGTTGATGCTTAGGCAATGAGACTTCCTTCTCATTCAAGAAGATAGTTGGAGAGGAAAGGGAAAAGGGAAGAGAAGAAGAGAGAAAAGAAAAGAAAGGGAGGGAAGGGAAGGGAAGAGAAAAGAAAAAGGGGAAGAGAAAGAAGAGAAAAGATGTGTTGGGAGTTTAGAGAAACAAGAGGTTATTTCAGGTCTGAGCAATCCTGCAGGAGGGAAGTATCTGAGCGGGGTGGGGCAGGGAGGCTGAAAGTTAGAGATCAGCAGGAAGGCTTTAACCCATTATGGCTCAGTCCTGGTATGTTAACCTGAGCTCTATGTCCCATTGGATTTGAAGTCAGAGAACTTGGGTTCAAATCCCTCCGCTGACACATGGCTTGTGGGGCTTTGGACAAATGACCTAGCCGACAAGGTCCTCAGTGTCCCCATCTGTAAAATAAGAGTATTGAGCTAGATGTCTTTGAAGGCCCCTCCTAGTTCTGGGTCTATGATCTTCTGACTGCTGATGGTGAAATTTCAGATAATAGATGGGTATACTTTCCTATATATATATATAAGCCTACTATGTGCTGAGGGCTGTGCTGAGCCATGGAGGTTACATGAGAGTGATTGTCACCACTGAGGTCCTTTAAGGCCAGCTATACACACACACACACACACACACCCCACAGAATGTACAGTGGGCCAAGCCCTGGATTTGGAGTCAGACAACTGGAGTTGAAATCTTCCTTTAGTCAGACAGGGCAGTGTGGAAAGACACTGAGTCTGTTGTCAGAAAACCTGAGTTCAAATCCCCTCTCTGATTTGCCCCTAGAATGATCTTGGGCAAGCTACTTCAGGGACTCAGTTTCCTCATCAATCAGTCAAGAAGCATTTATCAAAGGTTTAGGGTGAGCCAGGCTCTGTGCCAAGAGTACACGGGTACAAAGAAAGACTGCAAGGTCCCTGCCTTCAAGGAGCTTAGAGTTAAATGAAATCTGTATAATGTGGGTGAGGCACTTGGTCTTTCAAGGTCCCACCCACCCTTAGATCTGTGCTTTGGAAAGTTCCTTCTAGTTTATATGAGCTTATAAATTATTTGAAAATCTTTTTCTCTCCCTCTTTTTCCACTCTCCCATCCAACCCTTCATCTGTCCCGGGTTGTTGTGAAGACAGCTCCTAAGTTAGTTTTGGGCCGCTTGACTCCAAATGTAAGTGGAGAAGCTGGAGGGAGCTCAGAGGAAAACAAGAGATGATTAAAGACTTGGAAAACCAGCCCAGCGACAAGAAGCTTAAAAGAAGAAGAAGAAGGAGTTCAGTGGGCGCTGGGCAAAGAGGAGAAAAGAGGCAGGTCGGCAGGTGGAGGGCTCTTTGTCCAGAAGGATCGCTGGGGGCCATGCGGCCAACGGACAGACCTGGGAGTCAGAAGAGCGGGCCACTCTCTTGGCCAAGTCCTCATTTGGCTCTTTGACCCCTGTTGAATCACTCTTTCTCAGGGTTCTGGTTTCCTTCTCCACAGGTGGTGGTGGCTGGACTTTCACTCTGTCTAAAGTCTATAAAGAAAACAGGGGTTGGTTTATGCAGTCACATTTATCTGGGAGGGCTTAGTTTTGTTTGCAGCAACACAAGGAAATCATGAATTCCTAGGATTTTGAGCTGGAAAGGACCTTCCGGATCAGTTAGTCTGGACAAGGCTCAGGAACAGGAAGTCACTTGTCTACCATTACGCCTTTAGTAGTGAGCAGGGCTGGGGTTAAAATCCACTTCTCTGCCTCCAGATGCAGCCTTGTTCTCACTAAATCATGGCTGCCAGGGCTTTCCCAGATGTTGATCCAGGGCTCCCCATTTGGGCCTCTCTGGCAGGCTGATCCAGCCTCTGTTGGAACACTTTTAGTGACAGGGAACTCACTACCCAGTGAGGTAGCCTGTTCCATGAAACAATTTCCTATAAATTTGATGAACTATTATTTTATTTGGAATGGTTTGAAGAATTTTATAGCTGATAAAATCGAGTAATGAATTTTATATTTGTGTATTCTTGCCTATCCTCTCTGAGAATGCTAGGACACATTCTTGGGCTCTAGGACTCATCTGGCTCATGCCCTCCCCTCCAGAGCTCTGCTTTGCCTCTGAGATAAAGTACTCGAAAAGAAGGGTTCTCTTTGTGGTAGCACACTGGAGTCCAAAGTGGGTTGGCAAAAGACCCTGATTCAAATCCCTGCCCTCTCACATACTAACAGTGAGACTTTGTACAAATCACTGTCCTTTTGGACTTTTCTCTTCTGCCAAGTGAGGGGATTGGATATCAAATGAATCAGGGGACTCCAAATGCCTTTGTGCTCACTGCCTGGCACACAATAAGCCCTTAACAAATATTTGTCAATCAGCTTATTGATTCCAGCTCAGCCTGTGATCTTATGTTTTCATTGCGACTTTTGGAGGCAAGGTGGAAGGACTGAATGGTCTTTCTTAGTGCTTTTCAAGTATCTTTCCCCTTCAACTGTTGGGGGCCAGTCTGTGATAATTCTACACTTAACTTCGTTATCAAGCAGGGCGCTGGAGGAAATCAGCATAATGAAACAGGCTACCTTATGGTAGTGATCTCCCCATCTCCAAGTATTCAACCAGAACCTGGGGCATGGCTCCAAGTTTTGCTCAAGGCCCAGAGATTCTTGCTAGGGCTTCAAGAAGATGATCCCCAAGATCAATCAATCAATCAGCTTTTGGTAAGGGCCAATGTACCAGGTCCAAGAGACATAAAGACAAAAAAGAAACAGTCCTTTGATCTCATGGGTCTTGTTATTTCTGGGAGAAACAACATGTATGTGTGTAAATATATTCAAAGCACAGTCGAAATCAATGTCGGGTCATTTGGAGGGGAAGGCCCTGGCAGGAGGGAAAGGTTTGTGTAGGAGGTGGCCTTTGAGCTGAGTTTTGGAAGGAAGTATTGATTCCCAGACATGGAGATGAGCAGAGAGAGTATCCAGGCATAAGATCTCCTCTGAACTCAAGACAGCCCAATTCTAGAATTACTCAACTTGGCTAGTTTAAAGCCAGATGATGAAAAATCATAATAATTAGGTATATGTTCTATTGTGCCTGACTCTTCACAACTTGATTTATGGTTTTCTTGGCAGAGATACTGGAGTTTTTTTTTGTTTTTTTTTTTTTACAGATGAGTAAACAAGGTAAACAAGGCTAAGTGACTTGCCCAGGGTCACACAGCTAGCAAGTGTCTGAGGTTGAATTTGAACTCAGGTACTCAGGTCTTCTTAATTCCAGGTCTGGCAGCCCCAATAATTATATGTACTGGGTAAGAATTCCTCTTGCCCTTATTCATTTCACACTTCTCTGAAGGTCTCCAAATGTTAGAAGTAGGATAACCTAATGGATAGAGTATTGAATCTGGAGTCAGAAAGGCCTGAATTTGAATTCTGACTCAGATACTTACAATCCGTGTTACCCTAAGAAAGTCACTTAACGTCTCTGAGACTTGGTTTCTGTATCTTTAACATGAAGAAGTTGGATTGAACAATATCTAAGGTACCTTCTAGCCCTTTATGATCCTGTGATACCCTTAGAACCCAGGGAATATTCACGTTAATTATCGTTCACATGTTATAGAGCTTTGTGGTTACAAAGTACTTTCTATCAATCCAGTAGTCAATGAACAAACATGCAGGAAATCTTCAATGTTCTGGATATGGAAGACAGACCACTGAGATAAACCAAGTCCCCTTCCATGAGGATCTTAGAGTCTAATGGACTAAGACACAATCAAACATTGCCCCAGGGATAACTCTACCGGATGAGCACCAGCAAAGGGACATGAGAGCTAGGCTCAGGCAGCAGCTACTACCAACCAAGGGGAGTCAAGACATCTTCCTTCTTTTGAGTTGGGCCTCAATAGACAGGCAGACGGGGAGGGAAGGTATTCTGAGCACAGGGAAAAGGAAGGGAGGTATATGTCTGAGGGATGGAGCATGGCCATTTTGGTTAGAGTATAGAGCAGTGGTTCTCAACCTTCCTAATGCCTCGACCCTTTAATACTCACATGTGGGTGTATCTGCATGTGGGTGGACCTGCCTGAAGACAGATAGAAGAGCAGTGTCTCAGTTCCTAAGACCATTGGAAATATGTGTTTTCTGATGGTCTTAGGCGACCCTTATGCCCCCTGTGAAAGGGTTGTTCGACCCCCAAAGGGGTTGCGACCCACAGGTTGAGAACCGCTGGTGTAGAGGGTGAGGAACAGAACAATAGACATTAAGAGAAGAAAGACAAGGTGAGACCATGCTGTGGGGGTCTTGAATGCCAGGCCAAGAAGCCTGAACTTAACTTGGGAAGCACTAAGGGAGCCCCTGGAAGCATCTAAGTAAAGCAGTGTTAGCGCTACATCTGTGCTTCCATATATCAATGATCTTGGATGCCTTGGACGGGCACTCACTTTGGTGATGTAGATAGAAGCCCATTCATCCTAAGTCAAGTTAATGAGCATTTATTAATAAGCGCTTATTTATTCTGGGTGCTGTGCTAAGTACATTGGCTTTCCTCCTGTATATCTCTCATCTGGGCTCTTCCATGCATCCTTCGCAGGAGGCAGCAGCAGAGGAAAGAGCATGGCTTCAGGGAGTCAGGGCCTGGGTTCAAATCCTGCCTCTGATTATCATGACCTATGGGACTGTGGATGAGTCATTTTACCATTCCAGGCCTCCATTTTTTCCCCTGTAAAATGATGAGGTTATGATGAGGTTAAAATGAGAGGTCCTTTCCAATGCTAGAGCTAGGATCCCACTGCTTTATGGGAAATATAGTTTTCCCCCCAGTGGAAGGAGAGATGATGGGAGGTGGAAGCTATGGCCAGGGAAAGTTATGATTGCTTTGTTTGTCCAGTGTGCTGATGGCCTTCCTTTGGATGAGACAGCCATCTATCCACGTACAGTAAACACAATTTGGGCAATGGAATAGAGGATGGGTCAAAGTTGGTGGAGATGAGGGTCCGAATCAGGATGATGGCATTGGGAATGGAGAGGATGGGCAGGGACGAGAGACATTGTGGGCCAAATAGCCAATGGGTGTAACAGGTAGGGAAGGAGAAATGAAAGGCATACCCAAGCCCATGCTCAGGGGAGGTTGGAGGATTGGTAGGACCATAATAAGGGCAGCCACATAGAGAAATCAGCTTAGGAGGGGCATGATTCTTGGATTTGGACATCTCTAGTGTAAGTTGCTGGTGGGATGTTCTGGTGGAGAGGTTCCACCATTTCCTTAAGGAGGGATTTTTAGGGTTTTAGGGCTCAGGAGAGAGATCAGAGTTGGAGAGAGAGAGAGAGAGAAAGAGAGAGTGAGAGAGAGTGAGAGAGAGAGAGAGAGAGAGAGAGAGAGAGAGAGAAAGAGAGAGAAAGAGAGGAGAGTGATTTAGGAGTCATCTGAGACAGTGAGGAAGGGTGATGGGAGAATGCTAGATTTGGGGCAAGGAAAACCTGGGTTCCACAATCAGGGAAGTCATCTATCTATAAAATCCCTGGTGGATGTTAGATTAAGAATCCCTGGGCTAGAAGATCATCCCTAAGGGCCCTCCCACCTCTGACATTCTCTGTTCTAACTTCTCTTCCAGTCCGGACATTCCCTGGTCTGAGAACCTTCTAAGGGCTCTGACATTTTATGTTCTAAGGCATCTCCCAGAATTCTATATTCTATATAACATTTAAAATTTTAAGATTCTCTCCAGTTCCAAAATTTGATGTTCTAAGGACATAGAGCTCTACGTTCCATGCTCCAAATTCCCTTTCAGATCTGATACTGTGTTTTCTAAAATCCTGTTCAACCTGAACATTCTATATTCTACAGTGTCATAGAGATCTAACATTTTACATTCTACAAATGCCATATTTCAAGGACAAGAAGCAGCATGAATTTTCCTGGCCCTGTCAAAGACATGGGTTCTATTCCTTCCTCTGTTCACACTTACTTCATGAACATGGATGAATCCCTTCACTTGTCAGAATTCTAGGTGATTTGCTAAGATTATAAGTGAAAGACTAGTTATCAAACTATATCTGAGGAGGGAGTTACAATCACTGCTTTGATCAAAATTTAAAGGAGAAAAGAAGCCAGGCCATTCCTAGCCCCATAAGTCCATGAATCTATGAGGGACCAGGAAGGAATCTTCCCTTTGTCCAAAGTTATGGTCCAGTTGCATGTCTCAAGGTTGGTGAATGACATTTCAGTATTTTTTGACTTAATTAGGAACTTACGCTGAGTTATATATTCAAGTAATTGATATGGTAAAATTTCCTATTGGCACTGAACCCAGAATCTACCTATATACTGACCTGCTTGCCACACTATCCTGGTGATGAAGCGTGATGAACAAAACTGAACTCATTTTGCAAGAAAGCATCATTTGACAGTGGGGGCCAATGATTTGAATAAAAATCTAAGTGAAAAGGGCTATCAGATCCCAGCTGGTGGCAGTGGTATTTCCCTTGGCTCATCATGTTTCCGGGCAGGAGAGTATGCTAATGAAATTTGCAGCTGATTCTAAATCAGGCATTTGGTAAACACCACAGTGGGTAGAAATATGAAATGGAAATGAACCCAATAGAAGGAGGTGAAGAGTGCAGGCTGGAAATACCAAGACGAGAGACTGAACCCAACCTGGGAGTGTCAACAGGAAAACATCTGGGCCAAGGCCAGAGAGAATGGGTGGCTTATTCTGTGCTTCTCATTGGCCTACAGGACCAATATATATAGAAGGGGTCTGACCTACTTAAGAAGGAAAAGAAGGAGAAAGAGAAGAAAAAGGGAAAAGATAAGAAGGAAGAGGAGAAAAAAGAGAAGGAGAAGGAGGAAGAGAAACGGGAGGAGGAATTGGAAGAGAAGGGGAAGAAGGAGAAGAAATAGGAGATGATGGAGAAGAAGAAAGAAGTGAAGAAGAGGAAGGAGAAAGAGGAAAAAGACAGGAAGAAAGAGAAAGAGAAAAAAAGGGAAGAAGGAGAAGGAGGAGGAGGAGGAGGAGGAGGAGAAGAATTCTGTTTTCTAAGTGCTGGGAAAAACATTCTCTCCGTGTGGCAGTTTGGCCCCGTCGGCTCTTGGGGCTGCCCAGAGGAAGTTATCTAGCTATCTAAGCCATGTTGCAGCAATGTGAATGGAACACTCCAAGCCTGCCAAGGCTCAGGAGGCTTCCTCATGGACCAGTAGCAAGCCTAGGATTGAAGGCCAACAAATAAACTTAGTCCACAGTGCCCAAAGGGACCAATCCCAACTTGCCATTGCTGGGGGAGCCTGGGGACAGGAGCCACCATTTCCTGTTTGAGACAGCAAAGGAGCAAAGCCTTGGAACATGGGCAACAGCTCTGGACAGACTTGGGTCAAGCTGGGCTTGGAAACTTTAGCTAAAGATAAGATTAGAGGCTGCAGGCACCATCTAGTCTGGGCTCTGTGGAATCTTTTAGATTTCCAATGTCCCATTCTTCTTCATTCCTTGTTTGCTCATCTTTCTGGTGACCTAGAATATTCAGTCTTGTAGCCTGGAATGTGTGACAGAAGAGAAAGAGAAGTGTCTGGTGCTGGAATTAGACACCAGTGAATACTGGTAGCCATATAAGAAGGGGAAAAGACATGGTAACTATTGGATCACAGAATCTCTATTCTGGAGGTGAGCTCAGAAGTCATGTCCTCCAGTCGGTATCAGAATGGGCATTGCTTCTCTGAAGTCTCTGCCAGGACAATATCCAGTCTTCCCTTGAAGACCTAAATTAATGGTGAAATTACTGCTACCCCAAGCACCCAATAGAGAGAACATTAATTGCTGGGAAGGTTTTCCTAACATGGAACCAAAGTTGGCTTCCACCCATTGTTTTGAGGGTGTGTCCATATCCCAGATGATAAGAATGGTTCTCAATTTTGGAAACTCAGGCTAGCATCTTTTCATTTTAGGGAAAGGGGAAAAGAAGTAAAACCTGGGCTAAGCAGAACAAGGCTAACCACTCTTCTCCAAGGGTCAGTCCTCCCATATATGTGGAGGCAGCCATTGTTTTTCTCCTGAGGATTCTGTCCTTCAGGCCAAACACCCCCAGGTCCTCAACCTGACGCTCCTATGGCTTATTTTCCATTTCTATGACCATCCTTGTCCCTCTATAGAACAATTTCCAGTTTTCCATGATTTTTCCCAAAATGTGGTCCCACAAAGTGAGCACAATACTCCTGATGGAGCCTGGAGATAGGCCAGAGGACCTGCAACCTCCCCTCTTCTGGGGAGTATTCTCTCTCAATATAATCCAATCTTTTTAAAATCAATTTTGGGCTGTCATATCACACTGTGTATTCAGGGAGCGTTTGCAGTCCATCAACAACCCCAATATGAAAACTCTGAGATGACAAATGGACAATCTCAGAATCCAGCAAACCAAACAAGCTCAGAAATCAAGGAGGTTGGAAAGAAAGGAGGAGGGTAGGGCCTCAATCCAGTAGTTAGAAATATGCCACGTTTAGAAATCAGAAAAAGGAGAAATCCCTGGAACTATAAGGAAAGGGTCACTTGGATCAGCTGTGAGAAAGATGATAAGATTTCCACCCACAAGGGACTTTGGGATCATGCAGGCCATTTCCTTATGATGAGGAAAGTCAAGGATGACAGAGATTAACTGATTTGTCTGAAGTTCCACAGGGACTAGAGGATAGATCCAACATTTGAGCCTAATTTCTAGATGTCCAAATCCATGCTCTTTCTAACCATTCATGCTGGTGGTGACTTCATCAGTGAGGCCCATGATCCAGGACCTTTAGACCCATCCCAGCTGCTTCGGGTTCTGGGCATTAAGGGGGGGGCTAATGGTCAAGGAGAGATGGGAGGAAGGGAAGTGAATTGGAAGGGGGAGGGCCAAAGGGGAAAAGGATGGGATGGCTAGGTGCCAGCAGTATAACTGGGATGAAAGACACTATCAGGGCCTCGCCCTGCCTCAAGAATCAGGATTTTTGTTTCTTCTAGGAGTCAAATGCAAATCTTAAGAATCACCAAAAGATCACTGCTTATATAATGGCCACTTAGAACATTGAGGCTAGAAAGGGAATTTTACAGGGTTCATTGAGCTCATCTTCCCACATCTTCCCATTTTACAAAGGCAGAAAGTGGAGCCTAGAGAAAGAAAGCAACTTTGCTCAAAGTTACAAGCTGAATACATGTAAGTCAAAGGGCAGGTGCCTTTCAGCTCCATCATGCTGCCTTTAGCTTGGTAGGTTGTAGGTCACCCAGTAATTCAGATACTGAAACCTGAAAATACATAATGATGGCCCTTCCCTTCCCCACCCTACCACCTCAGAGGCCTGGGATGCTATGTTGGCTTCTAACCAAAGTCCTGACTTCGGCATCTAAAACCTGCTTCTTTTCATTGGAAAAAGAGGATGATTTCATCATTTTCAAAGAAAGGGCCTTGAACTGTTCTAACAGCATTCAAAGTAAGTTCATCTCTGTCTCATATATAAGATTTCATGATCATTTATTGCTGAAAGGTCCTTGGAGATCATTGAATCCAATACCCCCATTTCACAGAGGAAGAAAGTAAAATGGAGGGATGGGTGTAAATGACTTGCCCAGGGTCCCAGGATCTGAGGTGAGATTTCAACTTTAACCTTCCTGAGTCCAAGTCCAGCATTTTACCTACAACATCATTCCAAGATAAGGAAACTGAGTCACTAAGGAAAGAAATCATGTGCCCACGAGGGATATCATAAAAGGGATTCATACATCCGGTGAGCTTTGGACTGCTTGGCCCCTCTGACCCCTTTGGGATTCTGTGAGACAGAAGGAAAAGTAGGGAATTGAGGAGAATGAAGACAAGGAAAAGATCCCCATGTCTGCCAGACAGATTTGAAAGGAGAGAGAAAGTCGGGGAGTTGATTTATGTCCCCAGGGGACCCTTTAATGCCTCTGGGAATGCCCTGCCTCCCCCTCTGTGAGTGTTCCATTCCTCCCTACACTTTAAAGCTCAACTCATATCTCACCTCCTCCAGAAGCCTTCCTGGATTGCCCTGGTCCTAAGACCCTTTTTCCCCTCCTGGGTCTCAAAGTCCATCTTTTACAACTCTGTAAAGTACTTTCTACATAACGCAGTCCATTCCAGTCTAGGTGCCCCCACAGGCTGGGAGCTAACTCTGGGGTAGAGGGCCTGGCCCTTTAGTAGCCTCGTCTCTCCTCTGGTGTCTATCACCAGACTCTTGACACAGTAGGTGTCTGTTTCTAGTACTAACCCCTCCCTTCTCCCATTGTCATGGCTGAGCATTCATATCATCTCGAGCTTGAAAGTTTGCTTTCATATATATACATACTTCATGTATATTATCTCATCTGATCCTTAACAACAAACCTATACGGTGTTGTTATTATTATTCCTAAGACTCAGTGAGTTTAAGTGATTTATCCTAAGCTTTGTCTTATTCTAAATCTAGAGTTCTAGTAATTTCTAATTCTTTTGCACACGCACACACACACACACACACACACACATACACTCTCTCTCTCTCTCTCTCTCTCTGTCTCTGTGTCTCTGTCTCTGTCTCTCTCTCTCTCTCTCTCTCTCTCTCTTTCTCTGTCTCTCTGTCTGTCTCTGTCTGTCTCTGTCTCTCTGTCTCTGTCTCTCTCTGTCTCTCTGTCCCTCTCTCCCCTAATTAGGATGTAAGCTCCTTGAGGATTTGAACTCAGGTCTTCCTGACTCCCAGGTCCCATTGTCTATTCACTATGAAATCTCTCCTTCACTAATTTCTGAATATTTTGTATATACTAAGTGTCCCAACATCTTTAAGCCAGGAAAGTTTAAAATTGAACTGAAACTTTTGGGACACCTTATATTTTCTGCTTCATGATCTGTGAACGTGTTTCTCCTAATGGAATGTAAATTCTTGAGGGAAGAGACAGTTTTATTTCTGTCTTTGTACCCCAGTGGGCCTGGCACTGTTGGGGCCACAAAATCAGCTCTTCACAAATGCTTGTTGAATGACTGACTGAAGTCCGGCTATTTATGTGAAAGGCCTCAAGGCTAGGTCACTTTCCTGATGCCCGCCGGGAAGTCTCAGGCAACAGAGGAGATGAGTCAGAGCCAATTTAGATCGTCATGAGATCAAGAGGCCTGATGAAACATGAAATGGATGAGTAGGACTTGGTAGCCGGTCCTTCATTCACTCCACAAATATTTACTGGGGATTTGTGATGGGGGTCAGAGCTTGGCCTAACGATGATGTCCCTGCCTTTACTCCAGGAGCCGGCAAGGGTGTTTAGGGGAGAGCCTTCCAGCTAGAGGAAAAGGAAGGAGTGGAGACAGGAAAGAGTGAAGCATTTTCCATGGGCAGTGAGGACCCACTCATCTGGCTCAGTGAGAAGAGTAGTTAGCATTTATCTAGCCCCTTAAGAGGGTTTCCATTCATGACATCACCTGACCCTTTCAACAGACCTACAAGGTCTGTGCTGCCACGCCCATTTTACAGATGAGGAAACCAAGACTCAAAATCATCATACATCATGCTTGGGGTCCGACAATCAGGAAAGAATCAGAGCCAGGATTAGAAACTAGGTCTTCCGGCATTATATTTATTATTCCACAGAGAGGAAGTAAGAGGCAGACCTAGAATGGGGGATGGGGCCAGATGGTAGAGAGCCTCGAATGCCAAATCTTCTCAAAATGGGACTGAATCAGGAAGTTGGAAAATGTTTTCCAAGGGGCTTCTTATGGCTTTTCACTGATGCCCACAGGTGGAGGTCTTGTCTCCCTCTTCCAGCTTCCTAAGCACTTTCCTAAGCCTATAGTAGAAAGGACCTCCAAGGTCTTTTGCCCATTTTACAGACGAGAAAACTGAGTGCCAGAGTGAGGAGGTGCCTTGCTCAAAGTTAGCAGGAGAACCGGGATTGGAACTCATGTCCTTTCACTCCAGAGCCAATATTCTTTCAACTGTAATTGTCTGGGCACATACTATTTCTCCCTGGTAGAATGTAAGCTCCTTGAGGGGGAGGAACTGTTTCATTTTTGGCTCAAGATTTCCATCTGGCTTATAGTAGGCACTTAATAAATGCTTATTAGAGGAAATTGAGTTGACAGTGCCTTGCATACGGTAAGTATTCTATGGAGAAAGGGAGGGATAGTGGAAGGATCACCAGATATGTAGAAAGAGGAACCGAGTTCAAACATCACTCTACTGTCTGTTACTTACGACAAGTGTTTTTCCCTCTCTGGGCTGCCCTGTCCTCATCCTCAGAATGTGGGTTTGGCTTAGACAATCTCTCAAGTTCTTTCAGACCAGTAAGTACACTCACATAATGTATAAAGCCCATTTTATAGATGAGACATCAAGGCCCCCAGGGATCCCCACCACATGAGCTGGCACCCTTCATACCCAGATACCCTCTTTTGTCTTTCTCCCTCTCTGGTGAAAGATGCCTTTGGTCACTGTCAAGACTGTCAAGTGCTTTGGCTAGATGTCTCACTGACTGTGGTCTGAATGAAATGCTTTCTCCATTGGGTCAGGCCCTGGGAGGCTGACCCCATTCATATGGACCAGTTTCTGGGGTTCCCTTGGACACATCTGTTGGTCTGGTCCTGCCTCCCCCCGAGCCCTGCTGAAGTTGCTGTGATGGATTTGTTCTCTGGCACTTTTGTAGGAATTCACCAGGCCTGGCATTTTGGGAGGCTGGAAGACCCAACTGCAGAATGGTGCCCAACCCCCAGACAGACCACAGCCAGACTGAGCTCTCGCTATTCAAACAGGAGCTGAGGCTGAGGCTGAGGCTATCCCCTGGGCACTCAGTGAAGGGGATGGGGGAGGCATCTCCCTGGGCCCATCTCCCATCTCCGAAGGGCAGCTGGTGTTGGATCCAGGACTCAGAGTCTTCCACAGACACTTGATTGCCATGTGATGCTGAGTCTCTTAACTTTTGCCTCAGTGTCTTCAGCTATAAAATGGGCACAATGCCAGCATACATCTCACAGGTTGCCCTAAGCATATATGGTGCTTTGAGGTCACCACATCCCACCTCCCATTCTACAGATGAAGAAATTGAGACAAACTAAGTAACTTGTCCAGCATCAAACAGCTCCTAAGTGTCGAGGCAGAACCTGAACCCAGATCTTCTTGGTCCAGGTCTAGCACTCCTTGGTGCCTCTCTCTATAGGCACGGGTTAGTATTTGTTACAGAGCAGCTAAGTGGTGCAATGGATAGAGAGAGCGCTGGTCCTGGAGTCAGGAAGACTCATTTTCCTGAGCTCAAATCTGATGTCAGACACTTACTGTGTAACCCTGGGCAAGTTACTTAACCCAGCTGGCCTCAGTTTCCTCATCTGTAAAATGAATTGGAGAAGGAATTGGCAAACCACCCTACTGTCTTTGCTAAGAAAACCCCAAAAGGGGTCACAAAGTCTCAGATGTGACTGAGAAATGACTGAGCAGCAACATTATTATTTATCCTATCAGAATTACAAGGCAGCTCAGAGACCATCTATCTATTCCTGAGTCTTCCCCTTATTTGTGTCTGACCACATTGGCAGTCTGGTGAAGCCTATGGGTTCCCTTCTTGGAATAATATTTTTAAATCTATAAAATAAAATGCAATAGACTTATGAACTATATTAAAATATAGTTTTTATATTTATCAAAATATAAAAAAAAAAACCTGTTCATAGACCCCAGGTTAAGAACTCTTGCTATAGATACAGCTGGGGGGGGCGGTAATAATTTGAGAGTGTGTGTGATGGGATTGCTGGGAGAGAAGTATATAAAATGGGCCGAATTCCAGAATTTCCATTTTGGAATGGATCTCAGAGTCATCTAGTCTAAGAAGAAAAGAACGAAGTCTCCCTTTTGCCCCATACCCAGGTCTTCCTCTGCAAGACCTCCAGGGAAGACACACTCCTTAGATAGCTCACTTCTGTTGGACGTCCCTTAGATCAGGCCTCAACCTTCCTCTGTGAAGCTTGCCCTCGGTTCTGCTCTCTGAATATAAGCTGAACAGATGAATCCTTCACACGAGAGCTGTCAGATACTTCCTCTCTGCCCTCCCCCAGTCTTCTCTTCTATTGTCCAAACATCCTCAGTTTCTTCAGCCAGTCTGTCTGGCATGAATGCGAGGCCCTTTGCCAGCCTCTGGATATTCTCCAGTTTATCAGGGTCCAAATGCGGCACTCAGAGTGGAACATAGTCTTCCTGATGCCATTGACAGGAGTTTCTGGGCTAGGGGGCCACCATGGCCTACTTACTCCTAGCTCTTTCCAGGTCTGGAGCTTTTCACTGTATCAGCAAGCACCCTAGCATACCCAGGGTGGCTGCTAGCACAGGTTCTTAGATCTGCTTTTCTAAAGGAAAGCAACTTGAAATGGGTTAACAATCATACTTTAATCAATCAAACATATCTCATTTACCTAGTTCAGAGGAAAAGTCAGCACTCTGAACTTCAGAGAATACAAGCAGAGGTTACAAGCAGACAAAGAAGCAGATCAGCAGACGGGGCTTCCAGCTGTCTGACCATTACATCAGTTACCTAGTCAGTTACCAGAGAGGGAAGCACCAACATCTGGGTTTTCAAAGCCGGGGGGCTCAACGACTTCTCAGAGTCTCATCTGGCCAAATCACACAACTCTTTCCAAAGTGAGCCCCAAAGCAAAACCTCACCTCAGCGTATATATAGCCTTCTCTTGGATCAGAGAATGTCACAACCCTCTTGACCCACTGCCCAATCACAAAGTAATAAGGCATGGGCATTCCTGAAGAATAAGCCTTCTGCCTCGGGCTCCATGTGACCACATTCAGCCTATTAGGGGGCAGAGTATATTTTCAAATTAGGGAAGTTTCTCAGAGCCACTTAAGCTATCAAAGGGCCTAGGGGCAGGGAAGATCTTCAGATTCCCATAACATTCATATAGCTATATACCCCAACCTAATACCCAAGACTGGTTCAAGGACTCTCTCCCCTCCATATTTCTGGAAGTTATGCCCCACCCTTTTTCCCTCAGTGCAGCCCAAAATTGCATCGGCTTCTTTGGTGATTAATGGGTTTTATCAAAAGAAGACAATATGGTGGAAGGAAAAGAATGCCAATATGGAAACCTAGGTTCATGTTCTGGCTCTTCTACTTACTGAGACTTTGGTTTGCTTTTCTGAGGTCTCAGTTTCCCCATCTGTCAAATCAGATGAGGGTGTTGGTCCAGATGACTTCTAAGCTCTAGCTTTCTAGTTCTAAATCTATGATTCTAAACACAAATTCCTTTCAAGAAAAACACCTTGTTTTCCCCTTTCTTCTAAAGAGATAGTGGTATTAAATGTGATAGTATCTGTAAAAGTGCTTAGCAATATGCCTGGCACATAGTAGGTTTTATATAAATGTATATTTCCTTCAAAAGGTCAAACCCAGACATTCTTAATTATACCTGTAGGAAGGTGTGGAAGACACATTTCATCTGGGAGACCAATCCAAAAGAGGGTACTTATCCCAGGTGGCTCCCCTCTTGTGGGCACAGCTGTCCATGTGTTTCCTCATTAATAGCTCTGTCCGTGGGTTTCTTATCCGGCCCAGCCTTGAGCTTTAATCAGCAGCGCCCAAGCTACCTCTGGACCCCAGCCTACAGCAGCCAGCAAGGAAATTCAGAATTCCACGGGTCAGTGTTTTTGCAGAGGCCAGATGTGGATGAAAGAGGAAGGGTGTTTTATTGTTGTTTTCTCTAGAAACAGAAGAAAGTCTGTCTTGGGATGGGCCTGCTCCACTCCCAAGCAAGTGGCCCACATGTGGCCCGGAGGATGGCATGCCCATTCCTGAAGATTAAGCTAGGATAAATATTTGGAATTTGTCTGTTCTGTCTTCAGCTAATAAAATATATTTCAGCCTCAAAATAGATTTAGGAAACACTCCTGAGAGCAGCTGCTGGTTCATGGGCACATTACCTGATAACGTGGCAATTGGAATGCAGCTGAGGTGTTTCAGGTGCCCATTATGATCTGGCCAGTCGCAGCAGCCAATAAAAGGCCATTAGGAGCAGAAGCCCCTGCCAGACTCTCAAAGCAAGAGAGTGGAGCAGTGGATGGAAATGGGAAAATCCTTACCCTCTTTTTGTGTACCCCAGAAGGAGAGACAAGAAAGACACATTAAACACCCCCCCCCCCCCCCCCCCGCAAGTGACAATGAATCACATTCCCTATCTTTTTCACTGATTGTCCCCAACACCCACAATCCTCTCACTCCTTATACCTAAATTTCCCTGGATTGCTTCATAATTCTGCTTGGATCTTACCTTCTTCCAGGGGCCTTTCCTGGGCTCTTTCCCTCCTTCCTCCCACATCACCTTGTCTACTCTTTATCCTCTGGGGTCCTATTTATGACTTGTTTCCTCTCGTTAGACTGTGAGCTCCCTGAGGGCATGAATGGCTTTTGGTTTTCCTTGTATTAGCAGTGCCTAGCACAGTGCCTGGCCCCCAGTAGGTACTTGGTACAGTGGATGTACCCAGTGATGCACCTGTTGTCTCTCTCATTAGACTGCAGGCACCTGGAAGGCAGGGACTATTTCCAGCTTTTTTTGGTTAGCTCAGCCTTTGACACTGACTAAAAATCCTGTTTATGAATCTATTTTTTTTTCTTTGAGATCTGACTTTGGGGATTAAGCCACTTTCCTTTGATTAGTCTCAGTCATGGGGATGGGGAATGGGACTCCATTTTTGGTGGATCAGGGTTTTGGAGCCAACTAAAATTCATTATAGTAGCACAGATGGTCCCTGAGGCAAATGATTGGAGGGTACCAAGCTGGAAACTCCTTGCACCTAGTCCATGACCCTTTTTTCTGTGATATTTAAACAACTAAGGGCATTGATGAATGGAGGCAGGGGGGTTTATAGAGAATTGACCTCCCAAAGGCAGTACCGTCTAGCACAGTGGTAGAATGTCTGAGCTGGGAAAGACGTTAGCACCAAGCCTGGAAAGCCCTACTGAGCTGGAAAGGCTTTTGCTTTCAGGCCGAGAGATGATTTGTCAGCTCTTAATCTAAGGATTATCCCAGATAAGTGTGGAAATCTCATAACTAGGTTGACCACCGGCCTGGGCTGGACTAGTCCTCTGGTAATTCATGCTCAATACTGGAACAAAATGGGACACTTATAGGACATTCAACAGTTAACAAGAAGTTTACTTAGCCAGAGCAGAACTCCCTTGCCTGAAATGCCCAGCATGGTCTACCAGTCAAGCATCAGAAGATGCCTAGAACTTTTCTTGGCTGCTTTGTACTCAAGACCCCAGCGGATGATGCCCATAGCCAGAGATTTCGGTCCTCCAAAGAATGGTCTTATCACTTCTAAAAGGAAAAAAAAAAGCCCAACTTATGTGGGGGCAGGGGTTAGGATACTAGTCCTAGCACAACTAAATTAGATTCTTATTTCAGCAGCTTATGAAATGACTCACTAACATACCAGGTGTTGTGATTTGAATACATGGAAGGAGTACCTGCTGCAGAGAACTCCGAAGATTTTCTGATGCATAGGAGTAAGAAATCACCATCATCTCCTCCTCCTCCTCATCCTGCTCCTCTCCCTCCCCATCCTCCCGCTCTTCCCCCTCCTTCCCCCTGCCCCTCCTCCTCTTCCTCCTTCTTCCTCTTCTTCCTCTTCTCTTCCTCCTTTATCATCTGCAAAATGACAACCATCACAGCACCAACCTCCCAGAGACGTTGTGAGGGGCAGAGGAGATTCTCATACAGTGCTTTGCAAACCTGAAAGGATTCTGTAAATATCAGAGATTGTGATTGTGTGATTTGTATGTGATTTTTTCACAGGATTTGGAGCTGGAAAGAATATTAGAGAGCACATAGTGGTAACCTGGGGTCCATGAACTTTTCTTTTAGTGTTGGGATGACTATTTTAATGTAGTTTCCTTTGTAATCTTAGGCATTTTTATGCATTTAAAAACAGGATTTTGACAAGGGGATCCTTAGTGGGTTTCACCAAACTGCTGCCCAAGAGACTTGAGATGCAAAAAAAGATGAAAACGTCCTACCAGCCTAGCAGGGGATCCCCTGGTGTTGAAGTTCTACCCACTCCTTGAGATCAGCAATTTGCATTTCACTTTCACCCTTAGCCAGGGGCCCCCAGAGGCTATTAAGCTATTAAGCTGATCACCCATCCAGCTGTGTGTGTCAAAGGCTGGACTTGAACTCAGATCTTCTCCACTCCTCATCTTCCAAGTGGGGATAGCACCATTCTTGCTGCGTATCTCACAAGTAAACACTTTCTACACCTCAAATGGCTACAGAACCATAGATTCAGACTTGGAATCGTCAGAGATCGTCCAGGCCAACCCCTCATTTTTACAGATGAGAAACTGAGGCTGGAGGGGTTAAGTCATTCAGTCACTCACATAATTAGTAAATACTCGAGCCAGAACCCCCTGGCACATCCAGAACTTTTTCCATGGGATCTCACTCCCTGCACTCCCCTCCTTTCCCTCAAATGGGAGCCATCATTATGCTTACTATTGCTTGAACAAGGCTCATTCAACACTTCTGCACCTCAGAGCCCTCCCTGAGGCCCCCATGGGAAGCCCTCGGCTGAGCAGGACCCTCATCTGACCCCATGGTGTTTGACCTTAGGGACCAGTCTACCTTTGGTGTGAGCACACACACCGGCTCCAGGGCATTCTGGTCCCTGCTGTAAAGCACACCTGTCTTCCTTTCCCAGTTCCTGGCCTCAGGCCGGCCCCTCCATAAAACCCATAGAGCGGGAAAAGGGGATGGATGCTTCAGACCTTTCAAAGCCCGGCTGTTCACTCATGGAGACTTTGCAAATGAATTGACTTCAGATTCAAATTGTGCCTGGGGTTTTATGACCAGTTACCTGAATGACATGTCTCAAATTTTTATTAGGATTTTCATATAGGGTTTATTTTTATTAATTTTACAACACACAAAACTGAAGCCATTAGGAAAGTGTGAAAATCTCATTTTAGATGTTGTTTCTTTTTTTTTAAGCAGCAGGAACCAGGCAATGACTTGTACTGCTAATATGAGACTCTGCCATGGGGATTGTTTGTTAGTGAAGACTCGGGACAGACAGAAAGAGGGGAGATTCGGGGCCCTTGCACCTGGTGATCCAAAAAATAGTTATGAAACACCTACTGTGTCCCAGACACCAAGCCTGGGCATGCAAAAAAATCAAGTGAAACAGTCTCTGTCCTCAAGGAGAGTTCATTCTACTGGGGGGCTTGGGGGAAGATAGGGAACCACATAAATATCAGTACAAAATAGATATATCTGGGCAAGTTATTGAAACTCCCCGGACTTTATTTGCCTCATCCGTAAAATGGGGGTGGGGGGTAGACAAGACCGCTTAGCTCCTTTCCAGTTCTGTCTGTGATCCCGGGATTTTAAAGGACATGGCAGTTTGGAAGGACTTGGGGGAGGCATTAGGAGATGGTGCAATCAAGAAAGGAAGGCTTCATGGAGGAGGTGGAGTTTGATATGAACTTGGAAGGATAATAGGGATTCTGGAGGCAGAAGTCAAGAGGGAATGTATTCTAGACTTGGTGTTGGTGAGAGGGGAGTGAAGAGGCTGCAGGGGCAAAGGAATGGGGTCTGACTCTTTCTCTGTGTTTGCTACCTGTGTGACCTTAGGGCATTTACCATCTTGAGGTCCCTGGGTGTTGAAAATAAAAGCAATTGTAATGTCCAATCCTGACCACAGATAAGACAGAAAATTCATTTTCTGTCTTTTGGTAGAAAGGTGGGGATGATGGGTGCAGAATGTTGCATACACAGACATAAGCACTATATCAGTCAGTTTTGCTTACCATTTCCCCCTTTTTTTATGAGAGAAAATTCTTACGGTGAGACTTGGAAATAATTATGATATAAAAACAAAAGCCTTTGATAATAGTTATTGAAAAAATTATTTTAATGAATGATTTTAAAATGAGTTAAACAAATTTTAATAAATGAGAGTTAAAAAAAAAAAACTATTTCCTAGGTTTCTTCCAGCCTGCGTTATTCTATGACCCTATAAACCTGAGACTAAAGCAAACAAATAAAAATCAGCGGATCTGGTTTGTTTGCATGTTTACTTTTGACCATTTCTGTAATCTGATTGATGCTGGGGATGGTTCTCCTGGTGATAAATTTCCTCCGTGGAACCAGTTCACATCTGTTACTGAACCTGTCTGACAGTTTACAGTCTTAGCAGGTGACCCAGGGCACCTAGAGGGTAAGTGACTTGCCTGGGGCCCCATCGCCAGAATGTACTGGAGGCAGGATGAGGCTACCCCTATATTACAATGCCTGTTTTGTCTAAACCCAGCTCAATAACCTATTAGAGAGCCTTCGTTTCCCACCCCCACCCCCAGTAATAAGAGCTGGCATTTACATATGGCTTTAAGGTTCACTTAACAAATATGACTTCATTTGAGCCTCACAACATTCTTGAGAGTTAACCCCACTTTACAGTTGAGTAAACTGAGTCAGAGAAAGGTTAAGTGATTTGTTCAGCAAGTAAGTAATTGAGGCTAGATTTGAATTCAGGACTTCCTGAGTCCAAGCTGCCCTTGAGTATTAGCTTGTTTTCTCTGAGTTCAAGCCATGGTTAGGATATGTTCACCATCATTTGGGTGAACAAAGTGATCTGAAGCCTTGCCAATGTCCTGAGTCCTCTACGAGAACAGAATCTCTTCCTAAGTCTGCCGGTATAGACACAGCTTCAAAGTTGTGGCCATCCAAAGGAAACAGATTCCAGAATCCTAGAAGCATTGGAAGACACTTCCAAGGTATCTAAACCAACCTGCCCATGACTGAGAATTTCTGACAAGTGGCCATTTGATCTAGGAAGGAGAAACCCACGGCGTCCAGGCCAGCCCTTTACTATGGGATAGCTCTCAAGGTTAGGGAGTTGTGCCTGAAATCAAGTCCAAATAGGCCTCTCTGCCACCGTTCCACCCTACCTCACTCCACCCATCCCATGTTGCTCCTGGTTCTACTATCTGTGACCAGGTAGGACAAGGCTGACCCTTCTATGGTACAGTCCTTTCAGTAAATCAAGACAATTGTCTTCATTGAGAGATTGTGTGGTTCAGGAAACAGAGTGAGGAACTTTAACTAATGAATGTGTGGGTTTGAACCCTGCTGGGTGACCCTGGTCTCATGCAGGTCGGCATCTCAGAGTTACGCATGATGGGATTCTCCAGAGAGAAACAGTTAGCCATTCTGCTGCTGGACCCTGAGCCCAGACTCACATGTGAATCAAATCAAAGCCTTCCAATTTATGGGCTCCCTCCTCTCCCTAACACCACACTATCTCTCTGTTTAAACTACGTCTTCCTCTCATTTCCTTCTCTGACAAGATTACTAGGTGGGTAGACCAAGGAAGTTCCGTAGACACAATAAAGCTCCGTTTCTGATAAAGTAGTCTGACACAATCTCCCAGGGTATCTTTATGGCCAAGTCGGAGAGCTGGGGGGTGGGGAAGGGAGAGTGGGGGCAGGATGCATCTCAAGAGCTAACCCAGCTGACTGCAAGATCGGTCCGATTGCATTGACTCCATTTAAGACAAACAGAGCACCAAGATCCTAGAAAAGGATAGCCCTAGGATAGTCTCCCCTGCTCTAAATCCCATCTACAGGACCCTGTTGGCTTCTGCTGCCTCGAGGAAGGAGAAACTGGAGCTGGGGGAGGGGTAACCCTGATGGGGAAGGATTGGAAGTGATGGAGCACAAAGAATGGTGGGACAGACTGAGCAAGTTTATCACAGAGGAGTAAAGTCTTAGTAGGCATGTCTTGAATTATCGTTTAAGTGGTTTCCTATGGATACTAATTCTTTGTACCTCCAGATGCCATCTCTAGGGCCAAGAGGTGGAAATTTCAAGATGGCAGATTTCAGGCCAGCTGCCCAGCAAGGGGGCATTTCCTTACTTGTGAAACGTGAGAGTTGGCATGGAATCCCAAGAGACAAGTTCAATTAATCAACCCATTAGTCAATCAACCAGCAAATGTTTATTAAGCCCCTAATATGTGCCAGGCACTGGTCTGGAGGCTTGGGGTACAAACACAAAGAATGAAACAATCCCTGCTCACAAGGGAGTTTACATTGGAATAAATTATTTGCAAACCCTAAAATGACACGTACGTTCTTAGCCATGACTGTAATTTAAAATGTAATAATTATTATCAGAGAATCACAGGGTGAGCGCAACGATCAAGCAGGATCTTATCCATAAAGGGCATTGCCGACGTTAAAGCACTAGACGCATGATAGTTATTGTGAATATTAATAATAACTCATAATTCTGATGTGTTTTAACATAAACAGAATACCGAGTTTCATGAGGAAAGTTTCATTATTCCCATTTTACAGATGGAAACTGAGGCCCAGATGGGCATGGAGGGAAAGGAAATCAACACAAGCAAACATCCTTCTGTAGTGCACAGGAATATTTTCAGCAGAGAACAATACTGCACCGGGACAGGAAGGGATAACATAAATGCATGGGATTCCAATAGTAACAGCCGGTATTTATGGATGTCTTTAAGGTTTACAGAGCACTTCACTGACACTTTCTCAATGATGCTCGCACCAATTCTATATTTGTTATTGTTGTTATACGTAATAATTTTCATAATAATTATTATATGTGATAGTTATATGCTGTAATTACCCACATTTTCAGATGAGGAAACTGAGGCCCAGAGGGGAAGGTTAAGAGATTTGTGCAGCTAGTAAGTGTCTGAGGCAGGATTCAAACTCAGGTCTTCATGAGAACACGTCTAGTACTATCCACTAGCTCAGGGCTGGGAGAACCTGTGGCCTTCTAGTCCTCAAGTGCAACCATTTGACTGAATCCAAGCTTTAGTCAAAGTGCTGCTCTTGAAGACCTAGAGGGCCACATGTGGCCAGGTCAAAAGGCTGCACTTGAGACCTTGAGGCTATAGGTCGTTTTCTGAGTCCTCAAGTGCAACCATTTGGCTGAATCCAAACTGCAGTCAAGGGACCACACTTGAAGACCTAGAGGGCCACATGTGGTCTCAAGGCCGCAGGTTCTGCACCAGCTGATCAGCCACAAAAATGAAGAGAAGAGTTGGTGTCGTTGGCACAAGAGGGCACTTCGGGCTCCAGCCTTTGCTCCAAAGACGCCCTTTCCCTTTGCCCATTGCTGTGGTTTCTCTCTCTCCCCATGCTTCTCCCTCCAGGGCTCCAGCCTCAGGGGGCCCACTTGTTCAGAGGCTCGACCTTTATTCCTCTCCTTCATCTCCCCTCTCTACTAGGTGTTTGTTGGCTGACTGATCCTTTCCCCCCAAAATCCTCAAGAGATTGAGATCAAAGATGACTCATTTTTGGTCTGGAAGGGCAGGAGATATCGGGTCCAGACCGTAAGGACCCTGCTTCCGGCACAGCGTGTTAGAGCTCAGAAAATATAGTTAGACAAAGGAAGACAGACTATCAGACCCCAGAATGTTGAAGTCAGAGGTGGAAAAGAACGTACAACAGGGAACGTCAGGGCTGGAGGACCTTAGAACCCAAGATTTCTGAGCTGGGAGGGCCTTTAATACATAAAATAATCAGAGGTAAAAGACACCTTAGAGCTCAAATGTTAAAACAGAAAATAGTGAATTATGATCTAGGGCTGGAAGGATTCTCAGAGGCCAGCTAGTCCAAACCTTTGTTTAACAAAAAAGCAAATGGAGGCAGGGAAGTCAAGGGACCCGCCCAAAGTCACCCCAATAAGTGTCCAGGGAGGGACTTGAACCTGCATGATCTGGCTACAAATCCTGGCACCTACTCTCTGGGGGTGGGTGGGTGTCTTAAGACTTTGAGCCCCCTGCTCACCTGTGGCAAATCATCGCTTCATCTCCCTGGGGCTCAGTTTCCTAATCTGTAAGATCAAGAGGTTGGATTAGGTGGCTTCTAAGGTCCTGCCAGCTGTGGATCTGGTTCAGTCTATTCAGGGAGCATTCGTGAGAGATGCTTTGCAAACAAGCATCACTGAAATCTCAGCTGTTCCTACAGCGGGGTGCAGGTTGATGGGATGATGGGAGGTCGGCTAGGTGGGCCCTGTTCCTATGGCCCTCCCGCCCAGCTTTTCCCCCACCACCATCCCGGTTTTGCTGGTTGCCATCTGTTTATTTGAATGACACAGCCTAGCACAGAAGTGGCTTCCTCCCCTGACAAGCTCAGGGAAGGCAGGTTGAAAAATGGATACTGGGCTCAGAGTCTTCCTGGCAACTGAGAGTTCTTTAAGGCTTTTCCTGACCATGTGGGCCCTGAAAGGGGGCTGCTGAGCTAGGAGAGGAAGCGGATCTGAGAGGTGTGTGTGCAGAGAAGGGGTTGGAAAGGGAGCAAGGGCCACCTCGAAGGGTGGGGAGAGAGGAACCCACCAGGACAAGGCTGGGAGGCAAGCTGGATTTCCAGGAAGGAAGGAATCGAACCCACCCTGCTCTGAGAGAGGGCGGCTCCTGGCTGCCTCATTCCTGAGAAGGTTTTGGGAGACAATTCCATTGTTGGCTCCCTGATTTACATTAGTGATCAGTATTCCTCACACTGATAGAGTGAATTAAGGTTTACAGAGGGCATTTCTCCAATGGACTCTGGAGTCAGAGGATGTGAATTCAAATCCCATTTCTACCACTTGCTGTCTGTTTGGTGTCAGGCAAATTGCTTCATCCTTCTGAACCCTCATTGGTAAAATGAGCCATTTGGGTTAGGGAGCATCTCAGGGCCCTTCTAATGCCAGATATCCTGTGCTATATTAAATGGTGTCAGTCAGTCAAGAAGCATGTCCCGTGCTCAGTGCTGGGGAATTAAAGAAAGATAAAAACATGCTTCTTGTCCTCAAAGTGCTTACATTCTAGAAGGGCATGTATGTACCAGATAGATACAGGATAAATAGAAGGGGATCTCAGAGGCAGGTGCTAGCAATGGGGCAGGGATCAGGAAAGGCCTCTTGCAGAAGAAGGGATTTTAATGGAGTCTCAGAGGAAACCAGGAGAGGTGAAGAGAGAAGATGCTCCAGGCATGGGGACCAGTCAGTATAAAAGCCCAGAGTCTGGAGATGGAGTCAAAGGACACCATTATCATCATTCTTTTACAGGTGGAGAAACTGAGACTTGGGGGGCTAATTGGCTTATCCAGATAGCGAGAGTCAGAGCTGGCATTTGGGCTTGGGCCTTCTCGCTCCAAGACCCCTTCTCTTTCCATTATGGCAGAGGTTGCCACTGTGACATCAACTTTGTATGGAAAACGACACTGTCAAAGCTCAGTCCTAGACTTGTTCCCTTTCCCAGGAGAGGGGCTACAGCGAAGGAGCCTGCAGCCAAGGGCACCTCCAGGAAGATCTTGCATTTGATGGAATCTTTCAAAGGATGCAGGGTCTCATTGACAATAGGTTCTCCTTTCATAGGATCAAAGGTGGAGAATTGGAAGGGATTTTGGAGGCCTTCTAGGTCAACCCCCTCATTTCACAAATGAGGAAACTGAGGCCTAGATGTAGTATGTGACTTGTCTAAGGTGGGACTTAATAGAGAGATGACTCTGGAGTCAGAAAGACTTGAGTCTAAAGCCACCCTCGGACATGAGCTGTGTGACCCTGGTCAAGTCACTTTACCTCCAACTGCCTCTTGTGGACTACACTTCAAATTTCAATGCTATAGGGAACTCACAGTGGGGAAAAACAAGTCTATGCAGGTTGGCACCTACTCCTATGGCTTTGGAGAACCCCTTGGGACACTGGGAGGCCTGATTTAGGCCCATCTCTACCCCTGCCTTCTCATTCTCTCCATGTCTTCCTATAAGTCCTGCACAGAGGAGTTGGCCAATGTGTTTGGGGGCTTCCTATACACTTGTTAACATTTCTTGGATACCCGTGCTACCCTCAGGCTGTCTGTTCCCTCGACTCATACATTAGGAGTTGGAAGGAACTTCAGGAAGTCTAATTCTCTCATCCTACAATAAAGAAGCCCAGAGAGGTAAGTGAGTCACTGCTGTTGCCAGCTTGTTTAGGAAATCATGACACTCAATTTCCGTGTCATTTTCTTCATGTATTTCCCCCTTTTTTTTGGCCGTCAAAGGGTTGTTTAAAGTTTGGACTATTTCATGCATTATTATCTTAAGTCTTTTATCTTTTTTTCCTGATTTCATCCTGCTTTTGACCTATGTTCTAATGAATCAATGATCTGATCACACACAGACAACTGATTCATTGCTGATTTCTACATTAATATTTAGTCATTTCTGGTCTATTAAGATTTAGTCTGGACTTCCAGACTGTTGCGCATGGTGGGAATAAAGAAACTTCAGCACATTACCAATAATGCACAGAAACATTAAAGATGTCATTTGGAGGATGTATGTCCAGAAAAGGAGGAGGTTGGTAAGATAACAGAAGGGTCTTCCTTGTGCTCTCTTGGAGCCCAGGCCATGGTAAGAGATCCTGGCTCTCCCATTTAACTGTCTCCAAGCTGCCCCCTGACTCATCTCCACAGGACTTTCTCTACCCTGGAAGCCCACTCTGCCACGGAACTACTTCTCACACTAGAAGGAACCTCTGCCCCTGCCAGACTCTCCCTCTGGTTCCTCCTTGAGCCTTCATTTCGAGGAGACCCAAGCCAATCATGTGTTTAATCTATTCCAGCCTCAACTGCTGATTAATCTCTATAGGACTTGGTCTACAATGCCCCCCATGCTGAGAATCTTTATCTCCCTCCTCACGCTCTGACTTTTTCTGCCCCTTTTTATGTGTTGCCTTCCCCCATTAGAATACTCGTATTTGCATTCCCAGCTCTTAACAGCAAAATGTCTGGTACACTGTAAGCATTTAATAAATGCATGTTGACTGACTGTAACCTTGGGTTACCCTTTCTCTCTGGGTTTCTCAATTTCCTCATCAGGCAAATGAAGGAGCTGGATTTACATGATCTCTTCAGCCCCTTTTAGCTCTAAAACTAGGACTGACCCCATGATGCAGAGAGACCAGAGGAAGGTTCTGAGCATATCATGGGAACCTTCGTGGAGACTGATCAGAGAACATCAACAGGAGTTGGGTAAAATGAGAGGGCATGGTTGGCCCTTGGTACCATTAAGAGGAGAGACCCAGCGAAGTATTTCTATTACTTAGAGTCAATTTTATGGTTTTGTGTATGATTCTGTTTAATGTTTGCAATGGGTAGTGTCTTCTGAATCTCTTCTTAAAGAAGGCATTGATGACCTACAGCTACAAGGCTTCTCATTGATATACAAGAATTTGGTCCATTTCATTTCACAATAATAAAACACATTTTCCAGCCTGCTTTGCCTCATCTTCTCTCTTCTGTGCTCTATATCACAATGAAGTCACTGAATGTCAATATTCAGTTTTTAATATCAAAATCAATGAATATCATTCTCTATTGTTTGACTTTTGAAGGCCTTTGCAAAGCAACCCAAGCCTGTCTTTCTAACTCCATTACACATTATGCCCTTTTCTACATTTTTATGATCTAACAAAATTAACCTTCTTGCTACCTCTCACACACAATACTGTGTCCCATCTTCATGGTCCCCTGCCCAAACCTCCCTCCGAATCTCTACCTCTTAGTATCCGTAGAGTCCCTCAAGACTTAGCTTCACCACCATATTGTACATAATGCCTTTTCTGTTCTGTGCTTCTTCACTCCCTAAACTTCACTGTATTTAATTTGCTTACTTTTCCATATACTTATTAACAAATACATGGTTTTCCCTGGTAGAATATAAGCTCCTTGAGGGCAAGGATTATATCACTTTTGTTTTTATATTCCCAACACCTGGAATGATGCCTGGCAACTATTAGACTAACTACTGGTTGATTGACTGAGTATAAATTGTGCAAGGGTGGAGGGTTTTGTCGAGTAGAATTACAAATACTTCCCATGGGCACCATGATAAGATATGGCCAAATAGCTCACGAAATCATGTGCCTTGTTGCCTTTGGTGCAGGATGAAATCATGGCAAATGAATGATGCCAGGCACTGAAAATGCAAGGATGGAAATGAAGCAGCCCCACCCTAAAGGAGTCTCCATTCTATCAGAGGAGCGAACATGTCCATATGCAAAGGTATAAAAATCATAGAGAAAATAAATTCAAGATGATGGTAGGGGAGTCACTGGCAGCTTGGAGGTGGGGGTTAGGGATTCTGAAGCAGAGGCGAGGGCAGTAATGAACTCCAGGAAGGTATGGGGCATGGGCTGTTCAAAGGCAAGGGGATGGGAGATGGAATGTTGTGTGTGAGGATCCATGGGGTCAATTTGACGTGCAGTGGAATGGTGTGTAACAAGTCTATAAAGGTAGGTTGGAGCCAGCTTGTAAAGGGCCTATCAGGTAACAGGATCAAAGATGTAGAACTGGCAGGGAGTTTAGAGGTCACCTAGACCTCTTTGTACATCATCCTAGATGTAACAGGGTATCACTAATATTTATTGATCAGGAAAATGACATGGTCAGGCCTATTCTTGGAAATGTCACCCTAGCAGGTGTGGAGAAATTGGAGTAGAAAGAACAGAGGCTAAATACAGGAAGATCCACTAGGAAACTATTGTCTAGGTGAGAGTGATGAGGGTTTGAACTAAGGTGTAAGTAGAAAGAATGGGACTAAGGAAATGGAAGGTATTGTGGATGTAGAATCAATAACACCGGGCAACTTATTGGATCTGTAGGTTGAGGGACATGACTTGGGAGACTAAATGTTGATGCCATTGACAGAAATGTGGAGGTGCAGAAGACAGGTAGGGGGACATGGTGAGCTCTGCTTTGCACTTTTAGAGTTTAAGGTGCCTTTGGAATGTCTGGTAGATAGTTGGTGATATAAGACTCTACTCAGGATAGATACTAGGGGTGGCCATATATAGCAAGGAGTCATCTTCATAGAGATATTAATTTAACCTATAGGAACTAATACAGACACTGAGAGAGGAGAAGAGAAGAGAAGAGGGAAAAGGAGGATAGGGTAGAGTAGGGAAGAGGAAAGGAGGGCAAGGTGGGGTGAAGGGGATAGGGAAGGGAGAGGAGAGGAGAGAGGAAGGCTTGGGGCAGAGCCTTAGGAAAGACCAAAAAGTAGAGGGCAGGATATGGAAGGAGACTGAGAAGAATTCAGACAGAGAACTGAGAGAATAGTGTCTTAAAAACAAGGAGAGGAGAAATTTTGTAGAAGGGGAGTGTTGTCAACAGTTTCAAATACAACAGAAAGGTCAAAAAGGATGACCTCTACTGACTCCTTAATTTGACTCTAAGTAGAACCAATGAGCCATCCTTCAGTGACCAATGAGACACTTCCTTGTCTTCTGTTTTCACTTACAGCAACAGTGTCAATGTTGATACATTTCATTTCCTCCAGTGACACATTGATTTGTTGGTCAGTGGACAAGGATCTCACATTTAGAGTAAGAACTTTTACGTTACTATTTACAGATCATCTGAAAACAACGGTTCTTAACACCTTCCGCCTCTTCCACCGCTCTGCCTCAGAGAGTAAAGACAGTAAATGGAGATACGCTGGGCAAAAGGACCGTTGTGTATTTTTCTTTGTTTTATGGGCTGCCATGAAATTCTTGAATCATTTCCTTGAAAATCCAGCTCAGCAAACATTTAAATATTTGTCAAGTGCCTATTATGTCTCCAAACTTTACTGCCATACTTCCCTTCTCCCTCTTCCCTTGTGGTTCTTTCTCCCACTGGTGAGTTCTTTTAGGGAATCTCCATAGATCAATCATGCTTCATTCTCCAAGCTTTGAAACCCTCCCCTTCTCCATCCTTCAGATGCCTCTTTATATAATGTCTTCCCTCATTATCCCAGGAGCTCCTGACAGGCAGGAACTATCTTTTTTTCTTGAATCTGTACCCCCAGTTCTTAGCACAGAACTTGGCCCATAGAGAGTACACTTGTTGGAAAGCATTTTGCTAGTTGCTGGGGTTGCAAAGATGAAAAAAGACACAGTACCTGGCCTCTGGGAGCTTACATTCTAATAGAGGAAGTATGATATATAGTCATAGAAGTATAGTACCTGGCTGAGTGTGATAGGAAATTTGTCAAGCACCTATTAAATCAATCAACCAATCAGTCAGCATTTATTAAGCACGTTTTCTGTGCTCAGGACTGCCCTAGGTCATGGGGTAAATGGAGTCTAGCCTTGGGCAAAATTTTCATGAAAAGAATAAGGTTCATATTAGTTCCGTGAGACACCCCGATGCCAGCACCCTGTCCTAATGCTTTTGCTTTTCTCCTGTCTCCTCCTTTTCCAAATCTTCTTTCTGAGTTTTCATCCCCACATAAAGCCTACCTTGACCAGGGAGATTTCTTTTTAATGTGGATCAAACTTTCAAGCTTAAATAATGAAACTCCAGAGTTAGAATTTTAGCATCAGCCAGTGGGGTGTACGTGTGAGCAGCTGGGGGTGTCAGCAAATGGGGGATGGGTTGGGTGGGGAAAGAGGGCAGGGGTTCTTCCTGGTCTCCTGAAACCATGCAGCAGAGGTGGTTGCACCCATAGTGAAGACTCCTCTGTCACTAGGCACTTGGGAGAAGAAAGTGGAAAGGATGGAGATTCCTGTCCTAGGGGAGCTTACATGCTTAACTCTACTCCCAGTTCCCTGACCCCCAGGTCTACCCATTGACAGCCTAGGAGATCTTGGAGACTACATCAAAATGAAAGGAAGGAAAAGAAAGGAAGGAGGGAGGGAGAGGAGGAGGGTAGAGGGAAGGAATAAAGGAAGGAAGGAATGAAGGAGGGAGGGGAAAGGGAAGGAAAGAAGGAAGGGAAGAAGGGAAGCAAGGAGTGAAGAAAGAAAGGGAGGAAGGAAGGAAGGAAAGAAAGAAGGAAGAAAAGAAGGAAGGAAGGAAGAATGAAGGAAGGAAAGAAGGAAAGGAAGGAAGGAAGGGAGAAAGGAAGATTTCTTCCATCTTCCTGGATGGAATTGATGGCACAGACTCCCCCCTCTTCTTTGCTTGTGGGCCTTCTATAACCCCATGTGATAGTCTGTCTTCTTCTATAGTTATTTGCTTCCTGTCCTATCTCCCTTATTAAATGGTTAATCTCTTTGAGAATCTTAGGACATAGAACTTGAGAATGCTGGCCAAAGAGGGGACTTTTGAACAGAGAATGTCAGATTTGGGAGGGCCCTCAGAACATGGAATGCCTGAACTGGGAGAGGCCTTAGATCGCAGGTATGTCAGCAGGTGAAATCAGGCTCTAAGAAGAGAAGTTTTGAAGATGGAAAAGTGAATGTTAATATTTGAAGGGGCTTTGGTCGTCATCTTGTCCCTTTGTTTTATCAGGAATGAAACTGGCCCTGGTACAGGGAACCAAGACCATAAGAGCGAGGCTCCTAAAGGGTGATGGCATGGAGCGAGGTAGGCCGGGTCTCCAAAGTTTAGTTTTGTAACTTAACAAAATGTTGCCTTCCTGAAGAGGATGGATTGTCAGAGGTTTGGCTCATAGCAAAAATCAAAATCAAGTCAGATCAAATGAAAAAAATGAAGGTTTTTTTTACCCTTCTTTCCAACCACTTCCCTCAGGATGTATTGAATCATGGTCAGTGACCAACTGAGCTGCCCCGGGGCCCCTGATGAAGAGAATGGTCAGACTTCCATCTCATAGGATTAATATTAGTCAGCCATCTCAGCCCAGTGAAAGGCTCCAAGTGTCCTTGAAATTCTGGTGACCTTTTGCCATCAATGACATTATTGTTCTCCCAGACTGATAGCTCATTTTATAAGAAATACAGCCTGCTTTCTCAGCAGCAGCTGCTCATCATGTCCGGGAGCCAGGGGCACTTCTGAAGACCTAAGGATGAATGTGCCTCAGTGACCCAGAGGCACCACTTTCCACGCCCGCATCCTCTGGTTTCAGTGGTTACTAATTTCTGTTTGCTTAATTCCTCCACAATCCCCTCTTCAACTCTATCAGGGAATTTCCTGGGCAGCTGAACAAGCTTCTCCTGGTACTCAGAGCAGCATCTTAATAAGTCTTAAACCTGTCATTAATAACACCTCCTTCTGCTCTCAAAATCACAGATTACCCTTGCTGGAAGATGGAATCCCCTCCATTCCTCCAACTACAGCCAGTGGATTCTGGGAAGGAAAAATAAAAGATAAAACAAAACTAAACCAATAAAAAACAAACCAACCCAACCCTCTCATTGAAAATGTTGAGATGGCTCTTGGGATTTTTTATAACCTAGGAATGCATTGCCCAGAATGCCATCCTGCTTCACTACAGAATCCCAGGCTTTCTTCAAGGAAGGAACTAATCACATTTAACCTCTTACAGCAAGTCTTTCCTGATTTCTCTCTGGTTTGTAGCACTTTTTCCCTCCTCAAATAATCATCTACTCAAAAACACTTTAGGTTATCTGAGATCCCAGCCTTCCAACATGCCTGCCCATCAATCTATGTATATACTCATGGGCATACTTATCTCTTTACACGTTATATCCACCCCACAGAATTCAAGGTCCTGGAGGGTGGGGGAGGTTTTTTGGTTTTGTTTTTCTATCCCCAGTGCCTTGCCCAGAGAAGCTTTTAAATAAAAACTTATTGAAATGGATTGACAAATATTTCTTGAATATAATAATAATAATAATGAAGGATTGGACCAGTGCCAGTAGCAGTGGGAATGAAGTGGTTCACCTTCATGTTGCCATGACTCCTCACCCAGCCAATCAATAAGGCCCTTAAGATCCTTCTCTCTTCCCACAACTCTGCTAGATGACGGCGTATAGAAGCAGATCTAAACCATTACTGTCCTCAGGTTCTCTGAGCCTGCGTTTTCTCCTCTTTAAAACAAGGGATGAGGACCTTCTGCTAAAGTGGGAATGGAGTGAGTCACTCAACAATCAATGCCTTTTATGTGCCTGCCTCTGTGGATATGAAGACAAAAAGAAATAGCACCTGCCCTCAAGGAGCTTATATTCTATGGTGAGGAAGGGACATGGCCAGGAAGAAGTCATATACATAGCATTCAACCCACTAGCAAGCACTTACTAGACATCCTTGAGGCCAGCAACTGAGAATAAAAAGACAGGAATGAAACTGTCCTTGCCCTCACGGGACATATATTCTACAGCCATCGGAGCACCTCTGTTTGCCTTAATGCATTGGAGGAGGAAATGGCAAACCGCTCTAGTGTCTTTGCCAAGAAAAGTGCATGGACAGTATGATCCACAGGGTCAGGAAGAGTCAGACATGGCTGAACAACAACGAATAACTCCTATTTCTAAAATGCTGTGTATACAAGTTCCCTGTTGAGTAATTGTTTAAGAATCCAGAGAATACCTGCATTTACCCTGAAGCTCACAAGTATCAGGGAAACAGATTGAGCATGTACACCTTCCTCGTGCTTATTCGTTTTTTTTCTGATGTTCCTTTGGTTTGGTCTGGTCTGGTCTTTGACACCTATTGACTGTGTGACCCTGGGAAAATCACATAAACTTTCAATGTTTAAAGGCATTTAAACATCAGAGGCCCCTCTAATTACAACTCTCTAACTACAGAGACCTGCGCTGGTAAAGGGAAACTCCTCACCCAGGAATTATCTCTTCCGTGAAGTCACAGGTCCAGGTACTCTCCCTATCTGTTGCTGTTTGGAGCCTTACCCCTATCTCTAGCACTAACCTCCCTCTCTCCCTCTCCATCCCTTTCTCTGTCTGTATCCCCATCCCTAACATTATCCATACCCTTATTCATTCTCTTGTGTGCTTTCAGCCAAGACCTTGTCTGTTACCTCCTCATCGAGGATTGGTGATGATCCTGGGGTCTAGGAGCACAAGCTCTCTTGGGTCCCAGCATTCCAGGAAAGTTTGAGTGCAGGCTGGCTAAAGTTCATCATTGAGACATCAGCCATCAGATGACTTATCGTGGCCACTTCAAGCTGTAGGATGGTCCACTAAGGTATGAGGAGAGCAGATGTCAAGCATCAATATCAGTAGTTCTCCATTCTTGCTCTGAGGGAAGACTCAAAGAGTTCTCCAATTAAACACTGGCTCAAAACCCTTCCAGCCCTCTCACTCCCACTCTCCTCCATTGTTTACAGATAAAATCCAAACTCCCAAATAGGCCTCAAACATGTCCTTGTCTCCAGCTCTATCTTCCATGACTCCCTTATAGGACCTGGAAGCCAATGAGACAGTTCTTGCCCCCTTCCTGGTACCCCAAATGTGGCGTGTGCTTGCCCCTTCCATATTGTTGCTCCTACTGTTTCCAAATGATTAAAGAGACATCAAGATAACGGCAGGAGGTCTGGGCTCTAACTCAGAATGATGGTGGTCTAGACAGGATCATTCCCTTTGTGCACCATACGGTGGTCTAGGTACAGACAAGCTACACTCAGTGGATATGGGAGGGAATCTCAGAGGGAGGAAATAAACAATAGGAGTGGGATGGGGTGGGCAGAGACATGGAAAGGCCTCCTGAAGAAGGCAGGATTTGAGCTGAGATTTCACCAAGGCTGGGATTCTAAAGGAGAAAGATGAGAATGGACAATATTCCAGGCATGAGCACATGGTAAGGCACTGAGGCAGGAGATGATATGCAAAGTGATGTGTCTGGCTTGTGGTAAACTTGACAGTACCAGAGATGGAAGCGAAACAGCCGCTGCCCTCCCAAAGCTCACGTTCTTCCCGGGGAGGCAACGTGAGCACAGGTGGATGCAGACCCAGGAGTCACTCAGCCTCATGTTGAAGACCTTCAGCACCAGAGAGCTCACTGCCTCCCAGGGCAGTCTGTTTGCCTCTGGGTCATTAGGAAGATTTGTCTGGGCCTCCTGCCCTGACTTACAGCTTTGGGAGAGGGTCAAGCCTAATCTGCGCCAGAATCCTGGCTGTCAGTTAGTGACTCCTATTTGTAAAGTCACGTCACACTTGCAAAGCAAATGGTCTCATCTGATCCTCCCAGCAGTCTAGGAGACAGGTGCCACTATTATTCCCATATCACATATGTGGAAGCTGAGAGCTTTCCTCTCTACTCCTCAGTTTCCTCATCCTGGAAATGAGGGAATTAGATTACATGGTCTCCGATGTCACTTCCAGCTTCATAACGCTGATGCTGGGACCTGGGTTCAAATCCCACCTCTGCTACTTACCCCCAGTTTGATCTCCCTTCTCTGGGACTCCGTTTCCCTCTCTGTTAAATAAAGGACTTGGACCCATGATTGCTGGGGTCTCTTTAGCTCTAGATGCTGGACAATCTTATTCTAGGTGGGGCTCTGCCCACCTCATCTAGCCCTTGCATTACCTTTCTAAAACATTTCCGATGAGAAGAGGTGAAACCCCCTTGTAAACATCATTCCTCAGCCCTGCTTCCCCCTTGTGATGTTAGTGTTAGCTCTCTTTATAGACCAGTGAGCTGCAGGCAAAGAGGGAAATCACATCAGAACGGAGACTCTCCACTGAGTTAGTGACAGAGGAAGACAGAGCTGGTCTATAACTATGTCTTTTTAAAATTCCTCCCTCCTCCCTCCCCTTCCCCAGGCTTTGGCTTTAACCAATTAGTTCTGGTTTCCTGAAGCCAAGGTTCGGGATGTAATGGAAATAGATTTATTATTGTTGTGATTTAAAAAAAAATAAGTTCATGAACTTCAGAGGAAGGAACTTGTGGGGAAAAAGTCCTCATTAGCTCAGGAATGAAGGCACATGCTCTTTCTTGAATGCCATACCTTGGCAAGGATTTGCCTGTTCTTGCCATGAAAAAACAAAGAGTGAAGAACTCCAAATGTGGTAAGGAACAAACCAGGCCAGTTCTCAGACATCCGAGACTTGGAGACTGAGCTGGAAGGTGTCTCTCAGTCATCTAATTGAACCCAAACCCAAATAAGCACCCGGTCTGTGATGCACCCAATTGGATATCCAGCCTTTGCTTAAAGAACTCCAGTGAAAAGGAACCTACCACCATCTGGGGCAGCCCATTCCACTGTTGGTCATTTTTTAGTCCTGTCTGACTCGTTATGACTCCATTTGGGGTTTTCTTGGCAAAGACGCTGGAGCGGTTTGCCATTTCCTTCTCCAGCTCATTTTATAGATAAAGAACTAAGGTAAACAGGGCTAAGTGATTTGCCTGGAATTACACAGCTAGTAAGTGTCTGAATCCAGATTTGAACTCAGGAAATAAGTCTTCCTGACTCCAGGCCTGGTGCTCTGTTCACTATGGTGCCCCCTGGCTGCCTCACTTTTAGACATCTCCAGTTCTTAGAATGTTTCCTCAACATCAGGCCAGCATCTGTCTCTCTGCCACTTTCCCCCATAGCCCCTGGGCCTACTCTACAGGGCCAAGCAGAACCAGTTTAATCCTTCTCTCACAGGCCAGGCTTTCCAATACATCTTTTGGGTTTCCCTGAGGCTAACTACATCTTGTTCCTTCACCCATTTCTCATCTGGCCATGGACTCAAGCCCTCTCGCCATCTTGACTGTCTTCTTCTGAACATGCTCCAACTTGTCAGTGTCTTTTAGAATGAGCACCCAGAAGTGAATGTGATACTTGGCAGGGGGCTTCAGGACCCTAGCCCTCTCTTCTAGGCTTTTCTGAATACAGTCCGTGATTCTCATCCCATTTCCGATGCATGTCTAGCTTACATTCCATTAATTCTTCATCTCTGATGATCTTTTTCAGACAAACTCTTGCCTAGCCAGGCCCCCTCATCTCATGGGGGTGAAGTTGATTGCTTCCCCCTTATGTGAGACTTTACATCCATCCCTAGTCAGTTGAATCTGATTTGATTCATTCAAATCTTCTTGTCTGCCAAGATCGTGTGGATACCCATTTTATGCACGCTCTCTCATCCAGGGTTTTCCTTGTCTTTCCTGCCACAGAGGTCATGTGTATAGGCTTATAGGTAAGGTATCATCCCCACAGATGAACTACCTAAGTCAGAACCCTAACTAGGAATTCTGGGGCCTCTGGCTAGTGCTATGAACCTCACTGGGGGCAAGTGGTATCCAGGGACAGTCCCTTGTTACAGCAAGGGGAGGATGGATGGAACATTGGCTTTTGGGGGGCACAAAGGGAAAGCTAGAGACCCTAGGACACTGCCATGAGACCCAAGGACTCTGGGAATTTGGATTTCATTATTGTCTATTCAATTGCTACTAATTAATAACTCATGAATTCTGTTATTGTCCATGACTATTCACTCCAAGGCGTGTATAGTTAATTAACTCTATGAAACATGGAATCAATATCTTTTTTTGACAGTTGTCAAACATTTGCCACAAGAAGGGGGCCCCAAGGGGTCAGAAATCATCTTATTCAGAAAACATGTGAAATAGCATACAAGAGAACGACCTAGGAAAATCTTAGAGGCATTAAGAAAGCCATAAGCCTCCGAATGAAGAAGAGGCAGTTCTGCTCGACTCAAAGCATCATATATTTACACCTGGAAGGAACTTAGAGGTCTCTGAATCCAACCCTCTAAGTCAGCGGTTCTCAACCTGTGAGTCGTGACCCCTTTGGAGGTCAAACGATCCTTTCACAGGGGTCGCCCTAAGACCATCGGAAAACACATATTTCCAGTGGTCTTAGGAATTGAGACAACACTCCTCTATCCATCTCCAGGCAGGTCTGCCCACATGCAGATACGCCCCCATACAAGTATTAAAGAGTCGAAGCATTAGGAAGGTTGAGATCCACTGCTCTAAGCTAACAGACAAAGAAACAAGATGAGAAACTGAGAGGTTTGTACAATGAGTCTCTGAGATGGGATTTGAACCCAGACCTTTCCGATGCCACCTTCAGAAAACATTGATGCAAGTTTCCCATTTTCCAGAAGAGGAAACTGAGGTCCAAAGAACTTATATATGTTTGCCGGGCAAAGGGAGATCATGGGGGTAAAGTATGAGTACTGTGTTACACAGTGGATGGTGTGCTAAATGTGAATCGAGAAGACCTAGGTTCTGCTCTTTATGACCTGTGGAGCCTATGGCAAGCCATACTTCTCTGGGCCTCTTTCCTCATTTGTAAAATCTGAAGAGTTGAATTAGTTGGTCTTAGGATCATATATTTGTGACTGGAAGACACATTAGGGGCCATCTAGTCTACTTACTTCATTTTACAGATGAGGAAACTGAGTCCCAGAGATGTATGATTTTTCCAAGGTCACAAAAAAGGTATATAGTAGAAGCAGGATTTGAACTGAGTTCCTCTAGCTCCAGATCCAGTATAATTTCCATTTTTTCTTCCTGGTGTAAAAATGATGGGCCTTGGGGAAGCTAAGTGGTGCAGTGAATAGATCACCTGCCCCGGAGTCAGGAGGACGTGAGTTCAAATTTGGCTTCAGACACTTGATACTTACTAGCTGTGTGACCTTGGGCAAGTCACTTAACCCCAAATGCCTTGCCTTCCTGCCTCCAAAACAAAACAAAACAAAATGATGAGCCTCATTTTTCATATTCTCCTCACTAGCGACGCCTTATCAGAGATGCTGTCCTTCAATTTCAATTTGTGTCTCTATTGGACAAGTTGGCCTCTGAGGGCCCTTCTGGCTCTGAAAATGCATGTAGTGCCTGACCCAACAACCCTCAGGTAGGATGAAGAAAATCCAGGTGTAGAGTTATTGTCTTCTGCAATCAAGGTGATTATTTTCATTTGGAAGGGTTGAGTGCTGGGGGAAGCAACGTAAGACATGATGTTCTCTGGGATATGGGAACAAAGCCCCTCCTCTGCAGATGTTCCAAATAAAGACTTTCATAAGTCATGTAGGAGGAGATGCAGAGATTCTCCCCAGCTGGGCTCAGAGCAGTCCCACATTCACTGGCCGTTGAACGGAAGACATTCTGCAGGCAGCCCTGGCAGGGCTCTCTGCCCTCTGTCCCGCTCACTAGGCTTCCTCTGGCCAGCCAGTGCCTGTGTTCGCTCCTGTTCCTCTTTTTTGTGATCAACAATCTTTGTGTTATTGTTGTCGCTGTTTTTGTTGTTGGTTTTTTTTTCCACCCAGTTTTCCTGCCTGGGACCAGCAGTTTCCATTTAGAAAGAAATTATATTCAAATGCACCATTTCCAGCTACTCAGTTCTTAATCTCTTTTTTACCTCATCATTCTTTCCTATTACTGAACCACAGAAAGCCCGGGTGACTCTGATTAACACTGTGAGGTCATTTCTTTGTCCTTCAAGACTCAACTCCAATCTCACCTCCTCTGGGAAGCCTCTTCTGAGAATTCCAAGCCAGATCAATTGTTCTCCTCTGTAATGTTTGGCAAGTCATAGGTTTAGCACATCTAGCATGGTGTTTGTGTAGTGGGGTCCTGGAAAAAGAACACAAGATTGTTGGTTACTGAGGCAAAAGAGCTGGGTTCAAATCCCACCTTTGGCATAAACTAACTGTATAACCTTAGGCAAACCACTTAATAATTCTAGGTCCCTGTTTCTTCATCTGGACAATGAGGAGATCGGGTTAGAAGGTCTCTAGATCTGTGAGTCTATAACACATGTGCTTTGAGAGCTTACATGGCCAGCTGGCCACTCTGAACATAACCAAGTGATGAGGTCCTCTATATTCATCTAGAAGGAGAATGGAAATTGGCATCAAGAACCCTGGGCTCCACATTCAGTTTCAATGCTTCTTCCAATTACTTGTCTAAGTTTCCACAGAATAGGGGTCTTCTTCTTGACTATCAGAGAGGAAACATGGTAGAGAAGAAAGGATGCTGGGTTTGGAGTGAGAGGACTTGTCTGAGAACCCTGGATCTGCTTCCTTACTTCCAGTCAGTGCCTTTCTCTCCATTAGTCTCAGGTTCCTCATCTGTAAAATGATGGAGTTGGTCTAGAAGGATTCTGAGGGCTCTTGATCTGAGATCCTAAGAGCCTCTGCTCACTGATCCATAAAAAGGAAATGATAATGATAACAATCATCTCCTGGGCTTGTTTGTGAGGACCAAGTGACATGTTTATAAAGTACTTTGCTATTATAACTCAAATTGTAAGTTATAATAGGAGTAATAATAATGTGATTTGTAGTAGCTGGTGTTTGTGTAGTTCATTAAGATTTGCAAAACACCCTACATAAGAGAACTCATTTTTAATAGCATTTTATTTTTCGCAATTATACATAAAGATAATTTTTAGCATTCATTTTTACAAGATTTTAAGCTAAAAAAATTTTTCCCCTCTCTCTTCCTTACCCCTTTCCTAAAATGGTACGCAATTTGATATAGCTACAATTATGTAAAACATATTTACGTATTAGTCACAATTGTGAAAGAAGAAACAGACCAAAAAGAAAAAAAAACTGAAAAAACAAAGTAAGTGGAAAAAAGAAGTATGCTTTGATCTGCATTCAGAGTCCATCAGTTCTTTCTCTGGATGTGGATAGCATTGTCCATCATAAGTCTCTTGTGATTATTTTGGATCATTGTGTTGTTGAGAAGAACTAGGTCATGGACAGTTGATCATCACAAAATTTTGCTATTACTGCATACAATGTTTTTCTCATTCTGCTTATTTCACTTTGTATCAGTTCATAGAAGTCTTTTCAGGTTCTTCTGAAATCTGCCTGCTCCTCATTTCTTATAGCACAATAGTATTCCAATACATTCATATACCACAACTTGCTCAGCCATTCCCCAAAGAATGGGCATCCCCTCAGTTTCTAATATTTTGCTACCATGGAAAGAGCTGCTAGAAATGTTTTTGTGCATGTGGGTCCTTCTCCCTTTTTTTGTGATTTCTTTGGAATATAGACCTAGTAGTGGTGTTATTGGATCAGAGAATATCACAGTTTGGTTGCACTTTGGGTACAGTTGCAAATTGCTCTCCGGAATGGTTGGATCAGTTCACAACTCCACTAACAATGCATCAGTGTCCCAGTTTTCCCACTTCCTCTCCAACATTTATCATTTTTCCCTTTTTGTTTTTGTCATATTAGCCAATCTGATAGGTGTGAGGTGGTACCTCAGAGTTGTTTTAATTTGCATTCATCCAGTCAAAAATGATTTAGAACACTTCTTCATATGACTATAGATTGCTTGGATTTCTTCCTCTGAAAACTGCTCATTCATATCCTTTAACATGACCACACTTGATCCTATCAAACAACCCTTTTATGGTGGGTTCTGGTATTATTTCCATTTTATAGATGAGACAAACAAAGGTTACGTGACCTGTCCAGGGCCACACAGCTGGAAAGAATTAAAGAAGAATTTGAGGTTTGTTGCACCCAACTTCCTGTCCACTGTCCCAGCAACTAAAAGGCCTCTTGGGATTATAATATTATGTTCATATGGGCCTTGACTATAATCTTATTCTAATGTTTTATCATGGTGTGAAGATGCCCCATTTGCTTCTTTATTGGTTAAGCTCTGAAAGCATCAGTGGCATCAGGCAAAGTTACACAGCTGGACCTCAAGAGATGGACACATTGTCTGTCTGGTCTTAGTTAAGGCCTGGCCTTAGTTAAGTTCAGAAGGTGTCATCACTCGGACTCAGAATGGCCACTTTGTCAGCCATGTCAGCTCTCAAAACGCATGTGCCTCAGACCCGTCGATCTGGAGGTTGTCTAGCTCAATCTCCTCACTTTCCAGGTAAAGAAAAAGGGATTCAGAATTATTAAGTGCTTTGCCCAAAGTTACAAAGTTAACAGTCAGGTAAGGTGACTGCGGCTCAGATCAGCTACAGATCAGGGGAAACAGCTAGCAAGCAGCGGAACAGAGATCAATTCAGCTCAAAGGCCAACTTTGGCAAGAGGCTTTGGCCCCACAGATGCTAGAGCCCCACCCTCTGCTTCAACTGGTGTCTACTCTAGGTGTCCTGTGTGTCAGTTTAAAGACATGTGATATTCTTATCAGAATGGAGCTCCTTGAGGGCAGGAGCTGTTTTGGCCTTTCCATCCTTCCTAGGGTCCCAGCTGGCCAGTTCCAGTTGGGCAACTCAGGTCATCCTCCCCTCCCCTCCCCGCCCCTTCCTCTCCCCTTCCCTCTCCTCTTACCTAAGGGTATTCTGCTCAAAGGAAGCTAAATTTCGATAGTCCAAAGCTCCCTAGATAACTTGGGGTTTACTGACTAGATTTCTTTTTTGAAGACCAAGCTTTAAACCAAACACTCAGGATCTCTTGGATTGGACACTAGGTCCCTGCCCAAGCACTACTTAATGGTTATTCTCCTGGCTCGAAGTGAATGTGAGTAGTAACTGCTTCTCTTTTGGCCAGCAACCCTGAGGGTCTTCCCCCCAACTTTGATTTTTTTTTTTAATTCAATCCATTGACTCGCTTCTTAAGGAGGCCTATTCACTGAATAGGCATTACCTCACTCAAAGTAAGAACCTTAAAAGACCTTAGCTGAAAAGGGCCGGGGTCTCCCATTGCATCCTGGGCCATCCCCAGTCATCCTGACTGGTATCTGGTCAATGGACCCAGATAGCTCTGGAGGAGAACGGGAGGCTGGTGACTTTGCACTCCCTCCCTCAAGTCAAAGCCAACTGTAACATCATGTGATCACCTTCCTGATGTCATGGTCCTCTTCAAGAACACAGGACAAACCACACAGTAGGGATCCGAGTGCCTAGAACACAGTAAATGCTTATTGATTGGGGGACCAATTGATCAATCATCACTTCG
>CM053586.1:345347691-345360738 GCA_028646515.1 Pseudochirops corinnae | reverse complement strand
CAAAAGGCTTCATTAGTGCAAAGCCCTCTGTACTCATATCACTCATACACACCCAGCTACTGAAGGACATGCCAGAGAGGCCCCCAGGGGCTTGGTTTTGTAGGGACTTTCAAGGGCAGGATAACAGAATATGACAAACTTTAGACAAATTGCTTCTAGTGGAGAGGGATCAACTTTCAGCCTTTGTGATGCTGGAATGTCACCTCTCCTTTGCCTTGGAAATGATGAGTAAACTGCCCAGGGCTTCTCAAAAGGATGGCTTGGCTCAGAATTGGAAAAATTGGGTTCTAATATTGGTTTACTGGCTGTCAAAGCAGAGGATTATATGAAATGATCTCTGATGCCCCTTTTAGCTCTGAAATGCTTTTCTAAGGTCCTCCCATCTGGGAGAATTTCTGTTCAAGGCCTTCTTTCCCAAAGCTCTGACATTCCATATTCTAAGGTCCCTCCTAGCCAGGATACATTTTGTTCTGGAGTCCCTCAAAGTTCTGATGATCTAAGGGTGATCGAAAGTCAACTTTTGAAGTCAAATTCAAGCGGGTTTAGGGAAGCCTTCAGGAGAGGCTTCAGGCTTCAGCACATAAGCCCAGAGTGGAGAGAGACTTGGAGGTGATCACACCGTGGGGATACGCAGAGGCCCTGGAACTGTTAAGGCACTGTTGGGGAGGCCAGGTTTGGGGAAGGAAGAAAGGTGGGGTCATGTCATAGAGGAGTCCAACTGGACGGCAGCTTTGAGGGGAAAGAGAAGGGACCACCATTTGCTCACTGTCTTAACTAGGTGCCCAGCTGAGCTCATTTCTATCTGCTGAAAAAGCGTGAGTACTCTTAGGGCCTTCCAGCCTTAGTGCCCTAGGACACAGGCCTGTCACTCTCCCCTGCTTAGTTACTGTTCTTCAATCTTTTCAGTCATGTCTGACTCTCTGTGACCCCATTTGGGGTTCTCTTGGCAAAGATACTGGCATAATTTGCTATTTCTTCTCCAACTCATTTTACAGATGGGGAAACTGCGACAAACAGGACGAAGTTACTTGCCCAGGGTCACGCAGCTAGTATGTGTCTGAGGCCAGTACTCTACTGCATCACTTAGCTGCCCTGACAGATTTGGGGGTGGGAGAGTATATTGGAGGACTTGATGGCACCTCGGTTTCTAGTCACGGTGATGAAGAAGGTGATAATGATGTCAGCAGTAAAAAGGAAGCTAAGAGGAGGGGAGGGTTTGGGGGAAAGGTGATGAGTTTGAAAGGTCTATGAGAATCCTGTTTGAGGTGGCCAAAAGGTTATGAGAGATTGGAGATTTTGCTCAGCTGAACCTATGATCCTCTGGCCTTTCATCCAGACTAATTAGCAGTCCTGGCAGACAGCAGGAGCTCCATAACAATGTCAGAGCATTTGTAGAGTACTCTACTTTGACTCTCCTCTTCACTCCCCCACAACTACCCTGTGAGCTGCCACAGGCATTATTTTTCCCATTTCACAGGTGAAGGAATTGAAGTCAAGCCCATATGGATAGGTAAACTTTCCTGACAGTTTTTAAATGTAGTCAGTTTAGTAGTTGGGAAACCAGAGTTTCAACACTCTCCCATCTGGGAGAAAGAACTTCAACTCAAGAGTTGAGGAGACTGGAGTATTTGAAAGGCTAAGGTGCTTCCTAGAACCATAGACTTAGATCCAAAAGGAATCTCAGAGACCATGTAGTCTAACCTCATCATTTTTACAGATGAGGAAACTGAGGCCCAGAGAGATTAAGGAACTTTTTCCAAAGTCACATAGCAAAGACACAATGGAGCCCGATCTAGAATCCTGTCTCCTAACTCCAGAAGAAAAAGATTTCCTTTTCCATTTAAATCAAATGTTGGAAGGAATAAAAAAAAAAAAAACGAACTAGGTTACCTGTGAAATCTTGGCCCAGACTCAACCTCTCCAAGCCTCAGTATTCTCCTCTGTAAAATAAGAGCGTGAGTTTAACCCTAATTTTTTATTTGTAAAGAGTTTTGAGATTTCTCTTTCCTTGAGGACAGTGTGTGCTGCCATCAGTTCCAGAGGAGTCAGTTTAACTCTCCTGGCCCATCATTCCCCATTGTGCTGCTTGGGTCCAGCCGCTGAGTCCATGCCACGTGTCCTGTGTCCCAGGCTCCCCACTAATCAGGATCACTACTGACTCCCATCGTCCCTGGAGCCCTCCCTCCAAGGAGCTGCCCTTTTCGGAGCTGGAATCCTTTTCTGATTCTTGCAAAACCTCTCTGATTCCAGGATGGTGACGCCCCAGTTGGCAGAGAGCGCAGGCTCCTATCCGAACGGGATTCAGCCTGCGCTCAGAACATGCAGATCCCTCCGACCTGGCATCTGAGGGACCACTTTCTCCCTGGCCTCCTGTGATCGCACACATTTTTCAGGCATTGGACAATCCGTTGGTGGGGTGTTTTCTCCCCTGCTGGCTGGGTTTATTGTTGCCTTTGGTTGACTGACTTCAGGGCAGGAGATGCTGCCAAATGGAGCAGTTTTTATACTTCTCAGAAAAGGGCTGCAAAGCACAGAGTGTGAGATCTCTTTTGACAATGGGTCACTGGGGCCCAATGGATTGAATTCAGGGCCGACAGACTTTGGAAGGAAGACTTTATCACAACAACTAGGGATCTCAGTGGCACAGTGGCCCAGAGTCAGGAAGATCTGACTTCAAAACCCACCTCTGACACTCGCTGGCTGTGTGACCTTGGGCAAGTCACTTAAACTCTGCCTATCTCAGTTTCATCAATTGTAAATTAAAGATAATAATTACATCTTCCTCATTGGATCAACTGGGATAAAAATTGTAAAACGTTCGGCACAGTGCCTGGTCCATAATAAACACTGTATAATTGCCAGCTGTCATTATTAGCGTTAGAATACATTCCAGGCATTTCCAAGAACGCACCAGACAGATTAGGAGAAGCTATGGCACGGTGGTTTTAGAATCCAAAGACCTGACAGGTCCATATACTAGCTCTTCCGCTCAGTGGTTTTGGGAGAGTGGGCAAGCCACTTAATAACGAGCATTTATTAGTCAGCAGACACTTTGTGAAGTGCCTACTATGTGCCAGGCATAGGCAATTCACATCTCTGGGCCTCAGTTTCCTCATCTGTAAAACAAAGGAATTGGACTCAGCAATCTTCTAAGGCCTCTTTTGGCTCTAAATCGGATTCTAATGATGCTGCTGACAATCCCTACCTCATGGGGCTACTGGGAGATAAGTACATTATAGAGCTTAAAACGCCGCGGCAACAAGAATTATTAGAATTCCATCGCTGCCAGGATGATTTCCATGAGTTATGACTTGGCATAAAGAAGTTAATGAAAAATTTGTTGAGTAGGGTGATAATTTTCCTCCAGATGAGACAGGATTTTTTTTTTTTAAAGATACAGCATAAATAAATGAAACAGCATTTATTAAGTGCTAACTACTATTACTATGACTGCTACCACTACTCCTACTACTGCTGTTACTACTACTACTACTACTACTACTGCTGCTGCTACTACTACTACTGTTACTATTGCTACTAGTACTACTGCTACTGTTGTTGCTGCTACTACTACTACTACTGTTACTACTACTACTACTATTGCTACTACTGCTGCTACTACTACTGCTACTACTACTGCTACTACTGCCACGACTACTATTACTACTACTAGTGCTGCTGCTGCTGCTGCTACTACTACTACTACTACTACTGTTACTATTGCTACTACTGCTGTTACTACTAATATTACTATTGCTACTACTACTACTACTATTACTACTGCTACTATTGCTGTTACTACTACTACTACTACTACTGCTGCTGCTGCTGCTGCTACTACTACTATTACTGCTACTACTACTACTACTACTACTACTACTGCTGCTACTACTACTACTGCTACTACTACTGCTGCTGCTGCTGCTGCTGCTGCTGCTGCTGCTACTGCCACTCAGGGACACAAGCCTGGGCTTCTGGTCACTTTGTCCTTTTCAGTCCCACGTGCAGGAAACAGAATCCCTGATCAAGGGATCTTGGAGAGTAGACTTCCAGAACAAACATTGCAGGCAGCCCAGTAGGGAAGCCAGAGATGCCAGGGTCTTTGGAAGTTAGCCCAAAGGACCTCTGGACTTGACTTGAGCTTGATAAGATTAATGCTATATAGGAACTGAGTTAAAAATTTGAACGTAATCTTCAGGGACCTTGGTGTGTATGTGTATGTGTGTGTGTGTGTGTGTGTGTGTGTGTGTGTGGTGTGCTATGTGTGTTACATATGTGTGTGTGATGTGTGGTATGTATGCTATGTGTGTGGTGTGTGTGGCATGTGTGTGGTGCATATGTATGTGTATGTGTGTGTGTAGTGTGTGGTATGCTATGTGTGTGTGCTGTGTGTATGTGTGTGTGGTACATATGTGTGTATGTGTGTGGTGTGCTATGTGTGTGTGTTGTGGTGTGTATGTGTGGTGCACATGTGTGTGTATATCTGTGGGGTGCGTGTATGTGTGTGTATGTGTGGCGTGTGTGTATGTGTGTGGTGTGTGGTACGTGTGTATGTGCCTGCATACCGGCACAGGGAGAGTGATGCCCCTAAAGGGTTGGAGGAAATGTTTGTATGTTTTCTCCATTTTTTCTGCCTTTGAAGTAAATATCCCTTTATAAAAGCTCACCTGATATATAGGGTTAAATTAAGCTAGGGTGCTAGTCAACGTGCCCCTAAAACTTGGGGAACCCAGTTGGTGAAAGCACTCGCCAGTGGCAGAGAACACGAACTCCCCCAGTCCCCTCAATGTTCTGAGGAATTCTGGGGGAGAAGTGCGATGGAGCCCGCCTGGGCCTTGGGAATGGGGCAAGAACAAACCCGTATCACAGGGGGAGGGGACTTGTCTAGGTTAAAACTGGGCCCTTTCCATTTGCAGGGACCCCTGGAAAGAGATTCTCTGCCTGGGACTTTGAATGGCGCACACCCTAGTTTTAGAGCCATTTGCTGGTTTGGCTCAGGCCGTAACTGCGCAGGCGGTTTTATTTTCTGGCACGCGCTGTCTTACATGCGGCTTCCATTTATGTAACTTTACAATTTCTGCATTTGTTGATTCCTTGAGTGTTTAGATCCTGATATTTTCTGTATTTCAGAATCCTTTACGAGTCCTGATGTTAAATCCCATATGAGGAATATGACATTTGTGTCACTAGAGTGTTGCTGTCCAGCAGAAATAGTCATGTTGCACTTGTGAATTTAAACAGCTCCCCCTCTCCGTTCCCTGCTCCACCCCCAGACCTGGCCTTCCCACAGCAGGGCCAGAAAATACCATGTGTACCTCCATTCTGCTTCCTTTGTGTGCAAGCTTCTCGGGGTCTTGGTGCCCTCATGCCTGGCAGTGCCCAGCACAGAAAAGGTGCTTGATAAATGCATGCTCATGGATGGATAGAATCACAGGGAGGGAGACAGAAGGGGCCTCAGAGATTATCTAGTCCAATCCCTTCTACAGATGAAGAGCCAAGGTCCAGAGGTAGGAAGTGGCAACCAAGGGCAGGTGGGTAGAAGTTTGTATTCCAAAGGCTCATTAAAGTAGTCCCTTTAAACTCGGAAATTGTGTGTCACTTAAATCCTTGTGCTTCCACTTCCTCCTCTGTAAAATGAAGGACCATGTGGTCCTTGCATTCCCTTCCAAAGGTTCCAGTGGCTCTTTGAATCTCTTATCCATCGCATCTCTGTCCCTCAGACTCCCCTAAACTTGTTAAAACATCAGAACTCTTAGGATCAGAGTCTATGGGACTCTCAAGTCCCTTCACAAGAGAGCCCCTTCTCTATCTTTCCAATCTTCTTCTACATTCCTTCCCATCACATACTCTGTGATCCTTTGACACTGGTCTATACCTCCCACTAGTCACACCATCTTCTTCCCCATTATAAACCCTGGTTTATTCAGCTGTTTTCAGTTGGGTCCAAGTTTCTGTACTGTCATTTCGAGTTCTCTTGGCAGAGACACTGGAGTGGTTTGCCATTTCCTCCTCTGACTCATTTTATAGATGATGAAACTTAGGTAAAGAGGGTGAAGTGACTTGCCCAGGGTCTCACAGCTGGTGTCTGAGGCCAGATTTGAACTCATAAAGATGGATCTTCCTGACTCATACAGGCCCAGTGCTCTATCCACCACACCACCCAGCAGCACCATACCTTGGCTTATAGAGTTGATATCATTCAATATGTAGGATCAAATTGTCTCCAAGTGAAGAAATCTGATTCTGGAGGACTAGCAGGATAGGAAATGGCAGGGAATTCACATCACATGAAAATCGGTTCAGAAAGAATTATGGATGTTTAGCCTGGAAAAGAGAGGACTTGGAGCAGGCCTGATAGCTTTTTAAAAGTATTTGAAGTGTTGTAACTTGAATAAGATTTAGGTTTGTTCTAACTGGCCCCCCAGGGAGGGGGAGGTTGAGACTGGGGGGGGGGGCAGAACTGGGAACAACAAGTGAATTAATTCATCTGTTTCAGTTGGAAGTAGTCAGGGTGGAAGCAATCACAGACAAGACGGCTGTTTCTTCTTTGCCAGACCCCATCTTCAAAACGTGGGCAGCACCGTCCTTTCCCAGCTCTTCCCTTCGCTGCCCCCGGGACTGCTGGGATTTTCCCAAAGGTCTTGCTCTGCACCTCACTCAGGAGCAGAGAAAGTCCTTGGAGCTAACTGAGGAAGGATGATGCAGGTGGGGCCTTGTCTAATTAATTGTCTGTGAGGGCAGCTCTCCAGTTCACCCGTGCTCCTTCAACCCACTTAATCTGTTTGCTCAGGGCTCAGGCATTGACTAATTGCAGATGGTCTGGATTCATGTGTTTTTATCTTTCTCTGCTATTGGGAAGCTTATAAAATTATTCATAAATGAAAACTCGAGATGCTTTCTCATTTATCTACAGCCTGATGCATTGGCCCAGGGTTGAACCTTTGTCCTTTTCTTATCTTTGTGTACCACAAACCATTCATTGGCTCTCTCTTTTGAAGCCCCCACCCCCAATTCACAAATAAGGATAGACTTCCATTAAAAAACAAAACAGAATCCATCTTAGAATCATAGCTTTAGAGTAGAAAGGGCCTTAAAAGTCATGGAGCCCAAATCCCTTATATTTCAGATGAGGAAACTGAGGCACTGTTTAAGCTTAGTGTAGTGGCAGAGGTGACATTTGAACCCAGGTCCTCTGACTCCAAAGTCATTGATTTTTTTCCTGAAGTAGAATGCGGTCTCCTTCAGATTTTATCTAGAGTGAGCTGGCTTTAAATTACTAATTAAACCAGAAATTATGAACAGACTTAAATTAATAGAGAAACTTTGGAGCAAATCTCTGCCATTTTAAGGACAGGAAGAGAGCAACGAGGGAACTGAGCCCAGACTGATTCCATCCATTCCACCCTCACCTCTCATGAGGGTCCTGACAATATTGCCAACACCTCTCAGTGCTAAATTCCTGATAGAGTTTCTTTTCTTTGTCTACACTCCTGCCCACCTGACTCTACCAAGTCCTTCACCTGATATCTCTCTTTCCCTGAAACTAAAGCTTCAAGCCCAAGTCCCTTGCTCACATTGCTGCGGTCATGCTTGGCTGGGAGATGGAGACACCCTCAATCCCTCTCAGAATGACAAGAAACATAGTCTAAGTGGTTCCCAAGTTTGTACAGTTCCTAAAGACTTCTCTCTGTACAGATGAGTCTCCAAGAGCCTGGGACACACCAAGCAATTTGCATTTACTATGCCTCAGGAACTGTTCTAGGTCCTGGGAATACAAAGATAAAATTAAGCAGTTCTTGCTTTCGAGTAGTTTATGTTCAATCTGGGGAATGTCGCAAAGAAGTCACTGTATTTCTGCTTGATGTCAGGGGAAACTTCCTACCAGTCAGAGCCCTACAAAAGGGGAAGGTTCTCCTTCCACTGACACCTGTGTGATGACTTGATGGCCAGGTCTTAGAGTTCACTCTAGTTTAGGAATGGAACAGTAATCAGTCAGCAAGCATTTATTAAATGCTCACAATGTGCCAGGTATGGGTTGGACTAGATGGCCATGGAGGGCCCTTCCCACTCTGATGGTGCATATCTGTCAATCAGCACACTGCTACATTTAAGCTTTCCTTGGAAACAGCAACAACCTCCCTGTCAGTCATTCATGCAGGGCTCTGTCATTGTTGGACAGAAACTGAGGGCAGAGGCACGAAACTCCAGAATGGATGAACCCAGACTCACCATTTCCATTTCTGTCCCAAATGCTGTTTTTTGGCCTCTCGTTCCATCTTTTGCCATCCTGGGGGATCTAATTTGTTAGCCTGTCATCTCTGTTATGTGACCCACCCACCATCTTTTTCCATGATATGAATATCCTTTATTAATTCACTGACCCTGACCTACTCTGGACTTTTTTTTATGCAGGGCCATAGAAATATTGTTTCATCCCTATCATGTTATTCTTAATCAACCAAGCAAACACAATTGGCCCATACTTAAGTGTCAAAAGGTTTTCAGATCATAGTTATAGGCAGGATTGAAACAGCTGATGTTGATACAAAAATGCCAAACACTCCTTAAAGATCCACTATGTTTCAAACCCTATTGTTTGCATTGGGAGAAGGTGACAAGTGTAGATAAGTCAAGAAGTGAGTGGTCCGGTGGGCAGCTCAGTGTAACTCACTGAGGCAGCATGGCGCCATCTGAAAGAACTCTGGTCTTAGAGAAGATGTGAACACTATCTCCTGACTTGGCCACCTTGGTTAAATCCCCTCCCAACTTTGAGCCCTACTTCTCTATTTATATCTCCCAGATTATTTATCTTTATAATTTAAAATGACTAGAGTTAAATGCATGATATTATATTCATAGAATCATGGTATCATGGATGGTATTACTGTCTGTCCTTTGTTTTTGAAAAGGATAAATGATTGAGTTGGAAGGGATCTCAAAGCCCATCTAGTCTACTAGTCCAACTCTCTAATTTTACAGAGAAGGAAACTGAGGCCCTTGGAGAAGTGACTTGACCAATGTCCCATCCCCAAAGGGGGTTTGAAGTTTGGTCTTCTGATTCCAGAGGTCTTTCATATTTTCGTATATTTCATAGCCCTTTCATATTTTTTCTGCTCTACTGCAATTGGACAGCTCCCTTGCTTCAACAACAAACTGTGCTCTAATTCCTCTGGGTCTTCAATGGAAGTGTTTCCACTACCTGGGATGCCTCCTCCACCTGTTGAGCTTCTAGCCATCCTTCAAAGCTCTTTCTAAATACAACTCAACTATAAAAAGTCTGCTGGATTCTTCCTTTTGGCAATAAACTCTCCCTTCAGATCTTAGGGATCAGTTGCTTTCATAGTTCTCAAATGTACTTATATAATATTATATGATATTATTATAATATTATACACATTACTGATTTCTTACCTATCAGATTGGGGCTCTCTGAGGATTAGAATCAATGTCTTAACTAAAATTTTCTCTCCCAGCATCAAATACAAGGCTTTGAATGTAGTGAATGATTAATTTATGAATCTTGATTGAGATAAAACATGAACATTTGGCTGGATTGAGTAGGGTGCGATTTAATAGGAATAAATGTAAAGTCTTAGATGGTACAAAAACCCAACTACACATGACCAAGATGAGGGAGCATTGTCAGCTAGCAGCTTTGATAGCAAGATTTGCTCTGGGAGTTTAAGAAATTTGCCAGCTCAATACAAGATGGTGGTGTGCTGTGTCAGCCAGAATAACTCATGTGATTGTATAACTTCTTGGCACACAGAGTGATGGGTCCACTGTATTCTGCCCTCATCAGGGCTCATCTACAATTCTGCTGTAGTAGTTCTGGGCATCATGGTTTAAGAAGGACATTGATTAGTTGAAAAGCATATAAATAGGGCAACCAGGGTGGTGAAGGATCTTGAGTCTGTGTCATATGAGGGACAGTTGAAGAAATTGGGGGTGTTTAACCTGAGAAAGAGAAGACCAAGGGAAAAAATGATATCTGACTTCAAGTACTTGAAGGGCTGGAACCGTGAATAAGGAAGGTTTGGCTTTGTTCTGCCTGGCATCAAAGGACAAAACCAAGAGCAATGGTGGAAGATTTAAAGCAGGTAATTTTGTCTTGAAGGTAGGAAAAAATCCTGACATTTTTAGCTGTCCCAAAGAGAAGGGGCTGCCTCTAGAGGTGTTGGGTTTCCCTTTCTTGGAGGTCTTCAAGCAGAGGCAGGACTACCACTTATGGGGGATGTCATGGACATTTGGACTAGCACTAGATGACCACTAGAAGACGCAGCCAAATTTTCTGTTCTGTCATTCTGTGATTTAATTCCACAAAAATGCATTAAAGTCATGTCTTTAAAATTTGAATATAAATTTCCTAAGGGCTAGGACTGTCTTACTTCTCTATGTATATCTATAGCATTTAGCATATAGCACATAGCACATAGTAAACACTTAACAAATGTTTCATTTATTCATGCATTCATTCTTTCATTCATTCGTATTATTCCTGGTATGACCTTCTGGGGCCAAGCAGATCAAGTGAGGGATTGAAATCCTCCTTAATCCAGAAATCCATAAGGATTCCAAAATTAGCGCATAAATGGGCATTAATGACTCCTGACATGCCTTCAAAGAACTGATTTTTAATTCTCCAAAGCTCAAAGATCCCAGCAGAGGTGGGGCCAGAATATGCTTTTTCTTTTTTTTCTTCTGTTCTTTTAAACTAAACTTTGCTGCATAATTTCATTTAAATTTAATCGATCTGTTTGCCTACTCAATGAGGGGAAACAGGGATAGGGAGAGAATTTGAAACTCAAAGTTTGAAAAAAAAAGGAATGTTAAAATTGTTTTTACATGTAATTGGGAAAAATAGAATATTAAATAAGAAAAAATAAATGTAATTGATCCTTCATGGGCTCATAGAATCAGAGGTGAAGAGCTGGCAGGGACCTCAGAGGCCATCGGGGCCAACCCTCTCATTTTGTAGGATGAATTAACTAAGGTTCAGGGATCTAATGTGAGATGCCTGATGTCACACAGTTGATTAAGGTGAGAGATGGGATTTGAACTCCGGGCTTTCTGGGCTCCAGGTTCAGTATCATATCCTCATACACACTTGGGCTGTACAACAGAGTGTACTGGCTTGTAGCTCAAAGTTTGGGGTTTAATTTTTACCTCTAATGCTTACTCTCTGTATGACCCTGGGCAAGTCATCTAACCTCTGAAATCTTCAATTTCTTCCTCTTCAGAAGGAATTTGGACTGAGGACAAGGAATATCTCGTGCCAAACCAAGGTGCTATCCAGCTTTAAATCTCTGATTTTATTGTATGCCATCTATATGTTTCATGTGTGTATATAGGCGTGCATGCACATACATGATTATGTATATGCACATACATACATACATACATATATACATATATGTGTATATAGATAGATAGATAGATATGTACCTCATAGGCTAGGAAAAGAAAGCATTACACAAATACGTATACACGCATACAGATATATAATCCCACGTGTCTGTGTAGTGTATATATATATATACACATAAGTCTATATGTAACATCTCATTTTATTTTTACATCCTGTGAAGTACATCTATTGTTATCCATGTATTTATTTTGCAGATGAGGATGTTGAGGCTGAGTGTGAAGTAACTTGCCCAGGATCGCACTTTTAGAAAGTGTTTGAGGCAGGATCTGAACTCAAGTCCTCCTGACTCCAAGCCCAGCCTTCTATCCACTAGATCACACTGTATCCTAATGCCCAGTCATGGTTTTCAGAGACAGAAGTAAAAACCTGATTTTCCTTAGAAGGGTCTTGAAGAGGTCAGAGGGAAATGGTCCCCAGAGAGCTGATGGGGTCAGTGGGTTCATAGAGGGAGCAGATAGCTGGAGCCAGCTGGCGTCACGGGAGCTTCACTGCCCCCTCATGAAGAATGACCAGGACTTCTGAGAAATGGCTATGCAGCATTTCCTTTCCTTATCAAGGGTCGCTGAGGCAATTTCTCTTTCCTCACCAGATCAATGACCTTCCTACTCAGAATTCACAGAACACTCGGTTTGCATTTCTCCAATGCACTGTGTTGTTTATCCTATATTAATAACTCACTTCCCTCCCCTGTAGTGTTTTAAGAATTATAATGTGTCTTTCCTGCACAGACCATGAGATGGGGAGGGGAGAGGAACTCTTATTTCCCCCATTTTACAGAGCAAAGAGATCTGAGGGAATGATGCTTCCTACCTGTAAGATGTCGGGCCATCCCCTTCCTGTCTCTGAGCTCATCTGAATGGAGAGCTGGCTTAGATGTCTCTGAGGGACCTTTTAGCTCCTATGCTGCATACAATGAGAAGGGCACCATCTCCAGAATCATAGATTTCAAGCTGGAGGGAGACCTGAGGGAACAGGGAGCCCTTCTGTCTTACTTTGCACTTGAGGAAACTGAGGCCCAGAGTGGGAAGTTGCCTTGTGCAGTGTCACACATTGAGCAGACAATACTTCAAGACAAGTTTTTCTGACTCCAAGTTCAGAGCCTTTGCTGTGTCCCTTTACAAGGACTACCATCTTCCCTTTGTGGTTTGCTATGTATGTGACTTTAGGCACACAGGGTGACCTTCCTGGGCCTCAGTTTCCTCATCCAGAAGATGAGGTAGGTCTTCTAAGGACCCTCCCATGGCTGGTGTTGTCATTCTAGGACTTGTTCCCAGGGGAGCGCAATACCAGGCTTAGGACTGGAATCCTGGCTCCATTCTAAGGTGATAGCTCTTCACATATTAAATACAAGGAACTGTGATTGGTGCCAAAGATCCAAAGAGTTTTAAAAAATAATACATTGCCTAATTTCAAGGAAAATTACATTCTACTGGGAGAATATAACATTGGCACTAAGCCAATATGGTAGATTATGATGACAGTAAGGAGAAAATCCAGATAATGCACTTGAGGAAACTTTCAGGATCCAGGAGAAAATGCCTTCAGCACCTGTGTGCTACAGGAGCTGGCAATCAGGGAAGATTTCCTGAAGTAGACATTGCTTGGTCTGACTCTTAAAA
>CM053586.1:345344408-345347591 GCA_028646515.1 Pseudochirops corinnae | reverse complement strand
GTTTTTATTATAGCACATAAATGAGACAGAGAGAGAGAGAGAGAGAGAGAGAGAGAGAGAGAGAGAGAGAGAGAGAGAGAGAGAGAGAGAGAGAGAGAGAGAAAGACAGAGAGAGACAAAGACAGAGAGAGAGAGAGAGAAAGAGAGAGAGAGACAAAGACAGAGAGAGAGAGAGAGAGAGAGAGAGAGATAGAGACAAAGACAGAGAGAGAGAGAGAGAAAGAGAGAGAGAGACAAAGACAGAGAGAGACAAAGGCAGAGAGAGAGAGAGAAACAGAGACAGACAGACACAGAGAGACAAAGACAGAGAGAGAGACAGACAGACAGAGACAGATGGAGACAAAGACAGAGACAGAGAGAGTGAGAGAGAGAGGGGGGAGGGAGACAGAGAGAAAGAGAGATACAAAGGCAGAGAGACAGAGAGAGACAGAGAGAGAGACGGTGACAGAGAGAAACAAAGACAGACAGACAGAGAGAGAGAGAGAGAGAGAGAGAGAGAGAGAGAGAGAGCAGAGAACAAGTGGTAAAGCACACGGGAAAAGAAGCAGGTATTTCAAATTATGACGCACATTCTTCAGAGTAATATAACTTTGCTTTGTAATTTCTGGGATGATCTCATTTGGGGTTTTAAGCTGAACAAAAGAGATTATACTAACACCTATTTTTATAGCTTCATCAGAATTCAGAAAGAATATGTGAATCTGAGATGTTTTAGGCAAGGAAGGAGTGAGCAATCTTGGTTGGGTGTGGTAGGTTTATAAATGAGTTGTAATTAGCCCTTTCTCAGGTGGTTGCCTCAATTCTTCATCTCATTTTTCTTCCCCTGACTGCTTTGAAAGGAAAACCATTCCCTCTGAGGGCTGGAATTGAGGATGTTGAAAATTATGCCTGAAGAGAGGAACTGGGAGAGAAAGGTGCTGCCCTCAGGAGGATGTGTCAGCCCAAAGAACTCTGCTCAACAGTCAAACACATTTTATCCCCTCCAACTACTAGATATACAATTGGTATCAGGTAATGGGGAGAAGGCTGCAAAGAAATGGTCATTGAATCTAGGCAGTATCCCCAAGAAAGAGAGAGTATAATATGAGGGAGACGGATCCATTTAGGAACCAGGAAATGCATATGAACTGGTAAAGAATAAGAAGAATCGGAGACTGATCAAAGAAGCAGAAAGGGGGCGCTTTCTGCAGCATCCAGCCTCCCTCAACTGCTGTGATGGGGCTTTAGGTGCCACATCAGCCTGGTTGCCATCTCATTGTGGCGATACTTGTCACAGCAAGGTGGCTCTATAGATAAGAGAACTGGAATTGGAGTCAGGAAGAAATGAGTAAAAATTCTGCCTGGGCACTCACTAGCTCTAAGGACAAACCTTTTCAGTCTCATTTCTCCTCTGAGAAATGGGAATAATAATAGCACATACTTTTATAGAGTAGATGTGAGGCTCAAATGAAATAATGTAGGCAAAAGCACTTTGCAAACCTGAAAGTGCTATATAAATGTAGATTTTTGTGATTCTTACTGTTCCATCTTCTCATATGACCACATGGCATCCAAAAGAAACACGAAATTATATTAATGCCACTCATCCTCATCCCCTATAATTTAAATCCCTTCTGCTTCCATTTTATTGGCTCCCAAAGCCATCTGTGGACTTGGAATAACCATCCAGATAAAACAAATAGTAATGTTGGTTGGTCTTTTTTAAGAAATGGGGACAAAATGTTTGACTACTAGAGCCAGCTTCTATAAATCCCTCTTTGGAAACACCAACCAACCTCAGGATTCATTGTTTCTTGTACTCTGCCTCTTCTCTGGCTGTCCCCTCATTACAGGTGTTATCTTCTCCTATTAGAATATAAGTTTCCCCAGAGGCAAGAATTATTTTCACATTTATTTTTATATCTCCAGTGCTTAGCCCCATGTGTAAGTGCTTAATAAATTATCTCCCTTCCTTCCTCCCTCCCTTCCTTCCTTCCTCCCTCCCTCCCTCCCTCCTTCCCTCCCTTCCTTCCTTCCTTCCTTCCTTCCTTCCTTCTTTCCTTCCTTCCTTCCTTCTTTCCTTCCTCCCTTCCTCCCTTCCTCCCTCCCTCCCTTCCTTCCTTCCTTCTTTCCTTCCTTCCTTCCTTCTTTCCTTCTCTTTCTTCCTCCACTCCTTCTTTCCTTCATACCAGACCAGTCTTGGCCAACTCCATCCACAGGCAATCCCGACTTACACGATAGCCTGTGTCCATAGCCAGTTGCCCCCAACCCACACTGCTTACTCTCAGACTCCTCATGGTGCCCATCATGGTAGACATCTCAGAAATATCGGTCAGACACAGTTTCCTTTTTGTATTTGTGTCTACAGTGCTTAGACACAGTGTCTAAGTACTTCATGCCACTCAATATCACATTAGCCTCCTTGGGGCTGCTATGTTACATTATTTTTCAATCACTGAGACCCTGAGATCTTTTTTCACATGTTATCTAGTCATGCTTCCTCACTTCCTTCTTATCTTTAAAGAGCAGGGAGTAGAACATCATGCCTCTGATGCTTAACACAGTTCCTAGAACATAGTAGGCACTTAATAAATGTTTGATGACTGACTTACCGATGATGCTTACTAGCTATATGACCTCAGTCTATCTGGGCCTTGGTTTCCCCATCTGTAAAGTATCACAGCTGAACTCAACGGCCTCTGATGTTCTTTCTAACTCTAAGAACATGCACTCATGACATGCCTAGTACCTCCCACATTTTCTGTGTTCCCTGTCACTGTGTGGCGGAGCTCTCAGTACGTATTCCAATGGCCATGTGGTAACACAATCGATTAAAATCCTTCTTCAATCAACCAATCTGTCCACAAGCATGTACTAATCACTCATTCTGTGCCAAGCACTAGGCTAAGACCCAGAGGCATTAACAAGAGGAGGGCCTTTCCTTGCCCTCAGTGAGCTTATATTCTAACGGGGAAGACAGCTGGTAATATCACAAGTACATGGGGTGTATTACATACTGGATGAGAGGTGAACTTGGTGGGGAAGGGCCTCTCAGTTGGGGGGCTGAGAAAGGCCGTCTGTACAAGGTGGCATTTTATCTAAGTCTGGAAAAAGCCAGGGCTTCCCCAAGGTGGAGGTGAGACAGTAAGGCATTCCAGACATGGGGAAGAGAAAGGGTGAAGGCATGGAGATAGGAGATGGAGA
>CM053586.1:345334408-345339408 GCA_028646515.1 Pseudochirops corinnae | reverse complement strand
GAAAATAGATCTGACGGTTTTAAAGGATCAAAAACTCAATGAAGGGTGTCAGCCAAAATAGCTCATTTAAATTTGGACTTCAATAAGAGAAGCCTAGCTTCCAGGAATAAGATGGTGATCGTGTTTCTGCACTGGGTTGTGTTAAGACAGCATATGGGGCAATGTGTTTAGCCCTGGGCGCCTCATTTAAAAATATATTAATAAGCTCCAGACTAAACTTGCTACTTGGAACTTCCACTGATTTCTGCTGGCTCTGCCTTCTGCTGTTAAGGGGAATAAATCTGACCCTTTTTTCATTCTATGGTCCATCAAAAAGTGAAATGCCCCTATCGTGGCGTTCCTAAGTCTTCTTTTCTCTTGGATAGGAATCAATACTCATATGACATAGACTCAAGGCTATTGCCTGCCTTTGGATGCTCTCTCCCATAATAACATAACACAACACAACACAACACAACACAACAACATTACAACACAACATGTGACACAACATAATATAATATAACAACATAACACAACATAACACAACACAATATATTATTATTATTATTCTTGATGGTGATGATGATGTAATAGCATTCATATTATACTTTAAGATCCCCAAAATGCCTTATTTCATTTGAACCTTAAAAGAGCCCAATTTAATTGGGTCCAGACCCCTAACACACATCTGGTAAAACTTCAAGTGTGCCCCAAACCAGATTAAAATGTAACTGGGAAGTATTCAAGAACATAAATAAGAATACACCAGGACATAGATAATGTTAATATGTGGTTTTCTAAGTCAATGAGACCCACAAGGATTCTTATAAATGGTGTAGTGGGTTCATTCTGTTCGAGCTGATAGAACATTGGACCTGAAGTCAGGAAGACTGAAATTAAAATTCAGTCTCAGATGCTTTACTAGTTGTGTGACCCTGGGTAAGTCACTCAACTTCTGTCTGCCTCAGTTTCCCCAAATACGGATTGGGATAATAATAGTACCTACCCCCTAGAGTTGTGAGGATCAAAAGAAGTGATATTTGTAGAGCACTTAGTGCAATGCATGGCATACAGTAGGCATTTAATAAATGTTTGCTCCCTTCCCTTCTCCTTTTAACAGCGAGGCACCCAGAACAGAAAACCCTATTCCTAACGAGGTTTTATGAGGTCGGAGTAAAGAAAGACTTCCTGGAAGTCACACCTACCTTGATATTTACCACATTTCACTGCTTTTTTCCACGTTGTGTTTGGAGTCCACTAAAACCCTCAGGTCTTTTAAAAACTGCTCTTTGACTCTTGTTTCTCTGCCTGTTCCTTCCCTGGCTCCCGTGGAGGAGAGATCAGAATTATAACGATCTGAGAGTGGGAAAGAAGCTTAGCAGCCTTCTAGTCTGATCCATACACGATTGCATGCCCCCTGTAATGTACCAGGCAAGAGGTCATCCAGCCCCTTTGCTGGGAAACCTCCAAGGAGGGAGGATCTGGGGGGACCCTAGTGTAAGGCTTTAGATTCATCCTTATCGAGCGCCATCTTGTTAGATTCCTGTCAATGATCCTTTTAGATCTGGACTCAGTCATCCAGTATATTCCATAAGTATTACCCACCCCATCTTCTCCTCCCTCTTAACTCCCATCACACTCTATTAGGACCTTTCTCATCATATGGAGAGTCTTCCTGGTGCTGTATTTAATCACATTCAGGTGTTGTCTGCCCCATTAGACTGTAAGCTCCTTGAGGTCAGGTCGTGTTCTCCTCATCACTGACTCTTCCACAGCACCCAGTATGAGGTCGTGACATGGCAGGTACTGCAGAGGCTTTGGGTGAATCACATCTAGAATTTCTAGAAATGTCTGGTCCTTGAGGAGAGCAGAGGGTAGAAGCTCATGGCTATGGATCGAGTATTCCTAAGAGGAAGGATCACTCCAGCCTTGGTGCCCTTCTCTCACATGTCAGCTCTTGAACCCGTTTTGTTTTGGGGGTTTTGTTCATTCGGGTGATTGGTTCCCTCATTCTGGTGACGGTTGGGATAACTTCAGGTCCCACTTCCCCATTTCATCCCGAGGTCAGTCCTCATGAGCAGTGCCTTGTACTACGGGACAGGGGGATTCTACCTTTCCTGTGTGTTACGGTCCCCTTTAGGAGTATGACGAAGCCTACATCTTCTTTCTCAGAATCATTTTTAAATGAATACAATCAAATACATAGAACTGCAAAGGAAACTAATTTCATTGGAATATATCTATCAATATATTTTTTTAAAGGTTCATGTGTTCTAGGTTAAGAAGGTCTGCTCCAGGTCAACATTTTCCTATGAATTCTGGGATTCCATATCATATGAATAAGATCTGAGCCCAACAGGGTTACTCTAAATAGGGATAAATGTAAAGCCCAGTGCTTAGATTAAAAATAATAATAATAACATACGTATGATAAGTGGGAGATTTAGCTGGGCGATGGTTTTTGTGAAACAGATCGGGAGATTTTTACTGGACCACAATAATGCCACATAGCAGCCCCCCAAAAGTCAATGGGAACTTAGCTTGCACTGAGAGATGCCCAGAGGCCAGAATTTAGGAGACCATAGTCCTGCTTCCCTCAGCACTGTTTAGCCCACTTGACTGCAGTATGAAGTTCAATCTTGGCTGTGGTATTTTAGGCAAAACATAGAAAAGTGGTAGCATGTATAAAAGAGCAGCTGGGGGCGCCATAGTGCACCGTGCACTGGGCTTGGAATCAAGGAGACTTATCTTCCTGAGTTCAAAACCAGCCTCAGACACTAGCTGAGTGACTCTGGGCAAGTCATTTTACTCTGCCTCAGTTTCCTGATCTGTAAAATCATCTGGAGAAGGAAATAGCAGACCACTCCAGTATCTCTGCCAAGAAAACCCCAGATGAGGTCATAAAGAGTGAGACATGCCTGGAAAAGGACTGAACGACAGGAAGAAGACCCCCGCATGGTGGTGATAATGTCTGGCATTTTTATGACGTTTGGAGTTTGTAAAGCACTTTACAAATCCATATCATCTGATCCTCACAATATTCTATGAGGTGGGTTCCACTTTCATACCCATTTTACAGACTGAAACTGTCACAGGAGGAGTTGAGGAAACTCTTTTTATCACAGGAAAGGGTTGATTGTGTAGAAGCGACATTAGCTTTTCTTCTGCTTGGCTCCGAAGGAAGAAGAAGGAGCCAAGGGAAGGGAAGGGGAGGCAGAATCAGAGGCGGGCAGGCATTGTGGCAGATAGAATGCTGGACTGGGAAGAAAGGATATACCTGAGTTCAAATCCTGCCTCAGACATCTCCTAGCTGTGTGACCTTGAGCAAGTCACTTAACTTCTTTCAGCCTCGGTCTCCTCATCTGTAGAATGGGGATAATAACAGATGTATTCCACTTTGCCAGCCTTAAAGCCCTATGTGCATGTTAGTTACTATCATGACTTAACATCAGGGAAAAAAAAAGGAACAACTTCCTTCCAATTAGGGCTGCTCCAATGTGAAAGGACTGGCCAAGGAATCCCTCATTTTCACAGATAAGTAAAATGAAGCCTTGCAAGGGGAGCTGATCTTTCCAGCATCACAATTCCTGAGGCGCGGAGCTGGGAGAGCCCAGTTTGTCTCCTAATTCCCCGCTGGGGGTCCCTTCCACTACACCACCCGTCACCTTATTTTAACCTCGGGCTCCAGAGTGTGCCTCAAAAGACTTATTTTGAGCTTTTATTTGCATTTCAGACGAGTGAGGGTTTTTACTTAAAAAAAAAATTAATGTAAACAGTCGTGTTCATTCCTGACCGTGGAAGCAAAAGTGAAAAGAGGGTTTCTGGAGCTGGAATGTTGTAAAAGAGGGGGGTGGTCTTGAGGGGAGGTAGGGCCCTTGGCTAACTTTGTGTCACCTCGAAGCAGGAATCTGGCAGACAGAAGAATTCTGCCTTTTCTTTGCTGTTTTCAGGCTTCCTTTCCCCCAAGCTGGCCTTGCTTTTGACAAACCAAAGAAAGATGTTTCTCAAATGGGGCCTGAGTGAGACCCAGACCAGGCTCCTGGAGGTCAGACCTGCTTGGTGGAAGTCCAGCTGAGAGTGGGCAGTTGAGCCAAGCTGAAGCAGCGAGAAGCGCCAGCTGCTGCGGGCTGCCTGAGGTGGGTCAGCTTTGGCCTGAACACTGCTCCTTTGTGCCTAGGAGAGTGGGTTTCTACTCCAGGAAGGTGAGAAGCTGGAGGCAGAAGAATTAATGGACTCATTACAGTCTGTGTCCTAGACCAAACAAAAACCTTTTGAGAAGTCATTCCCATGGCTGCTGCTGTCTGCTGGGTGTGAGAACGCCGGAGTCCAGCGGTGGGGAGAGCAGGTGACCACCAATGCCTAGCCTACACTGTTTATGGAAAGCTGCTAAAGTGTGTGGGCACCTTGAATGTGGCTCCGGGTGAACCATCTGACCTTTTTATAGAATCACAGAATGTTCCAGCTGGAAGGAAATTTTGAAACCAGTTGTCACTGGCCGTGTATATAAACTTGGGTCACCTGCTTCCCCCAACACTGTCCAACTCTTTCATTTTACTTATGAAGGAACACAGTCTCTGAGGGATGGATAAGGTGAGCTCCCATCTCTTTTCAGCCCCAAACCCATGATCCTCTGATCTGCCACCCCCACAACCCAGGCAGGAAGAAACAGGAAAAGACACAAGATGTGATTGGTCCAAAGCCATCAGTTCAATTAGTGATGGAGCAGGAACTAGAACCCAGTATCCTCTCTCTTTCTGTAACCAAATAGGCTCGAATGGGATTTCCCAGGGAACTGAGTGTCCCTTGAAGGCAGGGGGAATTTTTATTTTGGTGTTTGTACCCCAAGCACTTAGTACAGTGCCATACATTTCTTAAGGAGAATACAAAAATAGACCTGAGCTTCTGAAAGTCTAGGACAAATCCAGGTGTGGAAATGCCTTTCATCAACAAAGATCCCAACAGCTCTGAAACATCTGGAGACATACAGATAGATGTAGAAATGATACATAAATACTTAA
>CM053586.1:345290808-345334308 GCA_028646515.1 Pseudochirops corinnae | reverse complement strand
ATTGACACCCCCCCCCCCCATAAGCCTCAGTGCTGTATTCAAATTCAGACCCTTAGTGAGTTCTAGCCTCTTCTCTTCTGCTCCTTGTTCCCTCAGGCCCCTGGGAATGCTGGTTGATGTCTTCAGATGCTTTAGCCTTTCCTAGCCATTTTTGAATGGTTTCTTATCTTTCTATCCTGGATTAACCTGTAGTTGCCTGGTACCAGGAATCTCTCCTACTGATCTCTAGAGGTCTCTTTCCTATTGAGCCTTTCCAGACACTTGGGAATGGATGAGGGAGCGCTCTTGGGTCTGGGGCCTTTGGAATGAGGCCCAGGACCCCAAACTGGCCTCCATACATCTTACTGACTTTTTGAACTAACATTCAAGTGTCTGGGGAAAGAAGCTGCTGTTTGCCTCTGTGTGTATGTGCGTGCCCCAAACAGATAACCTGTCACTTCTGAATTTCTCCACCACAGCTCACTCTCAGAAGGTCATGGGGAGACCCCCAGGCAGGAGCTGAGCATTGACTGGGGTCAGGGGGGTACCACAGAAATCAGGCTAGCAGCCTGCAGTTAGAGCGCCTGGCTTGTGCTCCCAGATGGCTTGTGGCCTTGGGGCAGTTTCTCTGGGCTTCTGAGGGCCCACCCCTGGAAGCCTCGAATCCCGGGCTCTCCTACAGCTCCCTCTGCTCAAACTGCACCATCCTCTGTGCCTTGAAGATTCTTACTCTTGAGCTCACCCTGTTACCTCTGCCTAGAGGTCATGACCTAGCAGTCACTTTGTCTGGGAAATTGTCCTTTAAAGATCAGCTTATTGACCCCTGATCCTGCAAAGTTTTCTTGATAACCTACATGTGGGGGATGGCCTACTGAGTCTTGGGCAAGGAACCTGAGGCCTGGAGGCCACACGTGGCCTCATTCGAGGACCTAGAAGGCCACATGTGGCCTCAAGACCCCTGGACTCCTTTGGACCACACGTGGCACTTGCTTTTCATGTCTCTCTAATATATTCCTATCACATTATGGACCATAATTATCTGTTTTGAAATCACACCTCCTGCATTTACTTGATGTATATCTCACTTCATCTCTGTAAGTCTCAGCTTCCTTATCTGAAAAATGGGTATCATAATAGCATTTGAAGCCAGGGTTACCTTGAAAACTAAAGAAGGGTGTGAATATTAAGGACCATGGAAGCCTTTGTGAATGTCAGCTATTAAAAAAGAATCTGTATGGTCACCTCATTCCCTTGTTACGCTGTCAGGACAAGAGCAGAGAACACGGTTCCAGCACAGAACTTGGTGCTAAGTAAATGTTGGCTGAGTTTGTTAATAAATGGGTGAGTTAGTAATCTGACCTTCCCATCTCCACCCCCCACCACAGCCCAGAAGTCACAGGGATGGAATCAAATCGACAGGCATTCAATAATTACTTGCTTTGTGCCTAGCACTGTGCTAAGGGCTGGGGATACAAAGACAAGCAGAAGCAAAGGCAGGCCTTGTCTTCAGGAGGCTTACCTTCTAACCAGGGTTAGAAAGGGAGGGAACCAAGGGAAGGCTCACTCAGGGTCTTAATGGTGAAATCTTGAGTCAGAAGGTGGCTGGGAGACGACATTGGGGCATCACAGAAACATTCCCTTTTTCAGAGTAGATTTCAGATTGGACTTGGAGCAGAGGGTCACAGAGGACCTCTGCTAACCCAACCCCCTCTTCTCCACCTTTTACAGATGAGGAATCTGAGACTGGATAGGTGAAGGTCTCACAGGAAGTGGAAGCTGTGGTGCTAAATTTGCACCCAGATCCTCCAGTGCCTGCCCCATGCTAGTCTGAGCTCAGAGTAGGTTAGAAATGCCAGCTGATAAATATTCCCAGTAACCAGGGGGCCAGTTAATAGAATGTCCTTTGCCAGCAGGACTATAGCTCGATTCTCCATCACATGAGGTTCCCACTGGAAGAGGGCCAGTGGGGCAGAAACCCAGCCCAAAGCCCCAGGCCTGCTTCTTTGTTCATGCAGAATTCCCAGCATGGGAAAGCACAGTCTGAAGAAATTCTGGTCCAGTATCAGGGAACTGCAGAAAATAAAAACAAACAAACAAGATCCTTCTAAGAACAGGTGTCAGGAGAGCAAATTAGCACCCGATGGAGAGGATTCCAGCTGTTCTAACATCCTGGGAAGGGCCCAGGCTCAGGTCCAGCCTCCATCTTCCTTCTCCTTCTCCCCCCAGCTAAATTCCACCAACCTGAAGTGTCACAGAGCACATCCTGAGCACTCAGAGGGCTGACGGCTTCTCTCTCCTCTAGATGTGTCGTTTTGGCATAGAACACAGTTACGCTTTGACAAAGGCAGCAGCAGGTGAATAGATCCCTGGACGGTAGTCTGGAAGATCTGAGTTCAAATCCAGATTCAGACACTAGCTGTGTGGTTCCTGAGCAAAGAACCTAATCTCTGTCTCAGGTTTTTATCTGTGAAGTAGGCGTGATCATAGCACCCATCTCCCAGGGCTGGTGCGAGAGCCAAGTAAGAAAATATTGGTAACTTTCCTTGCAGATGTCAAGTCCTATATGAATGTTAGCTAGCTAATTAGTAGTAGTAGTAGTGGTGGTGGTGGTGGTGTTAGTAGTAGTAGTAGTGACAGTAGTAGTGATAGTAGTGGTGGTAATGGTAGTAGTAGTAGTGGTAGTAGTAACAGTAGTAGTAGTGATAGTAGTAGTAGTGATAGTAGTAGTGGTGGTGGTGGTGGTGGTGGTGGTGGTAGTAGTAGTAGTAGTAGTAGTAGTAGTAGTAGTAGTAGTAGCAGTAGCAATAGTTGAGATCTCCAGAAGTTTGCAGGTGAACTGTTTTTAGAAAGTGAAGAGTAAGCCCCTAAGTCTATTTAAAAATGCACCAAGTATTGGGAACGAGCAAGGCAGACTGGAAGTCCTGATGACAGAAGGCAAATTTGACCCCATGGTTATGTTGAAACTTGGTGGGAAGAGACTCATGACTGCACATGGCTCTGGTTGGGTGTAACCTCTTTCAAAAGAAACAGGATGAGAAATAGAGGAGGAGCATTGTATATTAAAGTGATATAAGCAAGTGAGGAAATCCAGGAGTCAGAAAAGGGAGGCATGGGAGGGAGCATTTGGATAAAGATCCATAAACAAAGAAAGCAGAAGAAATTTCATCATTAGAGCTCACTATGGACCACCTAGAGAGGAGAAATAGGGAAGTTTGGGAAACAGATCGCAAGCTGAGCACAGAGACATGATTGGTAGTGATGGAAGACTTCAGTTATCCAGAAATCTGCTGGCATCCTCTCCCTCTCTCTCCTTTACCTTTCCTTCCCTCCCTCCCCCCTCCTCTCTCTCTCTCTCTCTCTCTCTCTCTCTCTCTCTCTCTGTCTCTCTCTCTGTCTCTCTCTGTCTCTCTTTGTCTCTTCTCTCTCTGTCTCTCTGTCTGTCTGTCTGTCTGTCTCTCTATCTCTCTCTCTGTCTCTCTGTCTCTGTCTCTCTCTCTTTCTCTGTCTCTCTCTCTCTCTCCCTCTCATAGAGGATACAGGGAACTCTCAGATGAGACAATCCTATCAATGCAGGTCAATATGATCTTTGTAAATGGCCATCTTAGACACTAGCCAAGAACCCTGCAAGGGGAAAAGACTTGAGCCCAGGTGTTTATGACTCCCCAGTTGGTTCCAGCTTCAGTACAGCAAGCAGATGTCTTATGCAAACTTGATATTGGTATTTTTGTGAGGGATCTTTCCTCATCAATGAATGTCTTATGAAAAACCTTTTCGGGGATCTATATGGGATAACACTTTCCAGAGAAAAAGAAGAATTTATTGGAGGACCCAGTGCATCCAGACATGGTGGCAGGGAGAACTTCTGGAGTTTGGGTGACAAAGTCATTGTTCTGGAAGAAGGCTGAAGCTTTTTTTGGCTTGGCTACATGGAACCAAAAGCAATTTCCATAGAAAGAAGTCATCCAGGAGCAGTAGACCAAAAGGACAAGCGTTGCCAAGTCAATTCAGAGAAGAAATGCATTTTCTGGGAAGCCGAGGTCATCGACAGGGCCCATGCCTACAAAAATCCTTTATGTGAGTAAAGAAATTAGTCCCACAATTGTCATCTTCATCCTCATCCTCAGTAATGTCATCATCATTCTTCTCTGCACTAAAGTCCTTATGAGATGCCTCATTGGACAGTGGAGATACCAAGGACAGTGGCAGAGGATGGTCAAGGACAATTTCCCTAAAACCGGAAAGATTTGAAAGGTAGCCCTGGGGATGGACTATGGACAGTGCAACCACCTTTTAGAGGTTTCGAACTGGATGTCCCATAGACTTCTCCAAATTTTCCCTCAAACACACCCAGCTTCCTTTTTGCCCCAGATTGGATAAGGTCTCCACCACCCTTTAGTCCCCCAGGTTCAATCTTGAAATGGTCCTCAAAGCCCCACTTTCTCTCACCCTACATGTCTAACCATCAACAAATTGTTTATCTCTCCCATATACCCTCTCCTCTTTCCTCATGAAGCCTCTGCTCTAATTCCATCCCATCCCCTCTTAACTGGACTATTGCCATAGCATCCTAACTACCCATTTTATATCAGGCCTCTTCCTGACCTAGTCCAGCCTCCACACAGATGCCAAAAGGTCTGTCCACTTCACTCACTCACTCAATAAATTCCAGTGACTCCCTGTTACCTCCATGATTAAGTTCAAATGTCTCTGTTTGACATTTAAAGCCGTTTACACCCCAAGTCCAATCTACCTTTTCAATCTTATACTAGAATCTCAGCGGTTCTCAACCTATGGATCGCAACCCCTTTGGGGGTGGAACAACCCTTTCACAGGGGTCGTCTAAGACCATCAGAAAACACATATTTACGATGGTCTTAGGAACTGAGACATGGCTCCTCTATCCGTCTCCAGGTGGGTCTGCCCACGTGCAGATACACCCACATACTGAGTATTAAAGGATCGCAGCATTAGGAAGGTTGAGAACCGCTGTACTAGATGATTTCCGTTCATGGAGTCTACGTTCCAAACACACCAGCCTTTGGGTGGTTCCTCCCATACATGGCATCATTTCTCATATCTGTACAGACACCCAGGCTAGCCCACATGCCTTGAGGTCACTCCCTCCTCACCTCTGCCTCTCAGAATCTCCATTTTCAACTCACTTGCTACCTCCTATGGACAGATTTTCCTCAAGTCTTCAAGCATTCCCTTCACCCTGTGTATCTTTGGATAAGTCACATCCCTTTTCTTGGTCTGTTTCCTTCCCTATATGGTGAGATCTGACTGGACTCAGCTCTCCTTCAGTTTTAAAGCTCCCCCAAGCAGGACTTTGGTGAAGGAGTTAACAACACTTACTTAGTGACTATTTTAAGGGAAATCAAATATATCAAACATCCATTATTTTGTCCACATGAAATTTCTTTAGGGTCAAAGGGGATCCCTCAGCCATTAGCATTCTACCCTCCCCCCCTCAAAAATTATCTTTTATTCATTTGTTTTCGCGTTGTGTTCCTTGATGGATTGTAAGCTCCTTGAGGGGAGGGGCTATTTTATTATTGCTGTTGTATCTTCAGGGCCTCAAAGTGTCTGGAGCATCTTAGGTACTTAGAAAATACTTACTGATTTATTGTTTGAGAGATTCATCACCAAGGAATTGATTGCTTACTCTGGTGAAACCCTCTAAGTGTGATACAAATCTTAGTGATGATGTGAGACACACACATATCTGTTTATACACACACATGCACACACACATATACACACATACATGTGTGCACACATATATGTATATATTGTGTGCGTGTATGTATTGCCTTTACTAACTCTTGAAACCATCTAATGAAGGTTGTAATCAGCATGATTGGAGGGAGCAGACATGTGGATAAAGGAAATGTACATTTAGAACAGAAAGGAAGCTGAAGGGTCATCTCCTTTGACCACCTAATTTTACAGATGGCGAAATTGAGGCCAAAAGAGAGGAAATGGTTCATTGAAGGACACTGGGCTAGTAGAAGGATTCGATTCCAGGCCCTTTGACTCCTATCTCTTTTCATTACTATCTCTTGAGTAACTAACACTTCTTTACTCAGATTATTCCTTCATCCATCAATCAAAGATCACTTATAAGCTGTGTCAGGTGTTGGGGGCACAATGATGACAAATGAAACTGTTCTCAAGTAACTTAGGTATGACTGAGTCACTCACCTGGTCAAGGATATTCAATGGATCCCTCTTGCCTCCAGGATAAAATATAAATTTCTCCATGTGATGTGTTTAAAGCCCTTTACATCCAGGCTCCAGCCTAGATTATAAAGCTTTATTAGCTTTATAATCTAGCTCCTGTCCTCCGTGTTCCTACTCAAACTGGCCTCCGTGCCACCCCTTGTATGAGGCATTCGACCTCTGTACCTGGAACAGGCCATTCTTCACAACTAGGACACCTTCTCTTCTCACTCCCACCAGGTAGAACTGCACTCTCTTTCCCAGACTCCATGTGAGGGCCAGCATCTCTCCAGGGCTCGGCACCACCCTCTCAGGGGCCGCAAGTGCTTCCATCCTCTTCAGAAATTTGGACAAATTAGATAATGTTTGTAAAACACTTAGCACAAAGCCTGGCACCGGGCAAGTACTTCATAAATGTGTGTGCCCTTCCCTTCTCTTTTCACTTTTTATACATCTCATTGTGTATCTACTTTGAATATTCTTTCCTTGACTTTTCTGTGCACAGCTTATTTGGGTAGGAAGTAAACTCCTGGAGGGCAGAGACTTTGAACAAGTCTTTATTTCCTTAGCAATTAGCACAGAGTAAGAGTTGTTAAATGTATAATGAATGAATGTAACTATTTCCATTGTCTACATGCTACAGGACCCAGTAGAGAAATTTCCCAAATACCTGGATAATTCAAAACAAAACACATTTTGCTTCAAAGGAATAAAAGGAATTCCAAAAGGAAGCACAGACAAATGGGACAGCTTTGAAAGTTAAATGTTGAATTTGTTACAAACTTACATGGAAAAACAAACCATGTACATAAAAAAGATTTGTCATTTCATGTATAATTCTTTTTGCATCTTGTTTACTATGTGGAAATACTAATTTTATTGGGAGTTTATTAAATTCAGGATTTTAGAAAGGGTGGAAAACCTCAGTGATTTTTAGGTACAAAATATGCCTATACTGTACCTTCTTCACAAGGGGTTGTAAGTGTCAAAGGAGAAAAGTGTATTAATATTTCTACTTGAGCTAATGACTTTTCCAAGGTGACACAGTTTTGTAGAAGGACTAGGATTCAAATCCATGTTCTCTGTACCCACGAGCCCCTTGTATTCTTTCTATGTCATATTGAATCTCCCATTAAACATAGACTTGCATGATCTCACACACACACACACACACACACACACACACACACACACAAATTCTTTCCCCCATTCATTACTGGGATCTTTCTCTAGGTGCCCAAACCTTGTGTTTCCCAATGGAAGGGAAAATAAGATGGAAATTACTGCATTCTGTGAGTTTGGAACCAGAGGAGACCAAAGCTTCTGGAGTCTCTGAAGCCCTGTGATCTGTAAAAGTGAATTGTAAAAGAGAGAATGGTTCATTTTACATTTTACTGGTCCAACTACTGAACAGGCTAGAAGGATAGTACTTCTCACCCCACCCTCCAACCCCAACCTGACTTAGGCTGTTTCCCACGATTCAGCTGTACATCAGTTCCCAATATCTACATCTCTACAGTGCTGAGATTGGAGGTGTTTGTAGAACTCAGACCAAAGAAAAGTTTTAAGAGAACCTGCCTAGTTAATTAAAGGTCCCCATATTAGGATGAAGTAACCATGCAGGGTGCCTGGGCCCACTCCTAATGAAGTCTCCACCTGAGATCCAATTTTATCACCTCATGATAGAGCCCAGCTGTTGATGGGAAAGAAACAGAGCTGTTGTGGCCAGGGAGTAGGGGGAGATAGCCTGGGAACAACAGTGGGCATTTCTAGGGAGCCTTCAGTTGCCAAACATACCTTTTAAAGATGTTTTACTGGATGAAAATTGGAAGCCTAGAGGGGCTTAGTGCAGGCAGGCTCCTTGGTGAAGTAGAAAGAACACCAGATTTGGAAGCAGAGAATGTGAGTTTGCATTCAAACTGTGCTACTTACTACCTGTGTGTCCTGGGTCGAGACCCTTGATCTCTCTCAGCCCAGCACTTGGCATAGTGCCTGGCATATCGTAGGGGCTTAATTAATGCTTATTAACTGCATGGCTGGAACTCAGTTTCCTTATCTGAAAAAATATTGTGCAAGATGATTTCTAGGATGTTGTCCAGTTCTACATTTTTTAAATCTTTGGTCTAATATTTGAGGCCCTTGAATAATCCTGCCCTTGTTTACCTTTTCAAAGTGGGATGTCCCACTCTCTGCACCCAAGCCCAATGGACCTACATGATGGATCTACACGATGGATCTATGCATGAATGTTTTCCATTGCTAAATATGAGAAACAGAACGAGGCCAAATATGGAGGCACGTGGCCCTCCAGCACAGATCTGCCCTGCTTGCCATGTCTTTTAACCAGAACCTTTTGGCTTTGGTAGATGGGCTGGTTCCAAACCTCCTTACTTCTTCCTGTCATCTAGCCCTCATCTTTCCACCTGCCTGCAGGGCATAGAGAAGGACTTTGTTACATCATCCTAACTCTTGCTAGGTCACCTGTGTCACCATGGCCATCTCACCTCTGTGGGCCTCAACATGATGGGGTTGGGTTAGGTGACCTCCAAGGTCTCCCATAGATTGAAATCTTGGATCTTTGTGCTTTACCCCATCAAATGTTTATTTATGGTCAATGAGTAATAGGTACCTTGAGATCCTTTATATCTTTAAACCAATTTTGTGTCTGTTTCCCAGGATCATAGAATTGCAGACCTCAGAGGTTAACCTTCATGGGAGCAAGAGTCCGCTCTACAAAAACAAAACAAAACAAAACAAAAACCCAACGACAATGAAGACGATGACGATGATGATGGTGGTGGTGGTGATGATAAATAGAATTTATATAACACACACATACAGGATATCCCAAAAGTTAGTGCAGTTTTAACTTTTATGGCTTTCTTTCCTTCCTTCCTTCCTTCCTTCCTTCCTTCCTTCCTTCCTTCCTTCCTTCCTTCCTTCCTCCTCATCCTCCTCATTCTTCTTTTTCTTCTTCTTCTTCTTCTTTTTCTTCTTCTTCTTCTTCTTCTTCTTCTTCTTCTTCTTCTTCTTCTTCTTCTTCCTCTTCTTCTTCTTCTTCTTCCTCTTCTTCCTCTTCTTCCTCTTCTTCTTCCTCTTCTTCCTCTTCATCACTACCTATTATTTCTCAAATCCCTCCCACCTTCCTCCTGAAACACAATGTTCCACTTTTAGAATCTCTTTCCATTATGTAGTTTAATTGTCTGTAAAATTAGGATATCAGACTTGATAAGTAAATCTCTGAATTTTAAGTTTCTCTGTTACTTGGCCCTAATGTGGAGGCAGGGAAAGCCCAAAGAACTCAGCAGGTGGGCTGCTGGTATGACAGGTCAGGCCTATCTGTGGGAAAGGAGAAAACTTGCATCTCCCAAGGGGCCTCAGAACAGGGGATGTCAGAGCTGGGAGGGGACTGAGAACAGGGGATGTCAGAGCTGGGAGGGGTCTGAGAACAGGGGATGTCAGAGCTGGGAGGGGACTCAGAATAAGGGATGTCAGAGCTGGGAGGGGCCTCAGAACAGGGGATATCAGAGCTGGGAGGGGCCTCAGAGCAGGGGATGTCAGAGCTGGGAGGGGCCTCAGAACAAGGGATGTCAGAGCTGGGAGGGGACTGAGAACAGGGATGTCAGAGCTGGGAGGGGCCTCAGGACAGGGGATGTCAGGGCTGGGAGAGGCCTCAAAACAGGGGATGTCAAAGCTGGGAGGGGACTGAGAACAGGAGATGTCAGAGCTGGGAGGGGACTGAGAACAGGGGATGTCGGGGCTGGAAGAAGATAGAGGTCTTAGAACAGTGAATGGCAGAGGTGGGGAGGGGCCTTAGAGACTATTAGAATATGGATAGTACCTTGAGACACGGGATGCCAGAGTTAGGAGGACCTTAGACTATGAGAAGTCAGAACATAAGATAAGAGGTTGAGGGCTGGAAGGATTGTTAGACATTATTTAATCGATCGTTATTTTACTGATGAGGAAACTGAGACCAGGAGAGGTCCATGGACTGGTCCAAGGTCACACAGCCAGCACACAGTAAAGCCCAGACTGACACAGCTCCTCTGTCAGTCAATAGGTATTTACAAAATACCCAGTTTGTGCCAGGCACTGTGCTAAGCACTGAGGATGCAAAGAGAAGAAAGACAGTCCCTGCCCTCAAAGAACTTACCATCAAATACAAGAGACAATAAGCAGACAAGAGTGACAAAGAAACCATGTACAGGATAAAAAAAGAAGCCGATTAATGGGGAAGACACTAGAGTTAAGGGGGGTTGGGCAGGGCTTCCATAGAAGGTGGGACTTGAGGGAGCCAGCAGGTGAAGATGAGGAGGGAGGACAGGTCCAGCAGGGTGAGGGGCTTGTCCAGGGATGGCCAGGGGGCCAATGTCCCTGGGTCAGAGAACATGGTGCAGGGCAGGCTTAAGAAGACTCGACAGGGACGGGGGCAGGCTCTAAGGGCTTTGAAGGTCTCCACCTTCATTGCTTTCCATTCAGCACTGAATCTTATCCCCATCAAATATTTCTTTAATAAAAAAGGGGAAAAAGGGGTAAAGAAAACGTTCCAGGCTCTAACCAAACAGCCACAGGATGCCAACTTAATTTTTTAAATGGCAAAAATATCTCTGCCTCCTGGAGCCTTCTGGCTCCTCCCCCAAGCTACCTAGAGAACCCATCCTCAAAGAAGGCCGAGAAGAATTCTTCAGCAGGGAAACAAACTCCCCTTTGAAGGTGATTTTCTGCCTGAATACCCTCATTATGACCAGAGCCCATGTGGGACAGGGGAGTGTGGGTGGGGGTGCCCCTTCCTTGTCCCCTCCTGCCCTGTGCTGGGTTCTGTCACCCGCACCAGGCTGGTCCTCTGGTTACCATAGCAACGCCTTCCCCTTCCTGGATGTCGCCCCATCAGGGGCTCCCTCCGGCAGCCCAAGGCCCAGGAGAGGCCTTGTTTAAACAGGAAAGAGCAGACAGTTTAATGGGCCGACTCAGGTTTCCGTACAGTTTACAGTAGTAGCAGCAATAAAATTCATAATGAAGGTTTCTTTATTTTACAACCAACTTTTGTGTGAGTGTGAGTGTGAGTGTCGTGTGTGTGTGCGTGTGTGCGTGTCCGTGTGTGTGCGTGTCCGTGTGTGTGCGTGTGTGTGTGTGCGTGTCCGTGTATGTGTGTATGTGTATGTGTGCGTGTCCGTGTGTGTGCACGTGGGTGTGTGCACGCGTGTGCGTGTCCGTGTGTGTGTGTGCATGTCCATGTGTGTGTGTGTGTGTGTGTGTGTGTATGTATGTGTTTGTGTGTGCGTTATTGGGTCAGAGAGCAGAAGATTACCCAGAGCAGGGAGGGCAGGGGTAGATTTTCTTAAAAAATTAATAGTCTATTGTTGAACCCTCCCAGGGTAATTCCAGCACCCTCCCCCCTTCCCCATTTGCCCTTCATCTGGATACAGAGGTGGTTTCCAATGGTAAATAGATCGTGCTCTTTGAACCACCAAAGCAGCAGAGAATTCACTAAGAGGCAATGAGTATGTCTGAGAAGCTCATTTATACTGTCTGCCCCCCAGGTTTTCTCCTAAATGTCCTGAATACAGAGAGTCCCGAGGACTGTACCAGAAGACCTAAAGATGAGCTTCATTGATTTCCTTTCTGTATGGCCACAGGCCAGTACTGTCCTATGCACTCAGAAGGCAGTTGAGAAATACATGTTGGTTGATTCATTCAAACCCTCCCCTGACTGATGTTCAAGAATCTTCAAAGGCTCCCTATTGCTGCTAGGATAATCTAGAATCAGAGGTATTTAGAGTTGGAAGGGACTTCATAAACCATCTAATCCAAACCATCCATTTTACAAAGGAGAAAACTGAGGCTCGGGGAGGTGAGGACATTTTCCCAAAGTCATACAGGTGGGAAGCAGCAGATCTGGGATTTAAATTCCAGTATAATGATCATAATTACTTTAAATATGGAAAGAAGTTTGGAGATCGTTTGGTCTAAATGCCTCCTTTTAGAGACAAAAAAAATGGCACTGTATGGAAGGGAAGTGACTTGGGTAAGGTCACACAAAGAGTGCCAGAGCTAGATTTGAACTCAGGTTGTCTAACTCCGGACCCAGGGCTTTTCTCATAGCATCATGCTCCTTTAAAATTGGACACTGAAAGTTCTTCGTTGTATTGGTTCAGCCTGTCATTCCAGACTTAATTCAGGTCACTGCTCTTAGGTATTTTCTGATTTGATCAAGCCAGGACAAATGCTGGCTGTGGCCCCAAGTCAATGTGCAGCCTCTCCTCTCTTCTCCACGCCTTTGCACGCTCTTCATCTCTACGGTTAGAATCTTTCCGTGCTCATCTCAGGTGCCACCTTCTGTGGGGAAGCTTTTCTAGAGGAGTAGAGTTGGAAGGCACTGGAGGAATAATCTACATCAGAGGTATGAACCCCCTTGGTAACTAGTCTGGCAAAGCCTTGGGACCACTTCTCAGATTCATGTTTTCCAATAATTGAAGGAAATGCTGTTTTAGTTAGATGTTAATTAAAAAAAGGATGTAACTTTTTTCCCATTGAAATACATGGATCCCTTGAAATTTACCCATAGCCTCCTTAAGGGGATCACAAAGCCCCCAGTTAGTGCAAGCCCATTGTTTTACAGAGGAAGACTGAGGCACAGATTGGATCATGACTGGCCAACTTCATGCCCCTGGGAATTGACCAAATAGTTGTTTGCTCTGCTTATTCATCCAGGATGGATGCTTCTTCCATTGTTGTGTCAGGCTGACATCTCCTCTCCCAGGACTCTCTTTCCCAGCTCCAATCAAACATCTTAACTCATTCCCGGAGGCTTTTCTGGGACATGCGAAATCCAGCTAGAAGTCCCTGGCTTCACTCCTACTTTCACTAGGATCCAGAACTGGGACACAACTTGCTTGGGTAGAGATTGCTTTTCCCATCAATGTAAGCTTCTTGAGGGCAGAGACTAGATTTCTGTCTTTTATCTTCAGGGCTTAGCATTGTCTTTTTTTCAGTCATGTCTTACTCTTTGTGATTCCATTTGGGTTTTTCTTGGCAAAAATGCTGGAATGGTTTGTCATTTCCTTTTCTAACAAATTTTACAGATGAGGAAACTGAGGTAAACAGAGTTAAGTGAATTGACCAGGATCATACAGCTTACAAGTTTCTAAAGATGGATTTGAACTCATGAAGATGAGTCTTCCTGACTCCATGCTCAGTGCTCTAGCCACTGTATCTACCACCTTACTGCCCAGAGCTTAGCATAGTGCGAGAAAAGCTTATTGACAGAGTGATAAGTATCACCATATCATGGGCTCTAAATAGCCTTTCTGGGCCTGTTTTCTAACCTATAACATAAAGGACTTGAACCAGATGGTCAGTTTGGCCCCTTCCATCTCTAACAATAAATGTTCTAGCATTCTTTGTTCTTTGGTTGTTTCTAGCACTTAGCATAATCTAGCATTTGATACAGGCTATGTTCCATGTTCCAACAATCTATTCTAAGGACCATTCCAGTTCTAACATTCTAGTCTTAAGGATTGCCTTAACTCTAACATTCTAGGTTCTATGGTTGCCTTCAGCTCAGACATTCCATGCTCCAAGTTCTAACCCACTTTGTTCCTAAGGTTCTTTTTGACTCTAACATTCTATGTTCCTAAGGTTCCTTTCAACCCAACATTCTATGTTCTAATTTTGCTACCAGATCTAACTTTCTTTTATCTTGGGTCCTTTATAGCTTTATGTTTCATTTTGTAACATTCTGTGGTCAAAGATTCATTTTTGCTCTAACATTCCATGTTCTAAGGACCATCTGGTTCTAATGATTTGTGCTCTGTGGTTTTTTCCAGCCCTGGAATTCTGTGACCCATGTTCTAACACTCTAAGTTCTGAGGTCCCTTCCAATTCTCCCATTTTCTTTGGCTGCTCTAAGTTCATATGGTCTGTGTTCAAAGGTGCCTTGTTTGTTCTAGGTCCATCTATGATTTTTATTTTCTTGCACGATCCCAGGTAGACATACCAAGTACTAACTGGAGAAAACAAAATCCAAGCTATTTAACAATATGGTGTGGAGGGGAGGGGGGGAGGTTCAGACCTATCCCATGATGCTGATCCATGGTCACTTCTGAGAGTGCTTTTGGAAATCCAGGCCTACAGTTGCAAAAACTCTTTGAAAAGACAAAATGATGGCTGGATTGAGACTGATGTCTCTCTTTCCCTCCTCTCTCTCTCTCTCTCTCTCTCTCTCTCTCTCTCTCTCTCCCCCCCCCCTCCTCTCTCTCTCTGTCTCTGTCTCTCTGTTTGTCTGTCTGTCTGTCTCCCTCTCCTCTCTCCTCTCTCTCTCCTCTCTCTCTCTCACTCTCTCTCTCTCTGCCTTTCCCTCCTCTCTCTCTCTCTCTCTGTCTCTCTCTCTCCCCTCTCTCTGTCTCCCCTCTCTCTGTCTCCCTCCTCTCTCTCTCCTCTCTCTCTCTCTCTGTCTCTGTCTCTCTGTCTGTCTGTCTCTCTCTCCTCTCTGTCTCTGTCTGTCTGTCCCTCTCTCTCTCCCTCTCCTTCCTTCCCTTCATTTGCAGCAGCTGGCCCTGTGTCTGGAACTCTCAATTCACTTAGCTCAGCTGCCCTCTCTTAGACCTTCTAGATCCTCCCCAGGTGTTAGCTGGTAGCCCTAAGTTCTCTGTGTTTACTTTATGTATATGTATATAAATATACATAATATATAACAGGACATAAAACAATTAATAATATATAATATGATACATTATGTAATAATGTAAAATATGTGAATATTTTAATGTCATATAGTAAACAAAATATATACTATATACAGGATACACACAAAAACATATATGTATCCATCTATATCTATATCTAACAATGTATCTATGTATCTTTCTATCTATCTATCTAAATATCTATCTATGTATCATCTATCTATCTTTCTGCCTACCTAGCTATCTACCTATCCATTAATCTTCCCTCCCTTCCTTCCTTCCTTCCTTCCTTCCTTCCTTCCTTCCTTCCTTCCTTCCTCCCTCCTTCCTTTTCTTCATCTCAACACAGCATACACCATTCTCTGCATACAATAGCCATTTAAGTGTTTATCTCATTATAATAGTGATGGCATTACATCTGACTGCATACTCCCCGAGGGGCACAGATATAGTTTACTCATTTCTAGACCTCCTTGGGCCTGGTGCATAACAGGGGTTTAACGTGCTTTGGTTGAAGTCAGTTTACCAGTGACATAGAGGGCTTGGCCTGGAAGGTGCCTGTGTTCACTTCTAGTTCTGACTCTTATGCAGCAAAGGATGGAGCTAGATTGGTAATGAGTTAAGTGCACATTCCAGAAGTTGGTTGTTATTATTCAGGAAGGTGAGGATGATCAGGCCACGTCATCCAGAGACAAATGCACTGGCTCCCAAACAGGTCCTCCCACCAGAGGTCCCTCGATGCCTCAGTTAGACAGATTCCTGGACTGGAGGGGCCAAGTCAGAGTGAGTGCTGTGTATGCTCAAGTGTTTGAAATTCTGTCCTTACGAGCCACTAAAGAAAGGGAGAACTGAAGTAAACAGTCTGGGCACAGTTCTGCGAGTGGATATAATGACCTACTTAAAACAAAGTCCCAGAAAACAACCAACAACAAAAACAGATTGCTCACGGAAAAGAACATTTTGGATATCTTGGCCCTGAAGCGAGAACACATAGTAAGGTACAAAGTTAGGTCATGAGAGGGTGAAATGCTGGAGTAAAGAGAGGGGGATGGCAAAGCTATGTAATATAGTGGAATTTTCACTGGACATGGGGTCAGAGGACCTGGGTTTGAATCCTGACTCTACTCTCTACTAACATAGGCGATCTTGGGTCCCTTCTTTTCTATGCGCCTCATTTGGCTCATCTGTCTTGGGCTAGATGACTTTTGGGGCCATTTAAGGTCCCTCACCATCATAGTAACCCTTCTCTGAATACTCATGAGTTCATCAATGTCCTTCAGCTCGGGGCCCCCAACTGGACCTGATAGCACATTTGGAAATCAGGTCTGGCTGTTCTAGTTTGGTAAGGACATGGAGTGTCTGGGACATAATAGGTACTTAATAAAAGTTTACTCAATTGAATTGGATTCATAAACTGGGAAGCATCTGGAAAAGGGAAACAAGGATGATGAGACCATGTCATAAGGGCATCAATTGAAGAAACTGGTGACTTTTAGGTCCAAAAAGAGATAACCAGGTGTGGCACAGCAGCCGTCTTCAGGTATTATAGAACCTCAGATTTTGAGAGGTGGGATCCCATAGGCTAAGCAACCATATAGTCGAGAGCTGTACCTGGTGATCCTGGGCAGGTCATTTTACCCCTTCCTGCCTCTCTTTCCTCATCTATAAAGCAGAGATAATAATAGTACCTATTTCCCAAGGTTGTGGTGAGGAACAAATGAGAAAATCTGTGAAATGCTTTGGAAATCTTAAAATGCTGCATAAATACTATTACCTAATAATTGACCCATGCCCAAGGAGGGGAAAGCCCCCACCCCAAGGGTGGCTCCTTCCACTGCGGCATAACTCTTATTGTGAGAGAGTTTGTCTGAATGCAGAATTTGCCCCATTTTGCCTTCCACCCATTGTTACTGCTCCTACCTCCTGGGCCAAGCCCTGAAGGCCTAAACCCTGCATCAAATGACAGTCCTTCCAATATTCAAGTCTTCTCTTCTCCAGATGGACTGAAGACCTTTCATGAGACTTTCACTCTGCCAGGAATCTCTCCAGTTTATCATTGCACTTTTTAAACCATGGCACTGAGAACTAACGGCAATACTCCTGAGGAAGCTTGGTGAGGGCAGAACACAGTGAGGCTATCACCTCCCTTCCCTTCCTAGAAGCTCTGCCTTTCAGAGCATGAGCTTTTCTGTCTGCTGCATCCCACTGGTGACTGATGAACTTGAGCTCCACTAAGTCTCCCAGATCTTAGGAAAAGCTTCTGTCTAACCACACTTCCCTACCTTCTCCTTAGGAAGATGATTGTTTGCACCTACATGCAGGGCTTTACATTTAACCTTACTAAGTTACATCTTCTCAAATTTAGACCAGTGCCTGTTAAGACTCCTTTGGATCCCAGCTCTGTCAGGTATGGTGTCTGGCGCGTAGTAGGTGCTTAATAAATGTTTACTGATTGTTCGAATGATTGATTATATCATCTTTACATGCCAAGTCATTGATAAAAATATTAGACGAGGTGAGGCCAAACACTGATTTCTGGGATACTCCATTGGAGAACTGCTGCCACACTGACCCTGAACCATTAGCAACTACTTTTAGAGTCTAGCCACTCAAACAGTTAAAAAATGTTCTGATTGTATTGTCAGTCAGCCAATAAGTATTTATTTAGCACTTATCATATGCCAAATACTAATCTAGTCCATTATCTCTCCATAAGAATGAGAAACTTTCTTCTTTCTCAAATAAAAATCTAAAAAAATTAATCTATCCCTCCCACGAATACCCCTTATCCCCTCAGACACTTAGTAACATTTAGTTAGTACTTCAGTACTGACATTTAGTAAATTAAAAAAAAATCCCTGAATATATATTTAGCTAATTAGGCAAACCAAATTCCTGCCTTAGTCATCTCTGCATTTTAAATCCATCGCCTCTCTGGAGAGAGCTTAGTGACATGTTTCATCTTCATTCTTATGGCCTCGTGGTATCTTGTTGCATTGATCAAAGTTCTATATTCTTTCCTAGTTATTTTTCCTTTAAAGTTGTTTTCATTCTTCTAGTTCTGCTCATTTCACTCTGCATCTGTTCGGAAAGATCTTTGTAATTTTCTCTAAAACTACTTTGTTACTTCTTATGGCACAACAATGTTCCATTACATGTATATATACAGAAATCTGTTTAGTCACTCCCCAATAGAAGGATAGTTTCTTAATTTATGATTTTGGACTACCATGAAAAATCTGCTAAAAGTAGTTTTACATACAAGTTTCCCTTCCCCTCTTCCTTTGAGCTTTTGGGGTATTGGCCTAGGACTGGATCAAAGAGTATGAACAGTTCAGCAACTTTTTGGCCATGATTCTGAATTGTTTTTTCAGGAGAGCCACCAGGAGTGTACTAAGGCACCTGTTCTCCCATAGCCTCGCCAGCATTTGTCTTTTCCTCTTCTGTCATCTTTTTTCAGTCTGACAGGTATAAGATGGAATCTTAGAGTTGACTTAATCTTCATTTCTTTAATTACAAATAATTGAGAACATCAAGTATTAATAGCTTGGATTTTTTTCCCTTGAAAACTGTCTGTTCATGTCCTTTGACCATTTATTGAGAAATGACTTATAAAATGGAATTCAATATGGCAAATGAAGCGTTCACCTGAGAAACATGTTGCAAAATCTTTTTTCCTCCTAAGTTGCTTGTTTCCCTTGTTATTGTGATATTATTTTATATTTTTATTTTTTATATACTAATTATTTTATTTTTTTTATTTTATTAGATTTGTTTGTGCATATGAACTACTTGATCAAAAGCTTTTCATAAACTCTATCAATAGCATTATTTGTTTAGTAAATTAAAAAAGAAGAGAACAGTAGTCTGTCCTTGATGTGACTTGTCCTTGATGAGACCAGGCTGGCTCTTTGAAGTCCCTGTTTCCCTTTTTACATTTTAACTTTTTTTTTTTTTTTTTTGCTTTTTGGAGGGGTTAAGTGAGTTGCCCAAGGTCACATGGCTAGTGTTGTGTCTGAGGCTGAATTTGAACTCAGGTCCTCCTGATTCCAGGGCAGTGCTCTATTCACAGTGCCACCTCGCCACCCCCATCCCTTTTTGCATTTTAACAACAATTTCATTTAACATACATTTCATGAACTAATCTAGAATTTCCCCAGGATTTTAAATTAAGATCTGGGTTCAAGTCCTTCCTTTGAAACACCCTGGTCATCTTCTTTGCAGAGATAACAGAAATAAAATGAGATCTGGGCAGCTCCGTTGTCTCTTTGCTGTTTGGTATCATCATCCCATAAAAGGACTTTCTTTTTGGGGAGAGGGTCAGCAATAGAAGACAGGCTAGATTGTCCCTGAGGTCCCTCTCAACTCTAAGGTTCCATGATTCTGAGAAATCCCCTTGCTCACCAATCAAGCCCACTGGCCCAGTTTCAGGGATTCTGGCTGTTGTTACTTCTTTTTTTTGCTCGATGGTACAAAAGTCTGGCTCACTTAGGTTCACTGAAATCTTGGTACATAACAGATGATATGGGCCTGAGAGATTGCCTGGTCCAATTTGACTCATTTGCCAGATGAAGAAATTGAGGCTCCCCCCCAGAAGTGGCCAGGCCAGGCGTGTGTTGGGAGGGGCAGAGCCCACATTGCTCCCTGGGGCCCCCCCTTATCTTCAGGGTTTACTTAGATATCTTTCATGATACTCCATTCCCTGAAAGTTTTCTCTCAGCAAGCAAATGAGGGACTGCATTTTTATTTCCTGTGTGGTTAAAGATTCAGTAAAATTCATATGGGTGGAAGTTATAGGGAGGCATATTTCATTCAAAAATCATTTGTGAAATTTTTACTATGTACAAAACACTGTATGGGGTTCTGGTCCCCATAGGAAAACAGGATTTCTATTCAATACAAGAAGAACAAAAACACAGAGCTGCCCCCAAAATGGAACAATTTGACTTGTGAGGTACTGATGGCTTATCCATCATTGGAAGTTTCTGAACAGAGGCAGGGTCACTGCATCATGGAACCTCAGAGTTGGATAGGACCCCAGAACTCGCTGAAGTTCACCTGTAGCTGACCAAGAACTCCCTCCATATCCCCAATAAGGGGTCATCCAGTCCCTTCTTGAAAGCCTTTCCTCTTCCTTCCTTCCTTCCTTCCTTCCTTCCTTCCTTCCTTCCTTCCTACATCCATGCATCCATCCATCCAGCCATCTATCTATCTATCTATCTATTTGCTTTTTGTAGGGGGGAAGGTAGGGCAGTTGGGGTTAAGTGACTTACCCAAGGTCACATGAGTAGTTTTTATGTTAAGTGTCTGAGGCCAAATTTGAACTCAGGTCCTCCTGACTCCAGGGTCAGTGCTCTATTCACTGCTCCACCTAGCTGCCCCCCCTTTACCCTTTCCCAGAAAGGGAATGCTAAGGTATTCATTCTGCTTCTGGGCAGTTCTAATTGTGAGGAAGTTTCTACTTAGATCAATCAATCAATCCCTAAGCATTTATTAAATGTGCACTATGTGTTAGGTTCTACACTAGATGCTGGGGTTACAAAAACAAAAACGGAATAAACCGAAAGCTCCTTGAGGGCCAGGGTTATCAGGGGAAATGATATGTACGTGTCAAAGCATATCCAATGCATGCACAAAATAAATACACAGTAATTTTCTTCATGTTCCTTCACTGCTACAATTTCTGGCCTCTGAGGTCTAAGAGGACAAGCTAACTCCTGCTCCAGCCCTTTTAGTACCTGAAAACATCTCTGTGGATGGACATTCCCATGGCATTCGTCCTGGACTTGGCAGCCAGGATCCTTTATGAGTGCCCAATGTCTCTCCCAGCTTGAAGGTCCTATGAGGGGCACAAATAGCCCCCGTGACTCTTCTCACAGTCTACATCTCAGCCCACCAAGCTTCCTTCCTCTTTTCCAAGCTTAGTGTTCCATCTCTGGCCTTCATCCTTTTACAGAGGCTGTTACCTCCATCCTTGTGCTCAGAATAGCCTCCCTCCTCACATCCAGCTCTTCGTATCTCCATCTTCCCTCAAGGATTAGGTCAGATGCCACCTCCTATAGGGCACTTTTCCTGATGCTCTTGGTTAATGTCCCCTCCTCCCTCAAACAGCCATGCATATGCTGACATGTCTCATGTTATATCCATCCGCCCTCCCTCAAATAACCATATTGTATCCACCCTACGTCCCTCAGGAGAATGCAAGCTTTTTCTTTTTGTCTTATTATTCCCTGTACGTATATCAGGCACTTAAGAAATATTTGTTGGGTTCAATTTTCTATTACTGCTAGCATCCCATGATATCAGAACCTGCCAAAGACAGGGCTGAATTGTGATTTGTGGTAAGATAAGAACCGACCCAACGTTTATGATTGGCTGCTTCCAAAAGGACCCCTTAATGACCTCCTACCCCGACAAGATGAATTCTATCTCACCTTTGTTTGGGAGGGGATTTTATGGAGTGTGGAGTTTTGGAGTAAAAATGATCTCTCAGGAAGCGACTGAGCATTCAGAAAAACAAATCCCAAGACCACCCAGTTAGAGGCGATGACCCTTCTGGGTAGCTTTGACCAAGAGGATCTTCAGCTGTCACTCAGAGCTAATCAAAGTCAGTGACCTTGACATTTCTGACAACTCATAAAAAAGGTATTTCAGTTGTAAAACCCACCCAGAACAGTTTGGTTGGATGTTGGAGGGGGAACGTGGTCTTGGCTTGTGGAGGCTAATTACTTTTAGCAGGCCGAGCACTGGGGTCCAAAACAGAAAGCATGAATTCTGGCGCTTCCTCTTCCATGTACCAGCTGTGTGACCTTGAGCCAGTGACTTGTCCCATCAGAGCCTTGATTTTCCCACATATAAAATGGGGAGAATGGTTCTTGTAAGAGCGAAACCATATGTGAGGTTGTTCTGAGGAACAAATGAGATGGTGGATATAAATCTCCGTGAAACTGTAAATCACTAATATATACGTCATTAAAGGCAGATAGCACCGAAAGGACATGCCACTGTGTCCCCAGCTTCATCTTCAGACAAAGGGAAGCAACACTATTTGTGACGAAGTTACATGAGACAATAGGAAGGAACCTAACAATTTTGAGGCTCCACATACAGGCAAGGTGCTGTTAACAGGGTTTTTTTTTCTTACCTGATTGAGCACAGCTGTTCCTCAGTTTCCTTCTCTGTAAGATGAGGGGGTTGTACCAGGTGACCTCCGAGATAATACCTCCCAGCTCTAATACTTTATGAGCCTAATATGTGAAAGGAAAACACAATTTTCCACGGACCCTAAAAGAGCAAGCCAGACCTAGGAGAGTACAAATCCAGGTCCAGGCCACATTCTTGGCTGACAGGTTCGACTGATTCAAAAGTAGCAGCTAAAGTAGCTGGTGAAAAGGATTATGGTTTTTACCTGCTGTGAGCCCCAAAGGACAACAAGCGGTCCTGAAAGTGATTGTAAATCATCTCAGTATTTTCTCCTTCCATCCTTCAAGAGATCCATGATTTCACTAGCATAGGTCAAGGGTGGGGAACCTGCAGCCTTGAGGCCATGTGTGGCCTTCTAGGCCCTCAGGTGGGGCCTTTTGACTGAGTCCAAGTTTTACAGAACAAATCCTTTTATTCCGGGGATTTGTTCTATGAAGTTTAGACTCAATCAAAAGGCTGCACCCAAGGACCTAGAAGACCACATGTGGCCTGAAGGTCGCAGGCTCCCCACCCGTGTAGGTATAGGTACATGGCAAAATCAGACTGATGGCTGGAAAAGGGCTTTGAGATTGTTTAGTCTGGCTCCATTCTTTTACAGGTGGGAAAACTGAGGCCTAGAAAGAGGTGACAGTGAGTGGCAGGTTCTGTAAGATTACAGTCAGCCTTCCTGGCATTTCCTGGTGCAGACTATGACCCCTCCATGCCAGAAACATTCACTCTTTGTAGCTGCCCCTCAGGGGAGGGGAAGCCATGAACTTGGTCTTAGAGGACAGACAGACCTGAACCTTTCCCAGAAGCCTCTCCAGCGGGGTTCCGACCTCCTTCTAGCAGGACCTTCTAGGACTCAGGCTTCACTCCTTGACCCTCGGTAAGGAGTCATTAGAGCAGGACTCCATTGGCTGAAATTCTGAGTATACTTCTAGGTTTTCTTGGTGAAACCCCATGGAGAAGTAGCAATTTCATAGGAAGCATACACTGGCCTGGGAGTCAGACACCTGGGCTCAAATTCCAGACCCTGGGCTTCTTGGTCACAGGATTATTACTTCCCTTTCTGAGGCTGTTTTCTCTGTATAGTGAGAAAGATAGGCAGTGTGGAGCAATGGTTAGAGGTCAAGTCAAGAAGGTTTTCAGTCATGTCTTGACCTGGCCACACACTGACTTATAACTTATGCAAGTCACTGAACACACGGATGCCCAACACAACTCTCGAAGACTCCATGTTGTAGAAAGGGAGCTTATTTGCATTGGTGGGGAGACTTAACTCCCTGGGAGTCCCCTACATCAGTGAAATAATAGGTTTGGATGAGAGACAGATAAAGGGAGGGAGAGAGAGAGACAGAGAGAAAGAGAGACAAAGAAAGAGAGAGACAGAGACAAAGAATCAGAGAGACAGAGAGGAAGAGAGAGAGGCAGAGGCAGAGAAAAGAGGAAAAAAGGGGGGGAGAGAGAGAGAGAGAGGGAGGGAGGGAAGGAGGGAGAGAAATTATGGACTACTACTTAAATGCTTAAATGACTTAAATGTCTGGGCTGAGGTGAGGAAAGATCTCAAAGCAGACATAGATATATTAATGTATACTGTTGATAGACAATTATACTCAAAGTACCCCATCACTTCCTGTGGTCCCAAAGAATAAACAAATACACGATTCTTGGGTGCTCTGAAAGACCGAGACTCAGACAAAGTGAGACTCAAGCTTGAAATCTTTGAGGACAAGAGGAACTAATTACCTGTGACCTAATTCAGTCAGCTACTATAAGGGAAGAGAAGCACATCCTGAGTAGAGTGTAAGCTCCTTGAAGACAGGGATGCCTTTATTTCTGTCCTTTACAGTTAGAGGTGGCTGGGGCACAGTGGACATAGAGCTGGCCTTGGAGTCAATAAGATCTGGGTTCAAGTCTTGCCTCTGCCCCATAAGACCATGTGACCTTAAGTAAGTCCCTTAATCTCTCAGTGCTCTGGGCCCATCTTTCTGATGGAGCATTGCAGCATGGTACAGGAAGCTTCTTTACTTGGGAGTCCTCAACAGGAATGAAGTCCTTTTCCCTACCCCTTCGTATTCCCAGTGCCTAGCCCATAGTAGATGCTTTTTCAAAAATATAATGTAACTTATAGTTTTTGTTTTTATGTCACCTACATTTCTCATTCATCCTTCCTGCATGTCCCAATAAATATTTAATAAGAATAGAATAGATTGATGGGAGTTGGAAGGAAGCAGGTAGTTCCTCTGTGGAGGTCTTCAAACAAAGGCTGAGTGCCCTCTTGTTTAGGATGTTAAGATGTGGATTATTTTCAGGTATGGATTAGAATGGTGAAAAACATTCTGTTTTAATTGGTTTGTGGTTGTCTCTCCCATTTACACTACTGTAGTCAATGTACACGTTGCTTCCTGACTCTGTTTACTTCCTATTTCATCAGTTCATACAAGTCTTCCCATTCTTCCCTATATTCATCCTGTTCGTTGCTTCTTACAGCATGGTAGCTTACATTCATTAGCCATTCCCCAAACAATGGCCATCTACTTTGTTTTCAATTCTTTGCTACCACAAAATATTTATAAATAGTCTGATGTATGTGGAAACTTTCTTTCTGTCAATGACCTTCTTGGTTGTATGCCTAGCAGTGAAATCTCTGGGTTGAAGGATATGGACATTTTGGTCACTTTTTTGTCAAATTTCAAATTGCTTTACAGAATGGTTGTGCCAATTCCAAGCTCTACCAGAAATGCATTTGTTTGGCAAGGCATAGCGATAAATGCTTCCAATCTTTGTATTCAGGGAGGCTGAGGCTGGTGGGTCAGTAAAGTTTGTGAATACTGAGCTATAGTTAGGTTAAAATCCACCAGATGGGGCAGCTAGGTGGTGCAGTGAATAGAGCACTGGCCCTAGAGTCAGAAGGACTTGAGTACAAATCCAGCCTCAGACACCTGACACATTTACTAGCCATGTGACTTTGGGCAAGTCACTTAATCCCAATTGCCCTCTAAAAAGCCAAAAAAAAAAAAATCCACCAGATGTCTTTAGCATCAATATAGTGAGCTTTGGGAACAGGGGTATCTAAGCCCAGGAGGGTCAAAGATGGACCCAAAGAGAAACGGAGCAAATCAAAACTTCTATCCAGATCAAAAACGAGAACAGATTTGTGAGTATCCTCTGTGTTTTCAGTCTGGAAGAGATGGAAAAACACAATTAAAAAAAATGAACAAAATTTTAAAAATATGACAATGCGTTTGTCTCTCTTTTTCACCATCCCTCCAACACTGTTTGAGTCTTGTCGCCTTTGCCAGTTGTCAGGGTGTGAAGTGAAATCTTAGGGTTTTTGTTTGTTTTGGGGGGGGATCGGTGTTTCTCCTACATTGTTAGTGATGTGGAGCATTCTTTCATATGGTGGTTAAGAGTCTGCAGTTCTTCTTTTGAGAACTATTTGTTCATAAACATTGGCTATTTTATTGAGAAAGGGCTCCCAGATGTCTTGGATCATGGTTCCTTTGGGGTACTGGAGTCTCATTTGATAGGTTTGGGTTGACTGTGCAGAAATTATGTCCCAGTCATAGGTAGCTCTCAGAAATGACAGTAGTAAATACTCAAACACATTATTGTATTATAGGTCTTTCAATATGTGGAACAGACCACTGGGGAGACTTTAAAAAAACTCCGCTTTTCCAGCACACTGGCAATGAGATTTGAACCTTCCAATTTCAGCCATAGAGAAGTTGGACAATATAGAGTTGCAGGAAATCCTGGATGCCATTGGAGATTTGGACCACACTACAACCATTGAAGCCTTCCACCTTTCTTGCAGCTGAACAAATACCACAGATAGAATTGTCAAGCCCACCGCTGATTTGAAGGATTAATTTGGGGAACTTGGGGTGTTTTGCAAACTCTTTCCAAAGCGATTTACAGTCCTTAATTATTTAAGCCCCTCTACTTCCCCTAGAGGAAGGGCAGACATCATATGCCTAGTTTGCCCCCCTCAGAACTGGAGGGAAAGGAAGGTTAAGTGAAGAAGGAGCCTCTGAGCAAGGGCAGAGCTGGGACTGGGTTTCAGGGAAATCTGATGTGGGGGCAGATGGTGTTGGAGAGTCTCCCAAGGGGTGAAATCTAGGAAAGTGCTTCCCAACTAGGAGAATGAGAGGAAAGGCATTGCCATTCATTTGTTCAGTTTAAATGAATCAAATTTCGATTGTACCGATAATAGTTCTATTGTTTAAGAAACTAAGAAAATGTGATTTGCCCAAGCTCAAACAGTTAGAAAACAGAAGAAATGGGCTTTGTCCTCTGGTTTTCTGTCTCCTAGCCAGTGAATTTTCTAGTGTTGCCATTTCTGCAAGGTACGTAGGCCATAGCTATTGCCCCCATTCTACAGACAGAGAAACTAAGGCTTAGATATGACTCCCCTAGGATCACAGAACTAGAAAATATGGCAGTTGGATCTTGAACCCAGATCCAATAAGGCCGACTGAAAAAAAAATCCACTATACTGCCTTTATTTTTTAAAACCCTTATACCCTTGTCATCGTGGAGTATTTGAGTTAGACTTGTTCTGTTTGTTTTCAGAGGGCTGAAGTCAGAGTCACAGGCAGAAGTTACAGAGAGACAGACCCAGGTTTAATACAAGGAAACATTCCCTAACAATTAGGGCTTCTGAAAGAGGAATGATCTGCCATAGGAAACAAGATTACCAAACAAAAGTTGGAGGGAAAATCATGGAGGGGGCTCCCTTTTAATTCCACATTAGACTAGAGTATAGTCAAAGTCAGTTTTGAACTTGGAGAATCAGTGATTCCTTGAAGGTTCTCTCCGGTACCAACACTTAGTTTTATGTTATAGAAGGGATCGCTTCTTGGCTATAGTCTGAAGATTAATTATTTTGGTGGTGGTAGAAGCAGCCTAAGAGAAAGGAGAAAATACTGGTCATTAGTCTTTGGATCATCAAAGGTCACCGCCTGCTTTGAGTTCTAGGTCTGTCTCTGAAGGACTGTGTCCCCTTCTCTTCTCTGGGTCCTACCCCTGTAAAATGATGGAATCTGCCTAGATTGCCTTCCAGAGTCTTTCTAGTTCTGAAGTTCTATGATTCCCTAAATGAGGAAGTCGCAGGCTTTCCTCCTGTACATGGTGTTCAAAAAAAGAGTACAGATGGACCATTGTTGAGAGTGCTGGAGAGGGTATTTCTACTAGAGGGATGCTTTGATGCTAAGTCCCTTCTGACTATATGATTCTGTGAAATTGATTAATTTAACTTTCTCAATCCTGGGATATTTGAACTGTCTATGGGGGCTGGGCCAAATATACCTGCACGTTTGGCTCAGAGAACTGGATAAGGTAAGAGTTGAAAGGCGGCCTCTTGTGTGCATTTTGTGGGCTGTTGAGAAATGTGAAACACCTGGCCTTTTCACGCCAGCTAAGGTTTTGGTGTGGCTGGCCAACAATGGCCGCCCTTTCAACAGTCTTCTGATAACAAAGGATCTGGTCTCTGAGAAGCTACTTTGGGGATCCTGGGGAATGGAACCGTGAATACCCACAGAATCACAATGTGCAGAATTGGAAGGGACCCTGTTACATCCTGCCCATACTTCACCAAGAATCTTCCCTACAATATACTGCACAAAAAATAAGCCAAGTTCTGCCTGAATACTTCCAAAGACTGGGAGCCCACTACCATATAAGGCATTCAGTTCCACTTCGGGACAGCTCTGATTATTAAATATTTTTCCCTGATGTCAAGCCTGGGTTGGACATTCTTTGTGCCTTGTTTTATCTTCTGGGCCCAAGAAGATCCAACTGAATCACTTTTCTGAATCACTATACAGAAAATGCTTCCAATACTTGAAGCCAGCTACCATCCATCCATCCGGCAAACCCCAGCCTTCTTTCCAGGATAAAGGTCCCTAATTGCTTTAATCGTTCCTCACATGGTATGATGTTGAGGATTTTACTGACAGCTACTCTCTTCTCATTGTCCTGTAGTATATGTGTAACTTCTTACAGATATATCGGGCTTTAAAACTTTGTTCTTTTCTCCAATAGTCTTGCTGGTTGAAATCTGGGTGGGCAGCACTTTATTGGAATTCAGAAGGATTCACTGAATAATCAGAACTGGCATTTATTTAGAGTTTCAAAGTAGAAGAAGTATTTAATACACACAAACTCATATGATCCTCCCAACATGGGTCAGAGGTCTCCATTCTAAACATGAGGAAACTGAGGCTCAATGTCAAAACTCTGGATCATACAGCTAATATGTGCCAGAGCCAGGACTGGAGTCCAGGTTTTTTTGATGCCAAAACCATTTCTTTTTCCATTATGTCACATCTGCCAAACTAGTCTTGGGTGGCATGAAGTCAAGGATGAGAGGGAGAGATATGGCAAGGAACTGTGGCATGAACTTTGGGTATTCTCCAGGGGAATAAATAACACCATGAATGGATAGAGATGCTTTTTTATGGGTTTGCTATTTAGTTCTTCAAACAATTGATTTGCTGTGTGACCCTTAGCAAGATACAATCTCTTTGAGTCTCAGCTCCGTAAATGAGGGGCTGGCATTGGATGACTTCTGAAGCTTCTTCTCCCTCTGAGGTTCTATACATCTGTAATTCCTCACACTATATATGGAAATGGTGCTTCAACTATAGGCATACAACTTATGGTTCTTAAAAAGACATGATTCAGAGTCGGAGGAGACTGGAAGGGTGACTAGATGAGCAGGAATTTCCCAATCTCACTTTTCTGGGCATAGCATGAGGTCAGGGTCCTCAGCTAAGATGCTGGGGCTGGGGGTGGGGTGGGAGGCTTGAGCTTCAGGATAGAATGATATAGTTGCAAATGAATGGGCTATAACAACAGTGAAGGCAGCTAGGTGATGCTGTGGATGGAATACTGGGTCTGGAGTCAGGAAGACTCATCTTCCCCAGGTCAAATTTGGCCTCAGACATTTACTAGCTGTGTGACCCTGGGCAAGTCATTTGTTGGCCTCAGTTTCCCCATCTGTAAAATGAGCTAGAGAAAGAAATGGCAAACCACTCCAGTATCTTTACCAAGAAAACCCCAAATGGGATCACAAAGCATCAGACATGAGTGAAGATATATATATATATATATATATGCTTTAGGTCTCAAGACATCTTATACTCTTAAAAATGACTGATGACTTCAAAGGTCATTTTAAAAAAATACAGGTTTTATTTATATTGATAGTTACCATATTAGAAATGGAAATGTAAATTATAAAAATATTTATTAATTTATTTGAAATAATCATAAACCAACTCTATCTGCACTCAAAGGGCTCTTCCAGTTCTGACATCCCTTTCCTCCAAGGGTTCTTTCAGCCTCTTCTGTCATTTTTGAGACTCTGTTGATATATTTGCTTCCTAAAGCCATCTTCTTCCTAGTGAAGATTCTCTGGCAATGGTTCCCAAGCTCCTTCCCTCCCACCCCCACATGGGAAGGTTACCGTGTGCCTGCTCAGTGCCTTACATCCCCTGATCTCATAAGGAATCAGGCTGAAAGTGGCCTTAGAGAGCATTTAACCCTCATCACTTAACTTCTCTCAGACTCAGTATTCTCTTCTTTAAAATGGGAGTAAGGACAGTGTCTGCCTCATAGGATTGTAGTGAGGATCAAGTGAAATGTTGAAAATGTATCTATATATGCTTCAAAAAGCTCAGTGGTATGGAAATGTTACTCATCCTCTTCCTCCTCTTTCTCATCACCAATAACAAACTGAAACCTAAGAAGCAAAAATGATTTTGTCAAAGATAGGAAGCAGTGAACCTGATCCAAAACCCAGACATCTGAGTGGCTCTTTTGAGTCAAGAAGTTTTTAGTCATGTTCAGTCTGAGGACATGTTCTTCTTTAATATCATTTATCATAGGATCACAGATTTGGACCTGGAAAGAACCTCAGAGGTCCTTTACCTATTACCTTGAAAATATGTTTCCCCTAGACAAGTAACCCTTCTTGGCCTTTGGGAGACACCAGGGCTCAGGAATTAAGTTCTCCACCGGGGCCAGGTGTTTTCCCTTTGTCACTGGGCAAACAGAAGCTCATCTAACTGAAGGATTCTTTAGTCCAGCCCACAATGTGGTTGGAGGAAGGCATTCTCTTTCCCAGAAAACTCTGAGTGATCCGAGGGCATTCAGCCTGGGACAATAGACCCCTGGGACTCATAAACACATCTGAGGTAAACCCATGCTCCTCTATTGTTGGCAGGTGGGCAGAGGAACCAGAGAGTGGGCAGAATGGCATTCCAGACCCAGATGAGTCCCCAGCCTGCTAAATCCCCCTGACATGTTCCTGGGGCATATAACTGGGCAATTAATATCATTTCCATTCTAATTGCTCTATGGCTCACTTGCAGAGGGCCCCAGCCTCATTTCCCTTTCTCTTTTCCCTTGTGCCAAGAACCATGAACCCTGGGCTCCCACTCTCCCAATAATATCCCCATCTGTCCAGACCCGGAGCTCACAGGTGGCTTAATGCTAGTACATCTGCTTGCTGCATATGAGACCCTGAGGTTTCAAACTTCCGGGGGCTTGGGATGATTAGAGTCTGGTCTCCCATATACTAAAGGCTTCCAGATGGACTGTCCTAGAAGGGGACGGCAGAGGGGCTGTGGGCAGGATGGAGAGGGTCCATTTCATGTAATTCACCTTGGCACTAAAACCATGCCAGAGAAACTGGACCCTTCCCACCCCCCACCCCCAAGCTAGCTCGGCTCTTTCTCGAGGCAGCCAGATGGGCTTCCCATTCTCTCCTTGTCCACCCTGGCCACAGAGGGATCCCAGCCAAGTGGAAAGGCCTAAAAACCCATCTAATTGCAGGCCACAGGCAGGGAAAAAGCTGTCAGGGGGCTGGAGGGGGGCCTGTTGCAGAAAGAGGAGCAGGAGAGTCAAGTAGCAGAGGTTTTGAGGAACATGTGAAAGCAAGGCTAGGAATTCTAAACCAAACACCAAGGTGGGGTGGGGGTGGGGCACCCCTGGGAGAAGGAGATTTAGTCTGAAGCCGTGAGCTTGGCTCAGTAGGGTCTTCCTGCCAGACACCATGGTGCAATAGAAAGGAGCCTGGAATTTTAGAATTGAAGGGGTCATGGAGATAACTGGTTCAATCTCCAGGTTTTACTGAGGAAGCAGCTGAAGTCCAGAGAGAGTAAAGGGCTTTGCCGGGACAGGACAGGTGTTAAATGGCTGAGCTGGGACTCAGGACTAGCTCGGGACAAGGAGCAACGGATACCAGTCAATCCACCTTCCATCCAATCAAAAACATTGTTTACAGCACTTTTGGACCAGGTATAGGCTGGATGCTGGGTATACAAAGACAAAGATGAATCAGCCCCCACCCTCCAGGAGAATATGTTCTATTGTTCCATTGGAGGAGACAGCATGTGCACAGATATATGAAATCTATACATACGGAGTCACATGCAGACCAATGGATCAAGTCAGCAAGTATTTATTAAGCACCTACTATAAGCCAGACCCTATGCCAGGTGATGGGAATACAAGGACAAAGACCAACAGCTCCTGTCCTCAAGAAGGATATGTTCTGTGGGGAAGACAGCATTGATAGGCATGTAAATATACACGCAGACGTCTATATACACACGCATACATGTATACTTACTTGTACATATGTTGTTGTCCAGTCATTTCTGACTCTCTGTGACCCCATTTGGGGTTTTCTTGGAAAAAAAGACTGGAGTGGTTTGTCATGTCCTTCTCCAGCTCTTTTACAGAGGAGGAATCTGAGGCAAAGAGGGTGAAGTGACTGGCCCAGGGTCACACAGTTAGTAAGTGCCTGAGGCCAGATTTGAACTTGGAAACATGAGTCTTCCTGACTCCAGGCCGGTGCTCTGTGTACTATGGCGCCCCCTAGCTGACCGTAATATCTATATCTATATCTACATCTACACCTACATCTACACCTACACCTGCATCTACACCTATACCTACACCTGCCTATACCTACACCTACACCTGCCTATACCTACACCTACACCTGCATCTATACCTATACCTACACTTACACCTACATCTATACCTCTGCCCACACCTACACCTACATCTGTATCTACACCTATACCTACATTTACACCTATACCTACCTACACCTGCATCTATACCTACACCTACACCTGCCTATACCTACACCTATGCCTGCCTATACCTACACCTACACTTGCATCTACGCCTACACCTACCCACACCTACATCTATACCTACACCTACACCTACATCTATACCTATGCCTATACCTACACCTACATCTATACCGACACCTGCATCTATACCTATACCTATACCTACACTTATACCTGCATCTACACCTATACCTACACCTACACCTATACCTATGCCTACACCTATACCTATATCTATACCTATACCAACACCTGCATCTACACATACACCTGTATCTACACCTACACCTACCCTACATTTACACCTACCTACACCTGCATCTATACCTACACCTACACCTACACATATACCTGCATCTACACTTATACCTACACCTGCCTATACCTATACCTACACCTTCATCTACACCTACACCGACACCTACACCTACACTGATACCTGCACCTATACCTACATCTATACCTACACCTACACCTACATCTATACCTACACCTATATGTACACCTGCATCTACACCTACATTTACACCTACACCTACCTATACCTGCTTTTATACCTACATCTACATGTACATCTGCATCTACACCTATGCTTATACCTACATTTATACTTACACCTACCTACACCTGCATCTATACCTACACCTACATGTACATCTGCATCTATACCGACACCTACACCTACATTTATACCTACACCTACCTATACCTTCACCTGCATCTATACCTGCATCTACACCTACACCTACATCTACCTACACCTATACCTATGCCTACATCTACCTCTAATCTATGCCTATATCTATGTACATGTATATATGTAATATATGTATGTAAATTTGCACATATGTATATATGTGTATGTGTATATATGCATGTGTATGCATGTGTATGTATGCGTGTGTGTATATCAATACACATTTATTAAGCTCCTAGTATTTCTCAGTAACTATACCAGGTGCTGGGTGTACAAAGTCACAAATGAGTCCCTTTTCTTCAAGGAGTTTATTATATTCCATTGGAGGAGACAACTTGCGTAAATGAATTATAGAAATAAGGGCTAGACTTGTGATTTTATTGTTATAGGGAACTCCTGGATGAGGGAAATCCTTTCTGTCATGCAGATTGAAACCTTCTGTAGCCCAACAACGTGATTTCATGAGGCATTTGGCCATCCCACCCGGCAGTGATGAGTGCAACAAAAGGGCCACGATGATAACCAGCTCCTTCCATCGCAGAGGAAAAAGAGGCAGAGGAACTCTGAAGAGATTGCTAACATTCTTCTAATCAGTGTATATTTAGAATCTCTCTGACTTCAACGGAAAGGCAGGTGTGGGGACAGGTGGTTAAATATAAGGTGTGAGATTAAGGAATAATAAAGGCCAAAGGTGTGTAGGTAACTATCATGGAAATAACCTCTAAATTCCTTAATAGAACGACTACAACATAACGCACAATATTATAATAATATCATAGCAATAATATAGGATACATAATAACATAATAACAATGATACATAGTATCATTACACATCGTAGCAATAATATATGACGTTACAAGATAATAACCATAATAGCTGCCATTTATACGGTGCTCTAAGCTTTGCAAAGTGCTTTACATAATTATCTCATTCAATCTTTGCAACAGCCCTGGAAGGCGGAGGCTCTCATCCTCTCCAGTTTACAGATGAGGAAACAGCCAGCCAGAGGTTAATTGACTTGCCCAGGATCATTTGGATCCTGCTTCTAAATCATGGAGGGGCTAGACATGCTCATCCCTCCCAAGAAATACATTGTAATAAATCTGCAGCCCCCCTAGATTCGTGTCTCACTACAGTAATGTTGAGATTTGAAGTATAGGACACCATTTTCCAAAGAAATTTATATTTTTTCTGATCAGTAATTGAATTTGACAGGTCACATGTGACACTTTAGAGCGGTAAGGTGAGAGTGTCTAGGGCAGCAGTTCTCAACCTGTGGTTAATATTAAATTTAAATACATCCTGCACATCAGATATTTACATTACAATTCATAACAGAAGCAAAATTACAGTTATGAAGTAGCAACAAAAATAATTTTATGGTTGGGAGTTGCCACAACATGAGGAACAGTATTAAAGGGTCGTGGCATTAGGAAGGTTGAGAACCACTGGTCTAGGCAGTCGGGAACCAATGAGGAAGTTCTCAGGAGAAGTAGTGAAAAGGATATTATTAGAGAAATAGTTAGAGATTTCACTGATATAGGGAACTCGTGGGTGAGGAAGCTCTCCCTACCAAAACAAGACAGCATCTTCTCTGCCTTGGAAAGTTTCCTAGAACATTGAGATTGTAACTGACTTTCCCAGGGTCACACAACCACTTTGTGTCCAAGGCAGGACTGGACTCAGGTCTTCTGGATCTAAAGGAAGCTCTCTATTCACTATTTTTCATTAAATATCTGAGTAATATGGTAGATAGAATGCTGGACCTATAATCTGGAAGATCTGAGTTCAAATACTGCCTCAGGCACTTATTAGGTCTACCGTCCTAGGCAAGTCAATTAACCTTAGTCTGTCTCAGTTTCCTTATCTGTAATATGGGGATAAGTGCACCCACTTTTAGTGGTTGTTGTGAAGAGTAAATGAGACATCATATATAAGCACCTTGTAAACTTTATAGAATTGTATAAATGGTAGCTATTATGGTCATTATATTAGAAAAACACTCTACCATAGAGGGAAGTGGGCCAATCATCAATGCATTGGTCAATAAGCATTTATTAAATGCTTACCTGTAATATATGGTAGAAATAAAAGGGATTACACTCTTTATTCTCCCTCCACTCCTCCCCAAAGCCCTCAAGCAGTACCTCATCATGGTACAGTGTGCAGTTGTCTCTGACCCAAGGGTTTGCCCAGATAGGTTTGGAGAAATTAATTTCCAAGATGGCCTTGGGGTGATGCCTTTTCAGGCTAACTGTCCAAGAACACAGAAGCAGCATGGGAGGTAAGGGGCTTCAATTCACACAGGGAAGGAAGTCTCCACCCTAGTGAGATCACTAATCTTTTTTAAAAAATTATGGAAGACAGATCCTTCTGCAAAAGTCCTCCTTCCATGCCTCATTCTGGTGTGAAGGGCATTGGATTCTCACAGGGTTTGACAGCAAAATTCAAACTCTGCAATGTGGTACGGTGGAAGGAGTCAGATGACCCAGATTCAGGGCTGTGCTGGAGCCAGCTCTAAATGGCTCCCAGTTGTTAAATTTTCAATGTGAACATTTATACCTTGGAAATTCTCAAATGTTACAAATCAGGAAACGATTTACTATTTTGTTGATTGTCCAGGTTTAAGAAAAGGATAGAGAAAATGTTAATAATGCATTTAAATTTAAAAATGTGCCATGGGTATTTTTCTTCTTTTCTTTACAATACCAGTTAAACATTTATCAGCATTTCCCAGCCCAGGTTCCATGCCTGGCTTGCTATTTACTACCTGTGTGAAACTGGGTGGGTAGTTCCTTTGCTCTGGGCCTTTGTTTCTTCATCTGTAAAGTGAGGAGATTGGATTCTACTGAGCTGGAAAGGCAATTTAGGATCAGTGACCAACTCTGTCTCTCTCTCTCTCTCTCTCTCTCTCTCTCTCTCTCTCTTTATCTCTCTCTCTCTCTCTCTCCTTCCCTCCCCCTCCCCTCTCTCTCTTTCTTTCTGTCTCTCTCTCTCTTTTTCTGTCTCTCTGTCTCTCTCTGTCTCTCTTTCTCTGTCTCTGTCTCTATCTCTGTCTCTCTCTGTCTCTTTCCCTCTCTTGTCTAAGGAATAGTCTAGCCATGTTCAGAGAGGATCAATACCAGGTTGGCCACTAAAGGCTGCACTTTATTTACCAGTTATATCAAAGACAAATCCTTGAAGTTCATAGAGATTCAACCATTCATGTATAGAGCTAGAATAGACATGGGAGATTATTTAGTCCATTTTTACAGAGAAGGAAACTGAGGACTAGGTTATGAAATGATGTCACTAAGGTTACAAGCAAATAATGTGGGACCTCAGGCCAGCTTTCCTGACTTGCTGGGCCTCATCACATTGAGATGTCTGTCATTTTCTGAATATTTTCTCTTTGAATAAAGGACAGAACCCAGATTAGGAATAGAAAATGTAGGTAACTACAAAGGGTATAAAAATGTGTATTTGTGTATGTTTGTGTGTGTGTATGTGTGTATGTATGTCTGTATGTTTGTAAATAGGTAATGGAATGCTAATAAAGCTGCCCCCAGCCCCAGTATTCTAACTTCATTATAGGCCTGGCCTCACTGAACAAGAGGCCTCTGTACCTACCTAGCCTCCACCCCTATCCCTACCAATGTCCTAACTTCATATATGCCTCACTGCTCACTGGAACAACAGGTGTGTCCCTGAACTCTTAGTTCCCACAAAACCAGGAGGTATGTCCGTGTGATGGGAACTCAGCTACTGCCTCTACCTGGTCACTTCCCCAGATCCATTCCCACAGAAACAGGTGTGTTCTTGTATTCAATCATAATCACATCATCCATCTAGCCCAAGACAGGACCACAATACCTATCTGTCTTAACCAGACAGGACCACAATAGCTAGCCAGTTGGAGGGCAGCATGACCAGAATGTTTAACCACTGAACCATAGATGGGACCCCTCCTCCATTACCTAATCCCTTAACAAACTCCTCCTGTCTTTTTAATATTAATTATATTTCTCTATTCTATGTAAATTTCTTTTATGTAATTGCATCTTTACTCTATAAAAATCCATCTTGTTTCTCTAAAGATGCTGGTTGGAACTTAGCCCACTTCATGAGAGGCACCAATCTCAATAAATCCTTTACTTGCATTAGAGGTGGTCTGACTCTGAATTCTTTGAGACTGGTTCCACCACAACACATCATGAAACCACAAAAGTTTTAGCGTGTGCAGAGACCCCACCTCAACAGTTTTTGGCGTCCTTGGGTTGAAACCACAACATAGGGACATTTTGTAAGATGTATTTGTAGAGTATAAGCACACAGATTCTAGACTTCCAGTAAAATGTAAACTCTTCCTGGAGATGGACTGTTTCATCCTAACAATCTTTCCAACAAGTGGTCATCCAGTCTCCCTCTGAGGACCTCCACTGAAGAACCCAATGTCTCCAGGCTATACAGTTCACATTGGGACAGTGTTTGACAGGAATTCTTTTCTGACATCAAGTGGTTTCTTGGCCACTTGAACCTGTGGCTCCTGGTTATCCCCCCCAGAGCCAATGGAGCAAGTCTAAACCTTCTTCCATATTGGGAGACCATTCAAGTTGAACTTCATAAGATGATAGATCAGATGGGTTCAAGTCCTGCTTCTGACATTCTGATAGTATGACCCTGGGCAAGTCACTTAACTTCTCTTTGTTCTCTGCTTCTGTGGCCCCTTCTCCCACTGGGGAGTTCTTTTTGGAACCTTCATTTTGGAAGATGTGCCAAACCAAACATCTTCATTTTCCACCCTCATATTCCTCCTTTGCCTTGATTTTAATGTGCTAGCTTTTAAATGCCATCTTTACCTATTAGAATGTGTGCTCCTTGAAGGCAGGGACAATCTTTCTTTTTCCTTATGTTGTAGCCCTACTGCTTAGCACAGTTCCTAGCATATAACAAATAGTTAATAAATGTTGTTGTTTGGTCATTTCAGTCATATCCAACCAACTCTGTCCCCATTTGAGGTTCTCTTGGCAAAGATATTAGAGTAGTTTGCCACTTTCTTCTCCAACCCATTTTACAGATGAGAAAACTGAGGCAAACGGGGTTACATGACTTGCCTAGGGTCACACAGCTAATGAGTGTCTGAGACTGGATTTTAGCTCAGGAAGATGAGTTTTCCCAACCCCAGGCCCTGTCCTCTATCTACTGCACCACCTATCTACCAGATTTAATAAATGCCTATTGACTGAGACTATTGGTTGAAAAGAAGGTGCTAATCTGCCCCATAAGAGGGAGTTTCCTTCGTCAATGAAATCACAGATCCAGCCCCTATAATAAAACAATAATAATAGTTCACATTTATACATCACTTTAAAATTAACAAAGCACTTTGTAAACATTATCTCATTTGATCCTCACAACAATCTCGGAGGGTAGGTGTTATTATTTTCATTCCCATTTTTCAGATGAAGAAGCTGAAACAGAGTTGCCCAGGATCACACAGCTAGTAAATGTCCAAGTCTGGATTTGAACTCATGCTTTCCTGACTCCACATCCAGTACTCTAACCACTGCACCACCTAGCTACCCCTATCCAATTTTTTTTCCTTCCCTCCCCTTCCCTTCCTTTCCCTTTGGAAAGGATATTAAGCGACACCCTGTTTTCCAGAGCTAAGGCCCAGCAAGCAGGCTGTACCCTGAGCTTGGCATAACAACAGTTCTTTGCATTCACCCTCTTGATGATCTCAACCTCTGGAAAAATCACACAATTATTGTATTGTTTTGACCAGAACCAGGTGTTCTCTGAGCTTGGACAAGTTCAGAAAAGCATCCATCTTCTGGTCATGAAGCCCTGCTATGAATCAAACTTGTTAGCCATTGGCTCTGTTGACATTAATTAGTGTCAGAAGTGGGTTAGACTTGGAACCAGAACACTGTACTCTGGTACCAGAGATTTATTTCTTTGGAATCTGATACCTGCCTCATCTGGTGAGTCCCATGCCCTTCTCCCTGCTCCAATGCTCCAAGCTCCTGCCTTGGTCAAGCTCATTATCCTTTGTGAGGAAAACTCCATGACCCCTCTGATGACATGATTTGTCTCAGACCACTCTGGTAAGGATATCCTTTCTAAAACTGCAAACCTCTGTGAATTGGCTTCTCTGCATACTCCTTTTGCTTATCAAACTGTATGCCTCTTTAAGTTGAAACTGTGTGCCTCTGTAACTGTATGTCTCTATATACACTGTGACTGTGGGCTTTGTTAGAACAGTTTGTGTCTGTTTGTATTCATCTTGCTTTGTTTTGTTTTTTCTGTGTCTGTGTCTGTGTCATTGTAAAATATAAAATGTTTATGTAAATTCTGTTACCTTGAAAGATTTAAGATGGAGCCAGCCAGAAAATTTCTAAGAACTGTAGCCGAAGAATTTAGAACACTGGGAAAATTTTATGAACTTTCATACTTGAAGCATTTGTTCCAACAAGAAGAATTGACTCTCATTTTGGGATTTCTGAGGGAGATTAGGTTATAAGAAAAGAGAAAAAGAGAAAAAAATCTGCAAGACACTTTTTCCCCTGTCACTTTAAGTTTGGTTATGTTAGAATTATGGGGGAAAAGGCAGATAATCAGAGTCTATAGAACTGCTAAGCACATCTTAGCATATTTTGGAGGTTTGAAGATTTATAATTTTTAAGATTACAGGGAAGAACTCCTCAGATATGGGGAAATCCCAGGAATTTACTCCTTTTTGAAATATCTTAGTAAGTTTTGGGGTACCACTCTGCAGAATTTGTTTTAAGGAAAAAGAAGGATTAAATTTTATAAAAGTTGAAAGTAGATGGCATTTTCTCTTAAAGACTGATAGCTTCATTTTTCTAGGGCAATGAAGGAAGGCAGCTAGTTTGGAAGTAATTCTAGAGTGAAGAAAGAAAAACAACAACAACAACAGGTAAACAGTTTGCACCTTATAGCAACTTCTTGTTAATCTTCCTTGACATTTCTACCATGAAAAAGAGAAAGGATTGTTTAAACCAAAGATCTCTTGTAACTCCCCCAGGTCAGAGACCCTTTCCCTCATCTCAGATCAAATTCCCAAATACAGATGTTGAAAAAAATATGCTGGAAAAATGTAGGGAAATTTGAATTACATTCTGTTTGCATAAATTTATTATCTTTGTAATATTAGGCAAGTTATCTTATCTCTGTTTGCCCCAGTTTTTCTGATCTGTAAAGAGAAAAATAATCATGGTATCCACCTCCTAGGGTTGTTGTGAGATCAAAATAATATAATGATTTAAAAGCGTGTAACACGGTGACTGGCATATGCTAAGCACTACATTATTATTATTTCTTTAATTGGATATAATTGTTCCATACTTGATAGCTCTAAAGTGGTTTTAAAATGCCAAGTGTAATAAAATTAATTATTTTTATATGTGATAATTTGGAAGTGTAATTAACTGAATTGATGTCATCTGAAGTTTTGTGTTATTTTTTAAATACATGATATTGTTTGTGTTATTATTGCATTTTAAATTCTCTGATACTGTGAAAATTGAGAAATCATTGTAACAGAAATGCTATTAGACAAAACAACTTTTTAATTTGGATGCTATAGACGTGAATTAGGCTTTTAAAAGGTTGTGATAAAAATAGATATTTGAAAACTGTTAAATATTTAATGTAGATTTTACTATAAAGCAGATGATAATAATATTAAGTTTACTATAATAGCAAGTTTCCTTTTGAAGTTATAGGCTGTTATGAAAGTATATATGGTGGTTTAAAGATGTAGCTTCAATGTATTAATGGTGAGTCAACCATCTAGTATTTACTGTATGTCTCAAGCCCCAGAATATTGGTAGTATTAATTTATAAGTAAAGGATAAATGAAATATTAACTGTTAGGGAGATATCAGGAAAGATATTCAAGCCCTAAATTGTGCTTAGTGAAATTTTTCTATTTAAAGTAAAAATTTTTGGGACCTTAATTTACTATTGTTTGAGTTTTGCTTACAGGGTTAGTTTTTGCATTGTCACAAAGGCAATTTCTCCACCTGGTTAATCCTGAGTCTTGCTTTTAACACCCTGTGACTACATGATTGGCTGTCAGACATGACTCATGCCTGGAATCAAACAATGCTAAGGGAGATTTCCCCTCAGTTATAATATATAATATTTTTATAACTATATCTCTCTTTTTCCTTTTGTAGCAAATTTCTATAATCAAGCAGCTTTGTAGGTACAATACTAAATTGATTAAATAATAGATTGGTACTGAAACATCTCTGTGTTAATATAATAGGATGCAAGTATGAACACTTTACAATTTTAACCTGTACTTGTCATCAAATTTTAATATATTTCCTCCTAAGAGGGAAATGATTAGGCAAAGTAATAAGACAAAGATATAATGTAAAAAGTTTTCTAAATAAATGGAATAGTGAATTTTGAGAAGGCAACAGTATTAGATTGTTTTCTCTAAGAACTATATACAGCAATATATGATTGGCTTGAAATTTATCTGTCATGGAAATTCAGGCTTTGAGTATGTTTTAGTAATAAGTCACATAAACAGAAATTCTCTTAAATTTCAAAATTGGAGAACCAAGTTTACTAACCTCTAGATTTAGAGCAAGAGAAGCAGAGCCCCCTTCACAGCTGTCCTAAGAATAAAGCCTATTGTCCAAAAAAAAGTTATCTAGGGACCAGATAACTACAGGAGATATCTGGGACTAAAAATGTGCTGATTAAGTGGATATTGAGAATGGGTCACTATGATACAAGGAGACTTGATGTTAGTTAACATTGGTGACTCTAGCCTCAGTTTTTGAAACTCTGGTTTCTGATCTCAGCATTGAGATCCTGGTTTGTGCTTAGTTTTCTTGGTGACATGTAAATCTCCCTTCTTGAAAGTAGTCCATTGTGAGTCCTCTAAGTAGTTTGAGCTGCATCTGACTTAATGGAATTATGCAATTATGGTAATTGTGAGAAAAATTTTTTTGTATTGTTTGAACCTAGCCCTGAATGTCTGGGAAACTGGGCCATCTCTATGTGCTGTTGAGAGATCCTCAACCAAGGATTTATGTCATGCTGATCAGAAACTCAGATCCAAAGATTGGAACAAGGTGTTTTTCTCACAATGCCAACCCATGTGTCTTCTAAGCCCCCCTACCAGGTCCTTCTGATTACTCCCACAGCTGCCAACCCCAGTTGTGGGTGTTGACTCCTGGATCATTTGCTTCTGCATGCATAGCAGAACCCTCTAGGCACTTCGAAGTTCATCTAGTACAGACCCAGAAGCCTATAACATTCAGACAGGACAGCTGTCCCAAGATTCTGGATTAGGGCTAAGCATACTAGCCTCTTCCTTTTTGTTATATGTCCAACCACCAAGACCTTGATTCAAGCATGTGTTGGCATTTTCTCTTTTACATTTTTACCTCTCCCACTGCCCTCTTTTCTGTTTGCAAGCAAATAACGGCTCACAATGGGACATACTGCCCCAGTGCTCCCCTCAAGGAACTAACACCCAGGCAACATCTTGTTCTGGCCAAACTGACCTCTCCCAGCATCTTGGCTTATACCTGCCTATCCTTTATTGACTAGAAGGGTAGAAGTTCTTTCAGACCCCTTCCCTTTGGCCAAAAGGGGGAAATGTCAAGATATTAGGAAACACTGTTTTCCAGAGCTAAAACCCAGCAATAAATCTGTGCCCCAAGCTTGGCATAACAACAATCCTTTGCACTCGCCTTCTTAATGATCTCATCCTCTGGCAAAGTCACATAATTATTGTATTGCTTTGACCAGCACCAGGTGTTGCCATTGGTGTAAGTATTGAGATCTCCCCATACTGGGTTGGGTGTCCCCACTCTGGACAGGGCTCTGGCACATGTATGCTTGCTTGCAAGGCATTTCCCTCACTTCAAAACTAAACTTCTGTTTGTCTCCTGACTCTCCTGTCTCTAACTTGCTTTGTTCCATTCCAGCCCTCCACAAGTTAGACGCTGGTTTGCTTCAGTCGATGTATTCTAGCCTAGCCTAGTTGAGCCTAACCCTTCCTGTTCTGTTTTATCTTGACCTGTCCCATCCTATCCATATTGCCATATGCTAAGAACACAGATTATATAAGATTATAGATTTAAGACTGGAAAAGCCCCTCATTTTATAGATGAGAAAACATGACCCAAAAAAGTTAAGTGACTAAAGAATGAATGAATGGGTGAGTAAATGAATGAATGAAGTAGTTATTAAAATCTAACTATATACAAGGCACTATGCTAAGCTCCAAAGATGCAAATAGAAAAGTAAGATTGTCCTTGGTCTCAAGGTGCTCCTAGTCATAGGGACACAACATATATCTTTTTTTTAAATTGATTTGTTTATTTACTTTTAGTTTACAAGATTCGGTTCCAGATTCCCTTCAGTTTCAAATTTTCTCCCTTCCCTCTCCTCCCCCTTCCACCCATGGCAGCATGCAATCAAGTATAGGATCTGCAAATACTTTCACATTGGACATTAGTCTGGTTGTATAAAAGGGTTGTAACCAATGGAGTGAACAATGGGAAAAAGGAAACAAAACCAAACATGGAAAAGAGCA
>CM053586.1:345255411-345290308 GCA_028646515.1 Pseudochirops corinnae | reverse complement strand
GATAGATAGATAGATAGATGGATGGACAGATAGATAGATAGATAGATAGATAGATAGATAGATAGATAGATAGATGGATGGATAGATAGATAGATAGATAGATAGATAGAATGTTTATTAGGTAATTACTACATGTCTGATACTCTGCTAAACACTGATGATACACAAAGAGGCAAGTAAGAAAGTCCCTGCCCTCAAGGAGCTTCCATTCTAAAGGGGGAAGCCCACTCATAAAGGGGAGCTGAAGTGCTCCCAGACATTGGTAGATGTGTCTCCAAACACCGCAGGCTCCAAGTTCTTCATCATTAGAAATGTCTGGGCCCAGGATGGCTGAGCATTTGAAGGGTGGGAGAAGGCATCATAAAGGATATTCATGATTTGGGGGAGGGAGTTTCTCTGAAGCTCCTTCCATCTTTTCCCCCACCATTTATAGGACAGTTTTCAGTATTGCCAGCCGCCATCGACACAGATGGTAAGAGGGTGACCTTCCCTTTCTCATGGGAGGGAAGCTGTGTGCAGAGACTGGTTTTTCCCAGAAGATGAACAAAGAGGTGAACGCAGGTATGATGTGCTTTGAAAAAGTAGACATTTGGAGCAGATGACAAGGAAGGTGGATGAAACAGCGAAGGAAAAGTGGGGAGAAGTTGAAGGCACAACACCCTGATGGGAGCCAGATTTCTCGGGGGCCAACTGCATCTCCTGTGCCCTTCTGAGGCTTGGTGTTACCTAGAAACAGTGAGGGAGTGAGCTCTAACTCAAATACCATATACTCACTTGCAGTGTTTTCTAAAACAATATTTTTATTTGGAAGAAACAACACTGTGCAGATGCACACAGATAAGTAGATGCCCAGACATCCCCATGAGCACACTTACATAAGAGACCTGCACCCACCCACATGAACACGCACAGACATGGAAGGAAACACACAGGTGTGTACACAAAATCCCACAACACAAATACACACACAGACGTAGACATATTCTTACAGATACACATACACCCATGAACAGAAATAGATACAGATGCACACCGGTAATGCAATCCCACATACACAGACATAAATCCTATACAGAGGAATACACCTGTGCCTGCCCCTCCCCAACCCCAGCAAAACACACAGAGGCCATCCCATAAATACAACCACACAAACTCACACCTACAAAGATACCCACATACTTTTACACTCAAGATGGAGACACACACTTGTGTCTCATCCTCCCACAAAGAGGCCTTTACACACACACACACACACACACACACACACACACACACACATTCAAATGTACTCACATAGACACTCCCAAGAGTGCTCAAGTATCCCAAGACAAAACCATCTCCTCCCCATAACACACACAAAGCTATACCCATACAAACACACACACTCAGGCACACACACCCACAGAGACAGATATACACAGAGTTTCCACTCCTATGTTTTCATGCCTGTGAGGTTTTCCTCTGCAGCTGACCACATGGGACATTTTCATTTTTCTTTCGGTGTTTAAAAAAATCACAATTTCCCAATATTTCATTCCTTTTTCTCCCCTGATATGGGGCCAGATTTTCCCATTTTCCAGCTAGCAAAAAAGCAGCAGAAACAGACCTAGAAGCCATTTTCCTTCCATTCTATGCCTTACCTTACTCTAAGGCCAGCCAAGCCAATGGAATCACTGTCTTTGAAGCCAAAGGAAGCATCGAATGCAGAGCCACATGAGGGCAAGATGAGAATTAGTTCCTTGGCTATTTCCTCCTGGCTTGGCCTCTAGGGGCACGGTGCCCCTTCACCCTCTTGGTGCCCCTATCAAGTAAGGGGTTATTAATAGGAAGGTAGCTTTGAATGAGGCAAGGTTTTCCCCATCTGGACCCAGCCACAGAGGTTTCCCAGATGGGGAGAAGGGAAGGGGTGGGAACGCCACACAGGAATTTACTTGGTGGCAGAAGCAAAGCTCGGCCTCCGTGATCTGATCTGACAACACAGGAAGCTTCTTGCTCTTTGAAGTGGTTTGGAAACATCCCCACGAAGATGGGCAAAGCAGAAAGGCCACAGCTTCGGTGAGGAAGCAACAGGCATTGGCATGAGGGCCCCCTCCGCTGACGTGAAGGGATGTCCTGCTTTCTCTCGCTTCTGTTTCCCCAAAAGGCTCAGAATTTTCCAGCTAAAGCGCCTTTCAGGGGGTATTTGCCATTGCAGGCAGGATCCTCCTAGCAGGAATCATGGCTTGGATGTCTGCCACCCTCTGTGAATACAGGGGATGTGTACAACCCACCTTGAAAGGCTTCTGTAAGCATCCAATGAAAGGAGCTGTGTGTGAAGTCTTCGGATGCCCATTTTAGAGATGGGAAGACAAGAGTGGAAAACTACTGAGTCTGGTGGAAAGGGCAATAGACTAAGAGTCAGAGGACCTGGGTTCAAATCCGCTTATTGGCTGTGCAACCTTGGACTCAGTTTCTTCATTTGGAAATGAGTGGGTGAATAAGCCTAAATTTGAATGTAATTTACTCACTTGGAGTGTTTTCTAAAATGATGTTTTTATTTTAAAGAAACAACAAAATGCGAATACATGCAGATATGTAGTCATACAGACATATTCTGTGAAGCAGGACATGAATAATCAATAATAATAATTTGCTTGGAGCACAGCAAGTTCTTTCTCTTCTGGCCCCGGCTGCCTAAGGCGGCTTGGCTGGCTGCTCTCTGAGGACCCTTCCAACTCCAGCCTCTTCCCCCATCCCGTGACCTCTTCCAGGCTCTCCAGGCTCTTGTGTCTGAGATGGATGTGAATTTAGATTTGCTGCTGGGGGTTGTCCTTGTTCCACCACTCTATGTCTCTTTGCCTTTCCAACAAGCGTGTGTCAGGAACATCATTCCATGCCACACTGATCATGCACGGAAGGAGGATCTCCTTGGGTTCCTCTTGGGAGGTGAGGAGGAGGGAGAAGAGAGAACTCTGGCCTGAGAGCTTGGCTTCTCCTTGAGGGAAGTCAAAGGGGAGCCCTTCCCTGGCTTCCTTCTCAGGTCTCACCTTCTGCTAGTAACCTTTCCTGGTCCTTCTTAATCTTGGTGCCTCCCTGCTGGTCTTTGTTGCTGTTTGCATGCCCAATTCTTCATGACCCTATCTGATGTTTTCTTGGCAGAGATACTGGAGTGGTCTGCCATTTCCTTCTCCAGCTAATTTTACAGATGTGGCAAACAGGGAGAAGTGACTTGCCCAGGGTCACACAGCTAGCAAGTTTCTGGGATCAGATTTGAATTGAGGAAGATGAGTCTTCCTGAGTCCAGGCAGGGCATTCTATCCCCCCAGCCACCTAGCTGCCTTTACTTCTCTCTAGTGCCTTTCCCTATTTAGCCCCTCTAGATCTTGGCACACATTTGGTTGCATGTTGTCTCCCCCACTAGACTCCTTGTGAGCAGGGATTGTATTCTGCCTTTCTTTTTACCCTCGGAGTTTTGCACGGCTTTGGGAACATAGTAGGTACTTAATGCATGATAGTTGAAAAGGAAGATGGTGCCTTGAGATCGCCGGTTCCCCACCCCTGAGTGTACACCATGTGGAGGAGAGAAGAGAAGCTTTAGGGCAGCCCCTGTGGGGGTGCCATTGGGAGTTAATCCAGGGAAAAATAAAAAATACACTGGAAACAAAAAGGATCCATCTGAAATTTGATAAAATAAATTTGTAGTAGGTCCATAACAAATGTGTACATCAATATAGAAGTGTGTGTATGTGTGTGTGTGTGTGTGTGTGTGTGTATGTGTGAGTGTGCTCATGGGGTGAGGGTGTACGTCCAGCAACATTCATCAGCTTGTGACTAGGAGCAGAGAAGGACCAGGCTGGGGCTCAACGCTGGGTCTGATTGGACCCACTTAGATCTGCTCTTTGTCATAGAATTCACTAAGTCTATTCAGGTAATTAAGGACCTTCTCTGTGCAATGGGTACCAGACACTGGGGATCAAAGACACATCAAAGTCTCAAAAGAACAAAAAGTCCCTTCCCCCAAGTAGCATGCTTGCTACTGAAGAGAAACAACATGTACCCAGATAAGAGAACAGGAGATAATCTGAGGAGGGAGCCAGCGCTTACAGCTGGAGGCTGAGACGTCATAGAAGGGAGATGAGATGCTCTCTTCCTTCAATCACCAGCCCTGGAGTAGTTTACACTATAAAACCTTCCCTGGTCATGATACTCCCACTGCCTCCTTCCTCTTTAGACACTCTTGAGTCTCAGTTTTCTCATCCACAAATGGGGATAATAATACCTATAGTTTCTTCCTCAGCATCATCCTCCCTCCATCTGTCAATCACTATACCTCTTCTGGTGAAATATTCAGAATAGCTGCTTAATAACTATCAAATGAATTGTATTTTATTTTTGTTTTGTTTTGTTTTTTTTGTTTTCTTTTTTTGGAGAGGAAAGGTAGGGTAATTGGGGTTAAGTGACTTACCCAAGGTCACAAAGCTAATAAGTGTGTTAAGTGTCTGAGGACGAATTTGAACTCAGGTCCTCCTGACTCCAGGGCAGGTACTCTATTCACTGTGCCACCTAGCTGCCCCAAATGAATTATATTTTAGAGATCTGAAGGGAGGGGGTGGCTCAGCTGTTAAAATGCCCAGGTTAGATGCGTGACCAAACCCAAATTTATTGCTAATCTTCTCTCTGATCTCAAGGTCAAGTTCATCTCTCCACCCACCCCTCCTCCTCTGCTCTAGCCAGGCTAGTCTGACCACCCCACACAGAAGGCTCACTACTTTTCCCCATCAGCAAGAAAACAGACTTCCCTCTCCTCCTCTCCCCTCCCCTCCCCTCCCCTCCCCCTTCTCCTCCCTCCCTCTCCCCCTCCTCCTCCTCCTCTGTCACCTGTCATCCATCATCCGTCATCCATCATCCGTCATGCATCATGCATCATGCATCATCCCAAATCCTCTCTAGCCCTCTCAGGATCTTCACTCCTCCCCAAAGCTTTCCATGTTCTCTTTCCTCTCAACGTCACAGAATTATAAAATCATGGACCCTGGGGGCCGTCTATTCCATTATGCCCTGTGTCCCCAGCTCATAGCCCAGTGTGTGGCACACAGAAGGCACTTGATGCTTGGGGACTGATGTCCCCTGGAGCAACACACCTCTCTATACCCTAGCTGACAAGGGGCCATTCAGCCTTTTCTTAAATATCTCCAATAAGGGGAAAGTCAAAGAGCATTTATTAAGCACTGAATGTTTGCTGGGCATTGTGTTAAACCATGGAAATAAAGACAGAAGCCAGAAGAAAGACAGCTTTTGCCCTCTCACAGCTTACATTCTAATAAGAAAGGATAACATACTTTCTCTAAAAGTCTTCTCCAGGTTCCACATGTGTAATAGCAATGCTACGTGCAGCTGCTGTGGGACTATAAGACCAGTAATACCAGCACACAGGAGGGCCGCTAGCACAGGTTCTTTGATCTGCTTTTCTAAAGGAAAGCAACTCAAAAGGGGGCAATAATCTTACTTAAATCAAACATATATATGTATATATATATAACATATATATACATATAAATATATATGTATAATATAAATTCATATTAATTTATATTATATTAATTCATCTGGTTCAGGAGGAAAAGTTAACACCCTGAACTTCAGAGAAAATACAAACAGAACTTACAAGCAGAAATCATAGCATAAAGATCAACAGACAGGGCTTCTAGCCATCTGACCAAATGATACAATACATCACAGATCAACAGACAGATCCAACTGTCTGATCATTACATACATATCTACATAGTTACCACAGAGAGAAGCATCAACATCTGGATTTTCAAAGCCCAGAGGCTCTTTAACAGCTACCCAGAGTATCTTCTGGCCAGATCACACCAACATTCTTCCAATAAGTGAGCCCCAAAGCAAAACCTCGTCCTAGGGTATATATGTACACGGGGCCAGAGGGCATCACAACCCTTTTGACCCGCTTCCTAAATGCAAAGTAACAAAAGATGAGGGCCTTACTGAAAAACAAGCCTCCCCTAATCAAACTTTTCTAGTTGGGTTCCACGTGAGGCCTTTTAGTGGGTGGGGAAGATCTTCAGCTCCCATTAACAGTGCAGCATCCTCCTTTCCTATAAAGAATCCTTATAGGATCTCAAGGCCCTTCACTAACCTGGTTGCCTACTTCTGGATACCCTCAGATTTACTAATGGCCTAAAAATGAGGTCTCCGGAACTGACCTCAGTCCGTGAGGCGTAGTTAGACCAGAGCAAAGGGCACTAGGACTATCCCCTCCCTAGACCAAGAATCCACCATAGCTCTACTGCATTCCATTGCTTTAGCCTGGGTGGGCACCAATCATCCCTTCCCCTATCAGATTTCTATCATCATAATAATGGTTCTGTAGTATCTGAGGTTTGTGAGGCACTTTACACTTTTCATCATTCTGTTGACCATCACACATCCCTGTGAGGTGGGGGCTGGTACTATCTCCATGTGTGGGAGAGAGGTCAAGTGACTTTCCCAGGGTCACACAGCTAGTGAGAGTTATTTGCCCTCAAGACCTTTTTAACTGTTGAATGCTTTTTCTGATGGAAAGGGAACACCTTGAAGACAGGGTCTGTTTCATTTTTGTCTTGTATACCCAGTGGTGTGTGCAATACACAACTTTCCAAATATAGGGAAAAGGCTAGCTTGACTTGGTAGAGGGAGTTTCTTTCTCTAAAAGTGCTCTCTACACAGGCCAATGAGCTCACGAGTCCAAGTCCCATACCCAGTACTTAACACAATGTCAGTTGTTAATGAGCGTTTGTAGATTGACAGGTGGTGCAGTGGTTAGAACACTGGAGTCAGGAAGACCCATCTTCCTGAGTTCAAATGTGACCTTAGACACTTAGACACATCTTAGCTGTGTGACCCTGGGAAAGTCACTTATCCCTGTTTCCCTCAGTTTCCTCAAGTGTAAAATGAGCTGGAGAAGGAAATAGCAAACCCCTGCAGTCTTTTTGCCAAGAAAATCCCAAATGGGGTCATGAAGTACTCTTTGGGCATGCCCAAAACAACTAATAAGTTGAAGGGCTATTTTAACTGGAAAAGAGGTTAGACTTGTATTTCTTTTTTTTTTTCACATTAGTCATGTTTTAAAGCAGAATTAGAATCAATGGGAGAAACCACAAGAAGGAAGAAACAAAAAAAGAGAGATAGCATATAATCTGCTTTGATCTACATTCAGACTCCACAGTTCTTTCTCTGTGTGTAGATAGCATTTTTCACCATGAGTCTTTTAGAGTTGTCTTATATCCTTGCATTGCTAAGAAGATCTGAGTTTATCCCAGTTATAGACTTGTATTTCTTGACCCTCCAGAAGGCACAACTCAGAGAAATGGAAGTAAAGTCCAAAGACAAACACAAGCATCCTAGAGAGTCCCATAATGGGCCTCTCATTCTCTGGAGGGACTGAAGAAAGGGAGGGATGACATATTGTCAGGTAGGTTGTAACAGGAAGCTTTTTTCAGGTATAGCTTTGATTAGGTGGCCTCAGAGGTCCTTTCTGCGATTGTATAAAACAGGTGGTAACTAAGAACCAAAATTCAAACACAAGCCTTCCACTCTCAAATCCGGGGTGCTTAGCACGATACCGTATTGCCTCCTTCATCTTTCATCACTTATCAGTATAGATTAGTAGCTCCATTTAAGATTCAAGAGTAGATACTTCCATCTTTGTCTGGAGAGATGGATCAATTGTATGCCCCACTTAAATACTGGACCCCTGGTTACTTGCCAGTGATTCAGGAGGATTTAACCTTTACCCTGTATGCTCAATCTTCCTTGAAACACAGAAAGTCTAATGCCTTTTTCATGATAGGTAATTTCCTCTAAATCTGCCATCTCTTAAGTTTACTGGAGAGCCTTCTCTGTCACAAGATTCTACACAGAGGTTGTCGGCCCCTCATCCTTTCCACTGTGCCTTATGTTACCCTGTGATTCTGCTTGATGCTGTGTTGGACTAGAATTCTGATGAGTTCATTCATTCACTCATTCATTCATTTATCAAATATTTATTAAATACACATGTGAAGGAAGCTCTGTGAGATGAGGATGATCAAGAGTATGGCTATAAGGCAGTGCCTGAGAATGTGCAGATAATCGTGACACATACTGTTCCATGGAAAGTGCATTAGTGCTATGTAAGGTTTGAGAATATATATCAAGTTTTCATTCATTAAAAGCATCAAAAAAGCCCACCTGGAAGAGATGGAATTTGAGTTGAGATTCAAAAGATTTGACAACTCAATGTCATTCATTTCAGTTCAATTATCTGTTGAACAAGCATGAGTAAATAAATGAGAATAAAAAGAATTTACTAATTGCTTACAATGTGCCAAGCTTTGTGCTTAGTCCTGGGGATAGCAACAAGAGATAGCCCCAGACCTGAAGCAGATTATTTTCTACTAAGTTGATACCACACGTAGGGGAGTGGTGGCCAGGTAGGTGTGTTTTGGTCTTGGAAGTCATAGGAATGATGAGGGGGAAAGGAGAGTTTACTGATAGATCTTTTCAAGCAGCAATAGCAGTCTGGATCTGATTAAAATTCTAGAGCTAGAAAGTGATGGGGCGGGTGGAGTGTTAAGGGTATACGTGGTGGCAGCACAGAAACAAAAGTGTTGTGGTACCAATAAACAATGGAAGTAGTGAGAATGGCAAGGAAATGTCTGGCTTAGAATGTATAACATGAGTGAGGTTACATATTGTAATGATGTGGGCCAAGTGATGCACTCACCAAACTTACCTATCATGGTTAACAATTCCACAAATAAAAATGGTGAAAAAGGAAGAAAACACGCAAGTCTAAGGAATGCCGGGAGTAACAAGGAAAAATTAAAAGACTTTTGGAGGCAGTTAATTTCTTTTGAGATTTAAATGCTAGAGAGGGGAATATTATCAGAGAAGAATAGAAATGAGGAGAGCATCAGATTGTGGTGGGAGCCTTGAATTTGGGGCAAAATACAGCAAACTTGACCTAATTGGCAAAAGGGAAGAAATGGAGATTTTTGAGCCAAGGGGAGTGATATGGCCAAATCTAAGCACAAGGATGATTGGTCTGGTAGTGGTATAAGGAATGGATTGGAGAAAGGAGAGAATCATGGTTGGGAGGCCCATAAGGAGTCTGTGTAGCATAATCCTAGGCAGGTGTAATGAGGGTCTGTAGTAGGTGGTGCCAATGTCAGAAGGGAGGAGGTGGCAGATGATGGATCCAAGAGCTGCTGTGATGTCCTCTCCCTTATCTCTCCTATCCCATCAAAGATAATCCTGTGACTCCTTAGGAGACAGGGTCAATGGTCCTGACTGACGTTAGAAGGAGGAACAGACTATCTCAGGCATGGTAATGATTTTGCACAACAGATGGCTTTGTGAGAGTTAAGGATTCAGTTGCCCACACTTGTCAAATCCTTCCCATGAATTATACTTAGGAGATTTTACTGAAGTAAAAAACAAGCAGGATAGAGAAAAGAATCAAACTGATCTTGAGGGTGTCAGGAGCCAAAGATGGAGCCTGGTCCATATTAACCCAGAGTCATGGGGAAGGGAGGTCTGGTCCAGGGCTTACATCTGAATAATAAGCCCAGTTAAAAACTGGAATTAAAAGAAGATCCAAGGAGGGGCTTTGTATGGAGAGGAAGGTCCTTCCAGGGCCCAGGCTATAAGAATTTGGTATGTGGGAAGGAGCAATGAAAGTAAACAATAAATAAAGCAATTAATTTATTAAACACTTCCCATGAACCAGGTGCGAGAGACACAAATAAAAAGAGAAAACAGATCCTGCCCTGAGCGCCGTCCTTGGGCCTCCTTCCTTCTGCTCTGTTGCTGTCCCACTAACTTGTGGCCTTGTGCCTTGACTGTGTTTCTGTCTTTGCCATTAGGTTTCATTTCATGTGGAGACCTGATTGGAAAGAGTAGAGAGTAGATGTATGGGAGACCAATTAGAAGGTTATTAGAATAGTCCATAGGGGAGCTGATTAGGGCCAGATTTGGGTGATGGTGCTGTGAATAGAGAGAAGAAGACAGATGCAAGAAATGTTGACGAGGCATAATAGGCAAGACTTGGCAACAGCTTGTATATACAGGCTGAGGCAGATTCATTATTCAGCTTCAATAGGTTACTTATGACCCACCTTTTGCTTCTGTGCTCTTTAATTGATGCTGTTATAATGAGCTTCTCACTAAAACAGCTCCTGGCCATCTCATCCATCACCGTTGGTTGGCTCCTTTGAGACCTTCGTGCCTCATACGGAGACTCTCAGGGCACCTTGGAAGCCCCTGAGCTGCTCCATCCTGGGAAATGAATCCCTAGACAGAACCATCGTATTTATTCAGGTTACCAGAGTTTGGAAATTTATTTCACATTGTTTGTTACTTTCTTCCTGTTGCCTCTTGCCTTGTGGAATCCAACCAATTAATCAATTGGTCAACAATCATTCAGCAAGCCCTAACTTTGTGCCATGGATTGCGTTAACTATTGGGAGTGCAGAGATAAAAGTGAAAGAATCCTTGCCCTCATAGATCTTTCATTCTAATGGGGAAAGGTCATGGACTTATGGCATATGGGCATGTACAAGACCCATCCAAAGTCGACACAACATTACCTTGCATAGGAAGTCACTAACAACTAGAGGGGAAAGATACATATTGAGATTGCGTAGTTTACCACTACTTTTGAAAGAGAAGGGGAGTAAAGGTATCATAAGAGGTGAGGGAGCAGGCAAAGAAGTGAGTCAGTCATGTGATCAGATTGAGAGATGACCAATGCAGTCAACATGCTCCCTTGGTATCCATTCAATGGTAAAAGAGCTAAAGGAAGCCCCTGACTATGTTAGGTAACCTAGGAGCTTATATTCTTCAAGGGGTTAGGAAGGAAACATTCCATCAGGTGAGATAAAAGACAAAAGAGCCTTTTTTCCCCTAAATTAGCTCATAGATAATTGGATTTCCTGATGGGCATAAGCCATGCCTCCAGTTTTTCATGCTTCTCCCACAAGACCCAGGAGTCCAGTGGGTTAAACACAGTAGATACTCAATAATTGTTTCATTGAACAAAGGAATGAATGGATGCCATGGATGGATGGATGGATTGATTGGAAATGCTCTGGAAGCATCTGTGGGACGATCCCTCCCAGGCCACCCATGACTTGCCAGGCCTGATTCCTTTCTGAGTTGGTGGAACAGATCTTCCCATGCCCTCTGTGATTACGGAGGTCCCAGGAACATGACATTTTGGATCTGGCCTTTGCCAATTTGCTCTCGGGGTGATTCTCCATTTTACTGCTGCCATGTTCCCCTAGCTGAAATATTTTCAAAACATTTTGAAGAGAAATAAAAACAAAGCAAAAATAATGAAGGCTAGGAGAGGGGAGAAGGGGCACACCATCCCTCTTTAACCAGGATCCAGGAAAACAATTATGGTTTCACATAATTCATCACAGCTGTGCAAATTTAACAAAACAATAACACACTGGGGTTTGTTGGCGGCCACTGAGAACCTCGAGGTGTCTGTGCTTCCTTTTCCAGGGGCCTAAGGGGAGGCTTGGGAGGCCAGAGGGACTCGGCTTGTAGTCCCAGTTCTGCCATTTTCTCCCTGTGTGGCCCTGGTCAAGACTCTGACCTCCCTGAGTCTCACTTTCCTTTTCTAGAAAAAGGGATATTACAAGAGGTCTGCCTACTTCATGGGGTTGAGTATGATAATGGGAGTGAGAACTTTGTAAACTCTAAGACAAGAAACAATGGAAGGGGTGATGAGAACACAATGGCTTGTCCCCTGCAGTTATGCCCCTTCATGGCACATCCTTGAAAGCACTTTCGGAGACAAATTTGCCAGGTCTTAGCAAGTTCCAAGGCAGGGACTTTTCTGCCTCCTTTGAATGCCTTGTACTTGGCTAATAATGATAACCAGCAAAATACAGCCTTGGTGGTTAGGCTTTAGTAAACTTAAAGTGCACTCAGCCTCAGACTTTTGGACACTCTGTATTCATGTATGTAATCAGGAATTATGTGTACAGGTAGGTATATACATATATGACACATACAGACTTACACGTACATCAAATGAGATGCTATCTGTAAAGTACTTAGCACTTGGCATACAGTAGATGTTTAATAAATGCTTATTCCATCTACCCAGTTAACTATATACTTCCATATGCATGTATATATGCACAGGATATACCAAGATTCTTAGTGCAGTGTTAACTTTTGGGACAAACTTTGTGCATGTATGTGTTTATACGTATGTTTGCAAAATGCTTTTCATATATTAGATAGATGCTACTATCACATCCATTTTACAGATGAGAAAATTGAGGTTGAAAGAAGGTAAGCAATGTACCCAGGTCACACTCCTAGTAAATGTTCAAACTCAAGTCTTCCTGACTCAAAAGTCTAGTACTCTACCCAATACACCTCCCGGCTGTCTTAGCACAGGGCCAGAATAAGTGTATGATAAATGTTTGCTGGTTAATTGATTGCAAAGTTTTGAGTATGATTCTAATGATGAGATTTGTACATTTTCTGAGGCCTGAATTTACAAATGAATGAATGAGTGAATGAATGAATGAGTGAATGAATGAATGAATGAATGAAAAATCAAGTATTAAAAAACTATTTGATGCCAGGCACCATACTAGGCCTTGGGGTTACAAATACAAGAAGACAGCATCCCCAGCCCCCAAGAAGCTCACATGGGGAAGACAACATATACAGTGAGAAGTAGTCAAGAAAGAGAGTTTTGGTCCAAGGAATGGCAAGGATGATGGGTAGAGTCATAAGTGGTGGTCATCACACTCTTTCTGAACCAGCGGCAGATGAAAAGATGCCTGGGATGGGAAGATGGATGTCTGAATGGGATGTGAGGTATTATCTGGGGCTGGCTAAAGAGAGTGGAATGTGTTACATATTTAAAAAATCCCCAAAGACACAGTTCCTGGGCAGTTTAATCTTTTTGTTGTTAAAGCCAGAATGTTTATTAATAAAAAAGATGGTCATTTGGCTGTCTCTCTTTGACCAAATACCCCTTATGGGGGTAGGCTTATGGTTTATATGACCTTTGAAGAGCAGGTATTCCTGAGGGGTCACAATCAACTCTGAATGGTTAACAATTAATAAGAACATGGATGCTACAATGAGAGGCTGGGTTATATTACACAGAGCATCTTAAGGTACATGACTTGGGTCACCCAAATCTTGGTCAAAGAGACATCAATTTCTAGCAAAAGGGAGAGTCAACACTTCCCCAGACCTGTGTGAGCAAACACAATGAGCAGGAATATACACATTAGCCCAAACTTAGAATTTCTTTTACTGTCTGATTAGATCTTGGCCTGGGTGAATCATTAAGATAGATTTCCCACACTGGTTGGTTTCTGGATGAAGAAGTAAAAAATAAATAAAAAGCTGATCCTAAAACAATAATTAGTTATTAAATACAAGAGAGAAATAATCATTTCTCACAACAAGGAGAGTTTGAACTCATTCATTCACCAATCAAGGTAGCAGAACCCCGAGAAGGAGTTCCAAGCTAAATAGGGTAACTCCCGTGGGAGATGGGAAGGGGGGGGCAAGATGACTGGAGATAAGCAAGAGAGACTCATCAACAAGATGGTGGCCATTGGGATCTGAATTGTTCCTGGTCACAGCCAGTCAAGAAGACCACCTATGAAGGCAAAAGATCTCGGTGATATCACTGGTGACCCTTAAAATATAATTATAACAACCACCTTGAATTGAGAGTAAACTACCACAACAACAGCTGTATAAATGGTACTTCTGGTTCTTGAGCCCACAGGATGTGCTACTTTGAGACTCCCCTCAAGGGTCAAGTCAATGAATATGTATTAGGTCTTAGTGTAGTTTAAAGGGCAGCCAAGTGACACAGTGAATGGAACACTGAGCTTGGAATCAAAAAGACTCATCTTTGTAAGTTCAAATCTGGCCTCAGACACTTACTAGATGTGTGACCCTGGGCAAGTCACTTCACCCTGCTTGCCTCAGTTTCCTCATCTGTAAAAAAGAGCTAGAAAAGGAAATAGCTAACACCACTCTAGTATTTCTGCCAAGAAAACCCCAAATGGGGTCATGAAGAGTCAGAAATGATGGAACAGCAGTAATTTAAACTGTAATGAACTTAAACTATACTCAAAGACTTTTAGGACACCCTGTATACATGTAGGAATGAATGTATGCGAATATATATGTACACACATATGATATAGACAAATACATCAAGTGAGGTAGTATTTGTAAAGGATTTGGTTAAGATGTAGGGGTACTATGGAGAGCAAAATGACAGTCTTTGCCTATGAGGAAGCCGCTTAATGGGGCAGAGAGAGGAAGTCAGGAAGGCAAGAAGATCTGAGTTCAAATTTGGCTTCAGACACTTACTAGCTGTATGACCCTGAGCAAGTCACTTAATTCTGTTTGCTTCAATTTCCTAAACTGTAAGTAAAAATAAAGTACCTACCCTACAAGTTGTTGTGAGAATCAAATAAGGTATTTGTAGTGTTTAGCACAGTGCCTGGCATGTAGTGAGTGCTATGTAAGTATTCATTCCCTCCCCCTCCCCACCCCACCCAGAGAACCTGTGGTTTGAGGGCAGGCTGGTTCCAAGTGCTATCTCAAAGGAAAAAGCCAAGAGGCTTACTTTATGTCTAGGCAGACTAAGAAGCCACCTGGCTTGCTCCGCAGACCTCCCTCTTCCTACTCCCTGACAAATATTCTTCATACTACAAGCCCAGGAATCTTGGACATGCCTACTCTCTTTATAAAAATCGTGTGTGCATAGATTTAGAGCTAGAAGAGGAGACTGAGGCCACCTCCTTGCTGGAGTACAGAGAGTACTGAGGTATGATATGAACGCAGGTCTCCTTGACTCCAAGTTTGATACCCTATCCTCTATCCCACCCTGCCTCCCTATTCCTTCTCCAAGGGAGCATTCAAAATTAGTTTTGCTTTTTAAAAATATAAGTCCTCTTTTTCACTATTAACAGTCATTAACAAAGAACAAAATTTCAATGAGCAAAGAAAAATAAACAGAAAAGGATTATATATGAAACTATGAACTGCTAGGCCCAGTTTGTCGTTTTAAATGTGTATTGAATTAAGCAAGGGAGCAACAAAAGGCTCCTGTTGATTTAAGCCCTGTTCTGAACTTTTTTCTATGTATTTTTAAATGTTTTATTGATATGTTTTTTCTCTATTCTTTTCTTTCTTTTTTTATATTTTCATCATTACTAATTTACCCCTTTAAAAAGTGTACCAGAGCAAATAAAGTTTAACCTCTCTCCCCACTTCCCCCAGGCCTTCCCCATGATCTCTTCGGGGTTCTGAACAATCTCTTAGACAAGGCCGCTTGCCAGTCTCACACTTCTGATATTTCATAATTCCCCTATTCTCCTTCACTACTCTTCTCCCTGAGTTCTAGAAGGATCCTCCTCGAATTAGAATGAATGAATCTGGGCCTTTGCCCCACAAAAACCTTTAAGACAAAGGTAGGTGCCCAGTATCACTACCAGAGATTGGGGGATGGAGCAGGTGAAACCTTGATCAGTTGCGCCTACATTGAGCTTCCAAGATGGTGAGGGATCATTGACACTCATCATCATGGGTCTAGGTAGTTACTTAAGAATTGTTGTTCTGTTTGTACAGGTGGGGAAACTGAAGATCAAAGAGATAATTACTTGACCGAGAACACACAGCTAGAAGATTTAAGAGGCAGGATTCAGACAGTGGTCTTTCAAGGACAACATCCTCTCCATTATTTTATGTTGAAAAGTCAGTCTGGAGTTTGGGAGTCTGCCTAGCAATGCAGGCCCAACTGGGGCACCAGAGGAGTCAAAGGATGTACAAGAGTGCTGGCATTTTCTTGTCCCTGACGTGCCGTCCTTCTCTGCTCAGTTGTCCATACTGGCAATGGGAGCATCACCATAAGGGCATTAAATGGAAGAAACAAGACAGTGTCTCTGTTGTTATGATTGGTATCATAGAATGACCATTGATCCGGGAATCTGGAGAGCTGGGTTCAACTTTCAATGTGGTCAGTATCTCACTATGGCTTTGGGTAAGTCCCTTCCTCTCTGTGGGCCTCAGTGTTTTTATCTGTAAAATGACAAGGGAGTGAGAGCTAGGATCAAAAGAGAGCTGATAAATAAATTGTGATAGGCAGGCAGTAGAGACAAACATATAGACAGAGTGTAATAGTAATGGAATTTAAAGATCCCCCTGTATTGGCTTGGTTTTTGGGTTGTGTGTTAAAACCCAGAGCTTGTGAATCACACTTGTGGGATGGACTTGTTGACAAGAAGAGAGAGGGCTGACCCAGGAGGAGCTGGTGCCGTGGATTTAGAGAGAAGCCCAAGCAGAGAAGGCCAGAAGGACTTTTGGGGAGCAGTATCATGGAGGTAGAGAGAGAGGAGAATTGCCAGGGGCCAGAGCTGCTGAGAAAAAGAATGCTGAGGGCCAATTGGAACTGCCCAGGACTTTTGAGAACTGCCATCCGGAGCTGCTGAGAACTGAGGAGGCATGGCTGTGATGCTGGTATTTTGTCTGTCTATTTTGATGTTGTTTTGCCAGATTCATCTGCTGGTGAAAGACAATGCTGCTGTTGCAGAAGTCCTGGAACCTTGCTGTTGGTTCAGAAGCCCTGAAGAAGGATTTTCTTGTTGTATGTTTACAGAAATCCTGGAAGAGGGCCTTGCTGATGTTTTCATGGGTTCTGGGACTGTTCTGCAGTCAGAGAGTGAATTAATGAGGATGCTGGCAATATATATTGTGGCTTTGTTAGGCTTTGCCTCCCCAGGAACAGAGATTGCTGAGAACTTGCCTAGAGTCAAGATGAAGGAAGGCCCTTTCCTGGTCTTTTCAATGCTGTGATGATATCTTAACCTTGTTGTAGCTTAAGGGTAGATGGCCTTATGTGCTCTCCTGCCCCTTTTGAGAAAGTGCTTGGCATTAATGGATGGTATTTTAATTCAGTTGTGATCCAAGGGTGGGAAACTTTTGATTTTTTGTGCTCGTTGACTGACCAAATGAATGTACTTTGTTTATGATTGGAAACTAATCTCCATTTGAGAAGAGAGACTTTGACTGACTAAATGAATTTACTGTCCAGGGGTGGAGTAGTACTTGGATTGAATTGAGAACTTACTTGCTAAATGAATGAGTTACACTGTATTTTGATTTTCTCTGTTCTGTGAATGTTTTGCCTTAATCTGTCACTGAATAAATGGAGTTTGCTGTGGTGGTATTCAGAACCTTGGAAGTTGCCTTTGCTTGGCATTACACAGAGACAGAGATATAGATGAACAGATAGCTGATATTGATAAATAGAGAGAGGTAGGTAGATGGATAGATATGTTGGTACACAGGTAGATGGGTAACTAGTTATATAGATAGATAGATAGATAGATAGATAGATAGATAGATAGACAGAAGATATTAAGTACTTACTATGTTCCTGGAGTTGTATTAAATTGTGAACTGATCTAAACATTTTGGAGAGTAATCTGGAATTATACCCAAAGAGTTATGAAACTTCCCATATCCTTTGACCCAGCAATAACACTACTTGGTCCATTTCCAAAGATGATTAGGGAAAAAGGAAAAAAAGCACCTATATGTTTTTAAATATTTGTAACAACTCTTTGTGGTGGCAAAGAACCAGAAATTGCAGGGACATCCATCAACTGGGGAATGGCTGAAGAAGTTGTGGTACATGATTGTGATGGAATATTACTGTGTTATAAATGGTAAGTTCAATGATTTTAGGAAAAATAAAAATATGGAAAGATTTGAATGAAATAACGAAGAGTGAAATGAGCAGAACCAAGAGAACACTGTATACAGCAATAGCAACACTGTTTTAAGAACAACTTTGGGCGAATAAGTTATTTTATCTATTATAAATTCCCAAATTATAAAGACCTGATGGAGAAAGATACTATCTGTATCCAGAGAAAGAACTGATAAATAGAAGTATGGATAGAATACTTTTACATATATATATATATATATATATATATATATAAAATTTGCATTTTATTGCATATTTAAAAGGAATAGCAAATTGTGCATAGTAGATTGGCAGTTTCATGTGCAATCATCTTTTTTATTGTGCCATGTTATGGAAATGTTTGATTTATTTTATAAATTAAAAAGAAGAATTGAAGTAAATAGAACCAGGAAAATGAGATGCAAATGGAAAGAAGAATAGCAGCAAAACAATCAGAGTTGAGTATTACAAAGTGATGCTGTCCAAGCTTGACCCCAAAGATGAGATGTAGAAATGCATCTATCTTCTCCTAGGCCTCACAGAGGAGGGAAACCATGAGCATGGACCACTGCATACAATGTCAGAACTCTTGGCTGTCTAACTGAATTTGTTGAACTGCTCCCCACTTTTAAAACATCTTTTATCAAAGGGGATATCAAGGGGGGATAGCTTTCTGGAAAATGGGAATCATGGAAAAACAAAATTTACTTTAAAAATGAGAAAGGTGAAAACAGATGATCCCCATGGACCCCAAGTGTATCAGAAGGGAAGGGGTGAGTACAAAGGCAAAGTGCCAGTCTCCCTTTCCTGGTAAGGTCTCCAGTGGATCTATCATGAACTTCTTTCTATCCATTAGGTCATCCTACCAGATGGCTAAGAGAATCTGGGGGCACTGAAGGAAAAGGACACCCTATAGAATCACCTGAGTGGTGGTTTCTGAGACAGAGTACACAATTGGCATGGAGCTCTTGGTTTACGAGGTCCATCTCTCCCTTTTTAAGAATTCCACGCATGACATCCCTGACTCATTCAGGCTTCTGCTTGAAGACCTTCAAGGGATGTGAGCCTGCCCACCCCACCCCACTCCCACAGGCAACCTGTGTTGGGGCTCAGTGTAAGGAAATCTCCAATTCTCCTGAATCAAAATCAGTCATTGCTTCTGATTCTGCCCTCTGGGTATCAAAGAATTTGAGAGACGTTTGCTCAGGCTGAGGATTCCTGGTGGTAGAAGAGATCTTTGAAGGTATTTAGTATGATCCTCTATAGCATTCTTGGTGTGTTGTACTTGAATGATTCCAGTGACAGGGAACTTATTACCTCTAAAGGCAGCCCTCCTCATTGTAGAAAATCTCTAGTTGTTACCCCTGAATTCCATCAAATTAAGCCCTTATTATCTTCTTGTGAATTCTCCCTCTTCCTTACCCTGCCAAGTAACTAAGGTTTCTTTCCTCATGATATTTGAAGTCAGGCTTTATATTCTGCCTAAATCTTCTCTTTCTCAGTCTAAACATCATGAGCCTCAGAATGTCAGAATTGGAAGAAGGGACCTCAGAGCTTCTCTAGTCTGATCCAAAGTTGAACAATAATCTCTCTACAGAAGCTAGGAGGCTAAGCACCACACCTGGAGTCAGGAAGACCTGAATTCAAATCTCAGGCACTCACTAGGTCTGTGACCCTGGGCAAGTCACTTTAACTGCTGCCTGCCTCAGTTTCCCCATCTGTAAAAAAGTTAAGTAATGAGATCATTGTAAAGTGTTCAGCATAGTTTCTGGCACATAGTAGGTGCTAGATAAATTTAGCCATGATGATGATGATGATGATGGCTCCATCTAGATTCTGCTTGAAGGCCTGCAGCATTCTCACTCCAAGGCAGCCCATTCTATTAAGGGCAGCTTTAACTGCTGGGAAGGCTTTTCTGACATAGAGCTTAAGTCTTCCTCTCTAAAACTTCAACCTTCCTTTCTACCTTCCGAGGCCAAGCAGAGAAAAACCTAATCTCTCTCCTGTGTGACAGCCTTTCAAGTACTTGTGGACAAGTATCTTCTCCTCCTCCAAGTCTTCTCTTCCTTGGGCATCCCCACTTCCTCTAGCTGGTGCTCATAGGACTTGAACTTGAAGCCCTTCACCCTCTCTGTGTGGGGTGGACATGCCAGAAATGGGATTTGAACTCACTGCCATTTATACATGAGAATCCCCTTGTAGAGAGGTTAAATCTTGTTCCTAAAAGCACTGAGCTAGGCTGGCATTCCTCCCTACTTCCCATAGTTGCTGAGTCAATTCTGAAAGCTTTGGCTTCCATTTTGCCCATCATGATTTTTCTTCTCCCCACCCCCAACACGAAGGTTTATCAAGGCCGAAAGAGAGGACCCACCTCTTTCCCCTGGCTTTTGGTCATCGAATGACAAATCATGACTAGATGAGCTATGTATGAATAGGAAGGAACATATGGATTAAATTTCACTAAAACATATGGTGGGGGGAGGAAGGGTTAAAAGCTGGGTGGGGAAGGACTGATGTTTTGGCCGAGAACACCTGGGACTCCAGCACCATCTTGACCCCAGAGATGACCTGAGAGCAGAATAGCCAATATTTGTGGCCAGGTGTGCTCTGTCCTGGCAATCGGTGGGGGGCTGGATCCTGTCTTTTCAGGGGGCTCAGGAAAGAAGAAAACCACATGGGAGAGGGATGCAAGGGGCTGGAAGCCATGAGAATTCATGAAGGAAATCTCTAAGAATGCTTTGCCTGCTCTCCATTGACCTTTCCTGTGGGCCTTGTGCTGAATGCAAGTCAGACCTTCCTCTTGGACTTACAGTGGGATTGGGGAATTTAATTAAGCAAAATCAGACCAGCATTCAATGCTACAGAAGAATCTGGCTTTTCCTGCCAAACTCCTGGGGAATTGCATAGTGTTTTTTGCAAATGAAAAAAGAGGAATATTTATTTATTTTTAAACTTTTATTGATATATTTTGTTTTTACTTTGTCTTTACTTCCAAATATATCCTTCCTCCCTTGCCTCCCTGGAGAGCCATCCTTATAACAGAGAATAAAAAAGAAATAGGGAGGGGGAAAGCAGTTCACAAAAGCGACCACACCACCATATGGCAGGATATGCAGTGGTAGACACCTGCAGCCCCAACCTTGGCTTGGAAGGGAAAGGTGGTACATTGCCTTGAACTGGGGATCTTCATAAAAGAGATGCATGTTATCCATTATTATCGGCATTACAGACATTTGGCAAATGACCTCTAAGGTCCCTCTTCCCACTACTGGGAACTGAAAGCATCTCTCTAATATCAGAGAATTTTACAGTTGGAAGAAGTTTTAGAGATGATTCTGCCTCCCATTTAACAGACAAGGGAGCTGAGAAGCTTCCAGAGAAGGAAAAAAGTAGATGTAGCCATGCACTGGAAGGGACTTTAGAAGACATAGTGTCCACCTCATCCCATTTTGCAGATAAGAAAACTAAGATAAGATGCCTGCCCCAAGTTAGAGTAATAAGTGACAGAGCTAGAACTTGAACCTGGGTTCCAGGGTTCCCAGCTCAGCAGCCTTTTTGCATCAATCTTTCTCTCAATGATTCATCCTGGGTCACAGTTTATCTTGGTGTTACAGAGAAGTTGAGGGTGGTGTTGAGTTCAAGGAGGTGGGAAAAGTGTTAGATCTGGAGTTGGAGGGACTGAGTTCAAATCATACTTCAGCAGCTTGATCGCTGTGTGACCCTGAACAAGTGGTTTAACTTCTCTCTTTTGATCTCAGCTTTGTGATCTGCAAAAGGAATAGATGATTTCTAAGGTTCCTTCCAAGTCTAGATTAGAATCCTATGACACCCCTCACCCAGTATTGTCTCCAGTACATCACTCTGACTATTAAGGGAATGTGCTTCCTTCCCTTCCCTTCCCTTCTCCTTCCTTCCTTCCTTCCTTCCTTCCTTCCTTCCTTCCTTGCTTCCTTCCTTCCTCATTAATGATGCACCTGTTTGGTTTAAGCACTTTGCTAGGCACTAGGGTTGTTATAGAGATCCTCAAGGTAACACACACAACATACAAAATAAAAGTAGAACTTTGTCTGAAAGGTTGGTCCTAACAGCCTCCTTATCTCTTTCCCTCCCCTTTTCACTGTCCTGTCCAAGCTACACATCTTTTCAGAAATGATGCTTGCTTAAATATTGGGCAACCCACTTCCTTTCTTCCTGATAAATATTTCAGATATTAAATATACTTCCAAGCACCCACTTTACAGCCAAATTTTTTCTAGAGTGAAAAAGTGTAAAAAGCAAAAGCCTTTTAGTAATGCCCAGAAGACTTGGAAATCTGATTTTGTCGTGAATTTGGGAGGGTGAGGATATTGGTACTGGCTCTGGGGCAAAACTAGATGTGATGGGCAGATGTTTCAAAGAAGCAGATTTGGTTGTAATAACTAGAGCTGCCCCAAAGTGGAATGGAACAGCCTTGAATGGGACCTCCCTGCTAGTCCTTAATTACAAGGTTTGGTGACTACTATTTGAGAGACCTATTGAGGGAAATTTTTAAGGTATGCATTGGACTCTATGAACCCAGTTCAGGTGGCATAGTAAATAAAGCATGGGGCTTGGAATCAGAAAGATCTGAATTCAAATCCTGCCTCAAACACTGTCTAGGCAATCTTAGGCAAATCAAATTGAACTCAATTGCTTTTGAGGTTCTTTCTAGCTCTGAAGCTATGATTTTGGGATTAGATGACTCCACACTTTAAAATTCTGTGTTCCAGAAACCCATTCTATAATATAATGAAGACATTCTTAACCCCACCATATGTTCAGACACATGAACACATGTGTTACCTGATTAATTGCTATAATGTAAAAGGCCAGGACCACATGGTCAGGGTAAGTAGTGATGTACATGTTACTCCAACGTTCAAATGATCTGTCTTTCAGATACGTCCTTTCACTGGTTCAGATGTTAATCATTCTGTGACTAAGTAGAAAGTCAACAAGAACTGCTGGGGTCTCACACTGGACATTTTGTCTCCTGTCTCTGTGTCTTTGCACAGGTTGCCCTCCTTGCAATCCTTCTTCCTTTCCACCTGTTAGAAATCCTAGATTCCTTCAAAGCTCAGTTCTGAGACCATAACTCAGCTGAGGCCTTTGCTGATCCCAGCTGGAAGAGCTTCTCTCAAACTCCCCACCACCACCACAAATTACCTTTCATTTATTTGCATATATTTATTTGCATATATTTATATATGTCAGCTCCTGGAGGTGACTGGCACTTAATAAATGCGTATTGATTGGGGAAAAATATTCATCCTCTGCAATCAGCCAATAGGAACCAGGATCAGTTTGTTCCCAGATAAAAGGGAGGAAGAAAGGGTAAGGAATAAGCAGTTACACAGGACTTGCTGTGTGCCAGGCACTGGGCTAAGCCCTTCAAAAAATATCTCATTTGACCCTCGCAACAACCTTGGAAAGTGGGTACTATTATTATGACTCCCATTTTACAGTTGAGGAAACTGAAGCAAACAGAGGTTAAGTAACTTGCCCGGGGTCACATAGCTTGTAAGTATCTGAGGTCAGATTTTACAAAAAAGACAAAAGTTTGTGACTGGGCCCAGACATGGAGCATTTTTAGTTTACACTGTGTCTACACTGGCTGAGCTTGGTACATGCATCCATTCGGGGAAGTACAGCATAGGTGAAGAATGTCTCTGCCAAGAGGCAGTCTGGGGTGGTGGCTAGAGCATTAACCTTAAAGCCAGAAGTCTCCTATCTCACATATACAGGCCATAGGATCTTGGAAGGTCTTTCATCTCTTCTTGACCTCTAGGAAGCTCTCCAAGGTGCTGATCCAGAGGGAGTTTCCACACGGTGAGTCCCTTGCACCAACCAGTTCTCATATTCTACATCTCTGGGTCCCTCCCATCCGAAATACTGTTATTTGTTCTTTAATAGCCCCTTGGGGTGGGGGGCAATGTAGCGAGGATTGATGATTTGAATAGGAAACAGAGCTGAAACAGGCATTGGAAGTTGTCTTATCAATATCTAGGGGGTTCTGCCAGCTTGTGTTCTTGGATTTCCAGTAGAATGCTAGAACAATACATTACAGCTGAAAGGGGCCTCAAAACTCAGAATATTTAGCTCAAACATTCCATATTTTAAAATGCTGTGTTCCAAGTTTCCTCTTTACTTCAATACTGTTGACACATAGGTCAACAGGTTTAAGATTCTATTGTGTCCTATGGTTCTTGCTAACTTCAAAACTGAAGGGAATTTTACTGTTATAAAATCATAGACATTCAACTTTATCTTGTAAATTTGTGGAAGGTTGGAAGGGAAGAACAGAGGGAAGAGGGAAGGAAGGAAAAGAGGAATGGAGGGAGGAAGGGAAGGAGAGAAGGAGGAAGGAAGTGTAGCAGAACATCTCTCCATGTCTACTCAACTGAAAGGATGTCTCCTTTTGCTGGAAGCCTTCCAGTGGGGAAATATAAATGCAGAAAGACCATTAGCTTTAGCAAAGTTACTACTAAGCTTCACAGTTAACTCTGTTATTTAAGTTAGGGGATTGAGAGCCTGTTTAAACATCTGTCTAGATTAGTAAACAAACAGTCCTTTAAACCCTGTTGACACGTGTGTTCTCATTGACTCAGAATTCTGACAGGGAGAAAAATCACTGAAGTCCAGTTACTTTGGGTTGAAGCGGTATGCTATTTATTCACTGCTGATTTCCGAAGACAGAACAAAGCTGGTGGCAGACGAAGGAATATGCAATCATGTAGACGGGGAGAATCCAGAAAGGCCTTTGAGATTGAGAATGCCCAACCTTGCCTCAAGACAGGTGAATGAACTAAGACCATCCAGGGTCACACAACAAATCGCAGCACACAGTATCACTCAGGAAGTGCTTGTCCTGTCCTCTGCCATGATCAGATCACATCGAGAATATGGTGTTCAGTTTTGAATGTGACATGTAGGGAGAGCATTGATAAGCTGGACAGTGGACAGAGGAGGGTAACCAGGATGGACTGAAAATCCGTGCCATATGAAGATTAGGGAAGAATGTTTAACCTGGAGAAGAGATAGTTCAGAAGAGACAAAACAGCTGTTTTCCTCCCTTCCCTTCCTTCCTTCCTCCCTTTCTTCTTTCTTTCTCTCTCTTCTTTTTTCTGTCTCCTAATTTTTTCTCTCCTAATTTCTCCTTTCTTTTTTCTTTATTTCTTTCTCATTTTTGTGCATCTCTATATCTTTTCTTTTTCTTTCTCTTTCACCTTCATTTTTCTCTTCCTTCTTTCTCTAGTTTCTTTCTTCCTTCTCTTTTCTTCTTTCCCTTTTCCTTTCTCTCTCTCTCTTTTTCTCTCTCCTTTCTCCTTATGTTTTTCTTTTTCTTTCTCCTTCATTCTCTTTTCCTTTCTTTCCTCACTTCTTCATTTCTCCATTCTTTCATTATTCCTACTCTCTTTTCTCTCTTCTTTTATTACTCCTTCCTTTCTTTTTTCCTTTTTTCCTCAAGAGATATTTAAAATTTTTAATTTCTGTTTTTGTTTTTACACCACTTTAATATCCACCACTCTACCTAGAGACTCACCTCTTGCAACAAAAAAAGAAGAAAAAGTACAACAAAACTAGCCAACCCATTAAAAAAAGTCTGTTGTTTTATTAAGTAAATCACAGCCATAGTCTGCAACTTCTGCAAAAAAAAGAGATGTGTGCATTCTCTCTTTTTCTCTCTTCTCTCTCTCTCTCTCTCTCTCTCTCTCTGTCTCCCAGACACTTAAAAGACGCTTAATAAATGTTTGTTGAGTGAATGGGAGGGACTGCATAGCACAGGGAAAAGAAAACTACCTTTGGAGTCAGAGGACATAGCACTAAGGATCCCATATGCAACTAAAACCAAAGTATTTCCAGGGAATTGGGAGCACCATCATCTGGGGTATCGGGAAAGGCTTTGCTTTAGCTGAGCATTCAAGGAAGCTACCAAGAGGTCGAGGTCAGGTGAGTGAGCCTTCCATTCATCCAAAAGTATAAAGGTAGGAGATGAAATGTTGTATATTGTGAACAGCAAATAAGACGATTTACCTCTGAAACGGGGATAACAGTCTCTTCACCCTCCATCAGCTAAGATGTGTTTGAGACAGTAACTGAACACTGGGTTTTCTGATGACTCCTAGTAAGTCACTCTGTCAAATCTTAACTCCTTTAGCCATATGACATTGCAAGTATTATTACCATTTTTACAGGCAAGGAAACTGAGGCCAAGAGAGATGATGCGGCTTTTCTGAAGCGAGGCAGCTGGTTGGCAGAAGAGCCTAGTGTTGATCCCAAGGCTTCTGACTAAATCCTCGTGCTCTTTTTACTACCCAACAGCTTCTTCCGCTAACATTTCATAGCTGGTAAATGATATTACTAAGAATGTCTGGAAGTTCTAACCTCTCCTTCCCATGACAAGTCTTGAACATCCTGTATTGTTCTGGGGAAAATTGGCCTTTGAAGAACAGAGGAATCTTATTCTTAGAAACCTCTTTCTTGCTATTATTTCTAGCCACGCTGGACTGTTTTTCTTGTAGGGCAGAGCAGAAATAGAGCCTGCTTCATGACAGCAGTAATGACTTTGACTGGCTGATCCCAGAGGGCCTGCATGGCATGGTGGAAATGACACTGGCCTAGATTCCAGGAACACTGGATCTGCCGCTAAATTGATATGTAATCCTGAGTCATCTTTTTCTCCCATTACTCCCATTTTTCCCATTACATGGTGAACTCCTTGAGGCTAGAGAATCTTTTGCTCAGCACAATGCCTGGTATACAGCACACACTTAATAAATGCTTGTTGACCTTGTTACTGTCTTGGTTTTAGTTTCCTTACCTATAAAATGGTGAGGGATGCAGATGGTCTAGATTGATCAGAGAGGGGAAGTTACAGGGAATGAGATGTCAGTTCAATAGGGAAATAGAAACATGTTTTATTGCTGAACCCAGACCTGAGTTCAAATCCTGCCTTTGGAATTTATTAGCTATATTGACCATAGGTTGTCTCTTCATGTCTCTGAGCCTCAGATAGCTCTCAAAGACTAAAATTATTGGGATGGTAAAGAGAGTTCTCTGACATATAACACTGACTCCTGTTTTTACATAATCTTTCTCATGAATCCTCTGTGGGTTAAGAGGTCAGTTGCTCAGTCAGTAAGCATTTATTAAGCGCCCACTATGTGCCAAGCTGGTAAGAACTGTAAGAATGAATAGATGAGAAAACAGAAGTCAAATGACTAGACTACAGTCACACAATTATCGAATGACAGTCAGAATTCCAAACTCAATCCTAAAATCATAGATTTAAAGGTGGAGATAATCTAACCTTCATTTTACAGATGAAGAAATTGGGAGATGGAGAAGTCTTGCTCCAAGTTGCCCAAGAATTAAGTGACAAAGGCAAGATTTAATCTAAGTCCATTAAATCTGAGACCATCATTCTTTTCAGTAAAGCACAACTACCTCTAAGGAAGGTAAATTTCATTTCAACATCAGGAAGAAATTCCTAGGAACCAGACCCATTCAAAAATGGGATGAGATTCCCCATGAAGTAATAATAACAGGAACTAACATTTGTACCACCAATTTGGAGTAATAGTATGACTAGATTGCTGGGCTTAGAGTCTGATTATCTGGGTTCACCTCCTTTCCCACCACTCACCTGTATAATGGAGATGATAGTGGGACCTACTAGGGATGCTTTGGGGATAAAGTGAGATGTTTATACTGTGTTTTGTAAACCTTGAAGAACTATATAAATGTCAGTTGTTACTACTACTGCTGCTGCTACTACTACTACTACCACCACTACCACCACTACTACCACCACTATTACTACTACTACCACCACCACTACTAGTACTATTACTACTACTACTAGTACTACTACTACTACTACCACTACTACCACTATATACTACTACTACCACTACTACTACTACCACTATTACCACTACTACTACTACTACTAGTACTACTACCACCTGCATGAATATGGGCACATAACCTCTTTGATACTCAATTTCTTTATCTGTAAAGAGGGGACACTGATACCCCTAATATTTTGGCGTTGTTGATATGAGACCCTGTATCCAAAGCATTTTGAGAACTGGAAAGCCTGACACAAATGTCAGTTATTTGATTTGTAAAGCCTCTTCCACACACCCTCAGTGTGTCTAAGCCTAAGCTTCAATTTCCTATTGGACTTTAATTTTGGGGGGTTTCCTAGCCCTCCTTCCGTTTTCTGTCCTAGCTCTTTGTAGGTCTTCTCCTCCATTAGGCTGAGATCTCCCTGAGGACAGACACCACAGTTTTGCCTTTCTTTGTATGACCCGCTCTTAGTCCAATGCCTGCCCCACAGTAAGCATTTGGTAAATGCTTGTTGACTGATGTTTTCTTATCTGGTCTCAACCACAGTCCTGTGAAGTAAATACTTGTATTATTGCAATTTCATGAATGAAAAAACAGTCTCAGAGAGGTTGGTACTTACCCATGATCCTTTTTAGTAAGTGGCCAGGGTGGAATTTGGAATCTACTGCCTCAGATATTCAAGTAGACATTGGGTAAGGGGAGGCGTTGTAGAAAGGATTCTGAGATGGGGGCGGGGGAGGGGGGGAGGCTGGTTTAGATGGCCTGACCTCTAAGCTCCCTCTTCACTTAAGATTGCAGAATCACAGAAATTCATAGCACCACCCTGCTTTAATGAGGCCACAGAGCTGGGCTAAGATACAGTTTTCCATTGCATACCCCCAAATCTTTCATGGATCATCTCTTCTTCCTCTCCTTCTCCTGCTCTCCTTTCTCTTCCTACTCCCTTCTCTTCTTCCCATCCCCCCCTCCCTTGTCCAGATCCTCAGCCTCCTTCCTCCTCCTCCTCTTTATTCCCCTGCTGTCTGTCCTCTCTCTTCCCCTCCACCTCTAGGGGAGCACCCTGCAGATGAGGAAGGAGAGGAAGGAAACCTGGCAAACTGCTTTTGTTTATTTTGTCTGCTGTAGGGCAGGAGGCAGCCACACCCAGGCAGGCTCCCTGCAGAGAGCTCAGGAAGCCTGAGTATCCCATCGGCAGGGCTGGGGCTGGGGCTGCGTGTCCAGTGGGCAGACTGGAAGCAAGGGTGGGGAACAAGGGAAGGCATCTCCACCCTTTGTCCAAATATACTCCACAGTCTGAGAGCTGGAACCCTAGGAGTCAGGGTTTTTGTGTTTGACAGCTGGCAAAGGTGAGGAGGGACTCCCTCACGGTTTGTCCTTTCCTTCAAGCTGATGACTTTTGTGAGCTGGCTATTCTGGACATGGTGGGTGCCATGCCGTATGTGCCAGGCATCGTGCTAAACACTGGAGATACAGACAGGTGAAAACATAGTTCCTATCCTCAATGAGCCCAGAGTCTGACAGTGGAGACAACATACAAGTTGCGACAAGTGTGTGCATACAAGATATATACGGTGCAAATGGACAGTAATATCAGAGGTGAAGCCACTGCCATTGAGGAATATGGGAAAAGGTCTCTTGCCAAAGGTAGACTCAAGGAAGCCAGGAGGTGGAATTGAGAGATGGAGCCTGTTGCTATGACTAAGAATGGGACTTAGAATGAGGACAGACCTGGGTTTGAATCCCACCTCTGACACTGACGATTTAGCAGATCTGGGTGTTAAATGTGGAGTCAGAGTCTCTCCCACTTTCTACCCGTGACACTGGGCAGGGCATTCCTCCTCTATCGGCCTAAGTTTCCTCATCTGTAAAATGAAGGGTCTGAATTAAAAGAACTTTCTGTCAATAAATAGACTAATAAATGATAGTAGATGAATTGATAGGTAGATAAAGCATTTACTAAGTGTTTGCTCTGCCAGGGGCTGTTCTAAGTTCTAGGCATATAAATAGAAGTCAGTAAGACACAGAGCTTAATTCTAATTGGGAAGATAACACATATAAGTGTGTATGGGGGGAAGATTTTTATATGTTTGAGACAGGGTGGTGTGGAGACAGCCAGCAAGTAAGCTAGAAGCCAGTCCTGGTGGCCTGGTCCTAGCAAGATCATTCACCCACTCACTGATGAGAGCCAGGAGATTTACTATCCGAAGTCCAAGCTTACTCTTCGAGTGAAGATAGGGGGATAGGGAGGGCAGGAGTTTGGGACAATGGCCAGAGTATGATCAGCCTGGGGTGTCTGAGAGAGGGACCATCAGTTGCCAAATGTAATCAATCCACACACAGTCATTCTCTAAGCCCCTACTATGTGCAGGAACTGTGTTTGGAGCTGGGGATACTAAGTCAAGGAATGAAACAGGCTCTTCCCTCAAGCAGGTCACAGTTGTAGTGGATGCTGGCCCACTCTTGGAGGAAGAATGTGAGTGAGGAATCACACAACACAGACAAAGTGAACACAAGGAAATCCCTGGGGGATTGGGTTCAGTAACATCCCTTGTTTTTCTCATCTCCTCTACTTGGTTATTGCCCAATTTCATCTACTGAACATATCCAAAACCATAATTAAGCTCCTACTGTGTGCAAAGCCCAGTGCCAGGTGCTAAAGGATTTAGAAAGTTTAGAGAGGACTTTGCCCTGCCCTCCCAGAGCTTCCAGTCTAGGGGGAGAAGGCACTCAGGTCAGGTCACAGGTAGAAAGTGGGAGAGACTATGACTCCACATTTAACACCCAGATCTGCTAAATCATCAGTGTCAGAGGTGGGATTCAAACCCAGGTCTCTCCTCATTCTAAGTCCCATTCTTAGTCATAGCAACAGGCTCCATCTCTCAATTCCACCTCCTGGCTTCCTTGAGTCTGACCTTTGGCAAGAGACCTTTTCCCATCTTCCTCAATGGCAGTGGCTTCACCTCTGATATTTCTGTCCATTTGCACCGTATATATCTTGTATGCACACACTTGTCTCAATTTATATGTTGTCTCCACTGTCAGACTCTGGGCTCATTGAGGATAGGAGCTATGTTTTCACCTGTCTGTATCCCCAGATTGTGTAGACAACAATGCCTGGTAAGCTCATCACAGAGGCACAAACAGGGTCTTTTGTGACATGGGACTGGGGAGCAGAATTCTGACTTGGCAAAGAGGAGGAGTTCACTGTGGGGAGGGGAGGCAACACTTGAGTTGGGCTTTAAAGGAAGGATAAGAATTCTCCAAATGAAGAGGAGGAAGAGGAGGCGCAGGAGCAAAGCCACAGGGGGAGGGGAGGGGAGGGGACAGAACCCAGGTTGTATTAATAGGCAGCACCCAAGGAAAATAAGAGACCCCAGAAACCCCAGCATCCAAGCCCTCATTTAACAGAGGAAGAAACTCAAGGCCAAGGTGCCTTGTTCAAGGTCACTCAGGCAGTGAGCGTCTGAGGCAGGATCGGAATCCAATGCCTCCATCTACAGATGGTCAATGTCCTATGTGTCAGGCCACCTCCAGTTTGGCTGGAAGGTGAAATGCAAGGGAGAGGGTCAGACCTGGGATCCCGTGGGCACAGTGAACCCCTGATGAGTGCACTCCCTCTACCAAAGCAGACCAGCTTCTGCTTGGCAATGGACAGTTTTAGAGAGCAGCCAAGGCACCGAGGGGTGAAGAAACTTGCCCACAGTCATTGTAGTCATGTCTGGCTCTTCATTCTACAGATGAGGAAACTGAGCCAAATGGGGTGATTTGACTTGCCCAGGGTCACACAGCTAGTAAGGGTCTGAAGTCATATTTGAACTCAGATCTTTCTGACTCCAGCTCAGGTCTTCTAACTGCTGTACCACCTAGCTGCTCTAGGCACACGCCATATAACCAATGTACATCCAGGGAGCAACTTGACCCATATATTCCCCACTACACGTCCAATTCTTTGCCACTAGGCCACATGGCATCTCATAGAGAATTTATATGGGGAGGAAATGATAACAAGAATAATAATTTAATTTATAATAATAGTTTATATATGGTAATATATACATAAATTATATGTGTAATATATAAATTATTGTATATAATAATTATTAATATTGTATATAATAATTTATATTTAAACAGCACCTACTATGTGCCAGGCACCATCCTAAGCATTTTACAATTATTATCTCATTTGAGCCACACAACAACACCGGGAGGTAAGCTCTGTTATTATCCCCATTTTTCCTATGAGGAGACTGAGACAAACAGAAGTTGACTTTCCTAGGGTCACACGGCTAGTAATGTCTAAGGCCTGTCCTCAGGCCTCAAACACCATCCCCTGAACTACTGAGCTACCCCTTCCCCTTCCTCCAATAAAATCAGTCCCAACAGGTAGAGGACAGCAGGCTGTGTAGACAGCCACATGCCAGACAAAGGAGCCTGACCATATAGCCTAGGAGTAAAGGAAGTGGAGGAGTGAGAGCTTCCTCATTTCTAAATTGAGAGCATTAAACTAGAAAACCTCTGTGGTTTCTCGAGCTCTTCATCTCTGCTCCCACCATGCTGTGGCATGACCTTCATTTTCTCACTTTTAAAATGGGGCTCATAACACTTTACAAAACTCACTTCACAGAGTGACAGTAGAGATCAGAGGAGATGTTGGTCACAAAGCGTTAGCAAATCCTCAAGCCCTCAGCATGGTTCTAGTTACTCTCATCGTGATTTCGTCAGCCCTAAGAGAAGAGGAAGTCCTGATGGCCTCTTGTCTTCATCCTCCTTAGAACAGGGGCCCCTTCTGAGAGGGCTGAATGAAAGGGAATTGCCCACCTGTGGAGCATAGTTAATTCCCAGGCAAAAATATTGGTGGTTTTTTGTCAACTGACTGAGACTTGCTTCTCCTCCTGGCAGCTACATGTAAAAGCTGCTAAGCATCTGTATAATGCAATGTAATTCAAGGGTCTGGGAGCTTCTCCATGGGTTCTCCCTCTCTCATGTGGATCAGAATGCATTTACACTTTAGTGGGATCCCAAGATTGTACATCCAGCCCTGGAAGGGCCATTGAGTCCAAAAGTCTCATTTTACAGGGGAGGAGACCGAGGTGACACCACTCACCTACCATTGGGAGTCAGTGTCAAAGGTAGGATTTGAACTCCAGGCATACCAAGCTGCTCTCTGCTAGATGGCCTGCTGGAGTGGCTATGGCAACTCTGTCATTACCCAGCTGCCAACACGGTAATGAGCCTTTCTGAATTTAGCCAGGCTAGCCCATCATCAGCGCAAATGCAAAACCTTTCCAGCTCGGCAGGACCTGCCAGACCAAACCCTCCACCCATGGGCCTTTAAGAACCTCACAGGAGATTTTTGTCCCCCATGTGAAAATTTTTATATTTTGTTTTTCCTCAATTACATGTAATAACAATTTTAACATTCAATTTTTAGAATTTTGAGTTCAAAATTCTCTCTTTCTTCCCCTCTCTTTCCCTTGACAAGGCAAGAAATTTGATATAAATTATAAATACACAATTATGAAAAATTTCCATATAAACTATGCTGCAAAATACAATACAAACAAAAACAACTCCAAACCACCAAGAAATATGAAGAAAGTAAAAAATAATTACACTTTGATTGTCAATCAGATTTCATCAGCTCCTCCTCTGGGAGTACACGGCATTTCTCAACATCATAAATCCTGCAGAATTATCTTGGATCGTTGTGCTATCATTCCCAGCTGTGACTGTATACAATGTTCTCCTGATCCTGCTCACTTCACTTTCCATCAGTTGGTGTTTATCTTTCCAGGTTTCTCTGAAACCAACCTGTTCATCATTTCTTATTTTGTTGTTCAGTCATATCTGACTCTTCGTGACTCCATTTGGGGTTTTCTTGGCAGAGATACTGGAGTGTGGAACAACAAGCTCACTGGCACACCCAGAATGGCCTGCTGGCACAGGTTTTTGGATTTGCCTTTTCAAAAGGAAAGCAACTTTTAAGGGGTCAATAATCTTCTTTCATTACTTTCACTAGCTCAGGGGAAAAGTCAGCACCCTGAACGTCAGAGAAAATACAAGCAGAGAAATTAGCATAAAGACCAACAGACAGGGCTCTAGCTGTCTGAGCATTGCGATACTGCCATACGCTTTTACATTTATCACTGGATTGAGGGAGCACAGACAACATCTGAGCAGTGGAGGGGCTCTGGGTCTCAGAGTCTCAACCAGGAAATCAAATGGTCCTCTCATAAGAGAGCCCCCAAAGCAAAACAGCAACTCAGAGTATATATATAAGAGTATATATATATATATATATATGTATATATACACATGTATAAGTGTGTGTATGTATATATACACATATATGTATATATACATATGTATACATGCATGTATATGTATACACATACACACATATGTATACATACATACATACATACATACATATATACATATATATATATATATACATACGTATATGTATATATACTTCCCCGAGCCAGAAGGCATCACAACCCTCATGACTCAGTGCCTGATTAGGTTAGTGCCAAGCGAGCCTCCCCTAAGCAAGCTTCTCTCTAAGCAAGTTCCTCCTCTGGGCTCTGATGTGATTCAGGATGTATCATAGCTGGGCACACAGGCCTGTGACTGGGCAGGGAAGATCTTATATCCCATTAGCCTTATAGAGTGGGTTTGTTTATTTGTTTGTTTTTGTCATTTCATTCTCCAGCCCTTTGGGTTTTCTTTTCTTTTTTTGGAGGGGGAAGGGCAGGGCACTTGGGGTTAAGTGACTTGCCCAAGGTCACACAACTAGTAAATGTTAAGTGTCTGAAGTCGGATTTGAACTCAGGTCCTCCTGACTCCAGGGCCGGTGCTCTATTCACTGAGCCACCTCACCATCTCTCTGAGGAAAACAAGGTGGCATGACTTGCCCAGGGTCATCCAGCTAGTAAGTGTCTGACATCAGATTTCAACTCCGGTTTTCCTGCCTCCAGGCATGGGTATTCTATCCACTGTACCACCTAGCTGCCTAATCATTTCTTTTTTTTTTTTAATTTTTTTTTATTCAGTCATTTACTTTTAATTTACAAGATTCAGTTCCACAATCACTTGAGTTTCAGATTTTCTCCCCTCCCTTCCCCCCCCCCCCCCATGGTGGTGTGCAATCATGTATGGGATCTGCAAATACTTTCACATTGTACAATAGTTTGGTCATATAGAAGGGTTGTAACCAATGAGTGATCACCGGGAAAA
>CM053586.1:345232530-345246312 GCA_028646515.1 Pseudochirops corinnae | reverse complement strand
CCCCCCGCCAATTGCTTGATGGGTTTGAGGCCTATCAGTTACCCTCAACCTGGTTTAGCCTATCTACCAAGACGGTTTACTGGGGTGTGGCCATGGCATATGCTACAACTAACTTCTTGGAGCCACAGGTGAGAGCTGAGTACCTTGTAGACATCACAGATGGATGGGCAGCCCTGAAAAGGGCTTGGGAAGCCCTCACACCAGAGGTACTAGTCCTCCTTGAACACCCCATAAACCCTTCAAGAATATGTAAGACAGCAGGGTCCTCCCAGAGAAGGCATGCCTCCAATTACAGCATTTCAGGAACCAGTGCTTGCTGAGAAAAGGTGTCTTGACTTCGGTAACTGCATTTACCTTTTTCACGTGTGGAAAAATGCTTCGTCAATCCTCAGGGTTCATTCCGAAGGAGAACCCTGCACTTGCCCTGCCCCCTCTCCTGCTCAGGCTGAGTTTGTTTATTGGGTGATTTGATGGTCCGGGCTTTCAGTGCAAAATGAGAACATATTCTGATTCTCAAGATGATCTCCAGATGCTGGCAAGAAGCACATCTAGTTACATGAAATATTGGCCTTTTTCCCCCTCCCAAGCGTCCATCTTCCCCAAATACCAAAGATCTCTTGGAGCATTTCAGGATAAATCATAGAACGGACATTCCTCTCTTCAGCAATCTGGAAGGCATTTCTTATTTTTTTAAGAGTAATGTATGTATTAATAACTCGGTCATGATGGGCCAAGAAGGGATGGTCACGTGCATAGGAACTAATGATTTCTATACTCAAATATACCCTTTTCCTTAAGCTTAAAGCTTATCTTTTCAAAGCGAATGCCTGTTTGTTGGCCAGATATGTATGGCCTCTATCCTTTTCTTTTTTCTACTCTCATTGCCTTTCCTCTAGTCTAGTGTGACCACACTAAGGAAGCTGAGGCATCTGGATGGCTCAGAGGAGAGAGGATGGGACTTGGGAGTGGGAAGATCTGAGTGAGAATCCTGCCTCAGACATTTGTGACCCTGGGTGGGTCTCTTAGCCTTTCTGTACCTTTGTTTCCATTTCTATAACACTGGGCATAGTATTGAAGGTTGTTATGATGATCAGCTTAATTAACATATGTATATTTGCAAACCTTAAAGCACTGTATAGACACTAGCTTTCATCACCATTATTATTTCTGTTACTGTTGTTGTTGAGGTGGGAAGGTAGCAGCTGTGGCCAGTAGCTCTGAGGAGAGTATCAGCCTTCCTCCTATGCTGAATGTGCTTATACAAGAGGAGGAGAAACCAAGACCTGGCTGGGTTAAACCCTGACCCATTATATATGTGTAGCAGAGCTGGTTTTCCTTGATTGAGAAGAAAGAGCCAGCCAATGCCTATTCACAGTTGAGTAGCATGATAGAAGGTGACCTTGGTGCCTGGATGATGTTCCTTGAACATTTATTTTTGGGTTCCCTCATATTGCGCATGTTCCTGGGGAAAGTGTTATGTTCTGGAGTGTGCTATGAGCTGCTTCCATGGTCTTGGGAAAGACAAAGTTTGTAGGTGATGACTGGCTCTGAATATCCCAGGCATGGAGGCGGCCAATGAAAAGTCCTAGAGCGAGCCATGAGCTAACCTTTGGGAAGAAGAGCAAGAAATCTCTTGCTAAGGGTTGGGAAGTATACGTATTCCCTGGGTTTATCCATCTAGTCATCCTCCTGGACACTGGGACACCCAATGTGAGCATCTGATCATCTCTGCTGTAGTGCTTCCCACCAGAAACAATGAATGACCTTCTAAACCAAGACCCACACCTAGATCTGTGAACTCTAGATCTCCAGAAACCAAACCCTTCACCCTGAGGGAGTCCGTCCCCTCAGCTTTGGTACTCCTCCCTGGGCTGAGCTATCCTGATTGGGAGATGAATGAATGAAAACTCACCTTACCCACCACAATTAGCCAGCCCCAGACTATGCATCACATTCAGTTTAGCCATTCAAGAGGATTCCAGGGTATCCTACACAGTTAAGAGCATGATAGTGGACTCCCCTCCCTATGATTCCTTAGACTAAAACTCTCATATGTGTTATATCCACCCATTAGAATCTCTTACTTGAGGTCAAGGTTGACCTCACTCTGATCTTTGTAGCTGGCACGGTGCCTGGAAAATAGTACTATATTAATATAAATTAAATAAAAAATAAAAAATCTATTGATAAAATATATTTTCATTTGGTCATTCATTGGGGGAAAGTGACAGAACTTTGGATCCCTCCATTGGATATGTGGCTCCTGCTGAAGCTTAGCCATAGACCCAACACTGTCTCTTCTCTGTGTGGTTTGCCCACAATCTAGGGCATCATCGTAAAAATGAACACAGGCAGTTAATGGATAACCAGGAGGCATACACACACACACACACACACAAGCACATGTACTACTTGTTCTATTTTCCACTTTCCTGAAAGGTCCGTAGGTCAACAAAGCATACAGGCACAAACAGAAAGGTCTTGGGAAAGTTCCCAAGAACTAGTCTCCCCACTTGTATTTCTCTGTGTAAAATGTACATGGCATATGCACAGGCTACTTAGGAGGGAAGAACCCACCTGGGAAACACCAAGGGGAAACTGAGGCATGCAATAGCACAATAACAAAAACTGCTGTGCTAAGTCCTTTACAAACATTCTCTCATTTGATCCTCACAACAAGCCTGGGAGATAGGTATGCCTATAAAGAAAGGCAAAAACAGTTCCTGCTCTCAAGGAGCTTACATTCTAATGGGAGAGATAGTATGTCAACAACCAGGCACAACAGGCTGGCTCTTTGCCTCACTCTTTGCTCATGATAACATTCATTTATCCAGGTGGTGTGTTTGACATAATCTTCTCTTGCTCGGGTTGCCATGGTCCTCGACTCCCAGCTATACTAGGAGGCTGAACTACTGTGGTAACAGCTTTCTAAATTACCTCCCTCTCACCAGGTCCTTTTCCATTAGCCTCTCCTAGTTCTGACATTTTGTCTCCTGACTTTTAATGTTCTGAGGTTGATTCCATTTTTAACATGCCATGTCTTAATGTCCTTTGTCATGTGATGTTTTCATAGCATTAGCAGGGACCATCTCCAAGCAAAAGTGAAACTCACTGAGCTACTTACTATTGGGAATATTTTCTTTGGGTTTGTTATACATTTCTTCCCAGTTATATTTCAGCTAGTAAACAGTGGAACCAGTTGATAATACATCACACATTGGTTTTGAAAAAGTGCAGGCCAGTACTAATTGGAAGCATGTCCCTTCTGACTAAGCAATACAAATGCCCTAAAAATGTCTTTGTCATTTAGAAAAATGTTTTCAGTTACAATCACAAATAGTTATGAGAGAGTAGGAGGGAGGGAGGGGACCAAGGCTATGTGGCAGGGGGTGGGGGTGGGGAGTTGGGTCATAATAACAGAATGCACTTGTTCCTTCTCTTTGCTATGAGCACGGGATGTTCTGCCATGGTGTAGAGTGGTTCATTACAATTACATCTGTGGTGTCCCAGGAGCAGGGATGCTCTAAGCAGTCAGCACATCCCTCCCTTTCTTGGTTGATACATTGGGTTTGCTTACCTGGGATCATGCTGTAGAGGCTCTCTGAGGCAGGGACTCTTCTCTTTTTACCTTTATATTTACAGGGTCTGGTGCAGAAAGATCTGGAATACAACAAACAACAAAGAATTTTTGTTAATTGTTAATTCTTATTTCTTTATTTCTTCAATTCTTGAACTGTATTGAACTGAACTGAGTAGAATTGAATATACCAGGGCTACCATTTTTGCTTATATTTTTTTTCCTTAATGGGCAGTTTTTAGAGACAGTTAGGTGGCCTAGTGGATAGAGCATGAACCTGGAGTCAGGAAGACCTGAATTCAAATCTAGCCTCAAATGCTTACTAGTTGTGGGACCCTGGGCAAGTCACTTAATCTCTGTCTGCTTCAATTTCCTCACCTGTATTTATTTTTTAATAATAGCATCTACTTCCCAGGGTTGTTGTGAGGATGAAATGAGATAAAAATTTGAACAGCTATGTAGTTTCAGTAAGATGGTGCCATAATGGATAGAACGCTGGTTTTGAAATCAGGAAGACTTATCTTTATGAGTTCAAATCTGGCCTCAGACACTTACTAGCTTTGTGACCCTGGGCAAGTCATTTAACCAATTTGCTTCAGTTTCTCTCATCTATAAAATGAGTTGGAGGAGAAAATGGAAAACCACTCCAGTATCTTTGCCCAGAAAATCCCACAAGGGGTCATGAAGAATTGGAAATGACTGAGATTATTCAACAAAATATTACTATATAAAAGCTATTCCTGATTGGCTACTGAGCATATTTTATTATAAAGAAGTTGATTGAAGATTGCATATTGACACAGTTTTATTTTTCTAGTAACTAGGAAGGGTACTTAATTACTACAGTATTTCTTTGTGGGGGAAAAAATCAAAATCTTTTGGATAATTATTATGTCAATAGATTAAGTACCAGGCTAACACAACCCATCTGCTGAGTGCTTGTCTTTTTTATTTTTTAAATATTTTTTCTAGTTACCTATAAAAACAATGTTTACATTCATTTTGTAAAATTTTGAATTCCAGATTCTCTCCTTCCCTCCTTTCTCTCCACCAATTGAGAAAGCAAGCAATTTGATATAGATTATACATGTGGAGTCATGCAAAACATTTCCTTTTTAGTCATATTGTGAAAGAAAACAGACAAAAAAGACTCAAAAAAATAAAGTAAAAAAAAAAAAAGTATGATGTATTCGGACTCCATCAGTTCTTTCTCTGGAAGATGATAGCGTTTTATATCTTAAGACCTCTGGATGTCTTAGATCATGGTATTGCTGAGAATAGTTAAGTCATTCACAGCTGATCATCATACAATATTGTTATTACTGTGTACAATGTTCTCTTGGTTCTGCTCACTTCACTTTGCATCAGTTCATATAAGTCTTTCCAGGTTTTTCTGAAAGTATCCTACTCATATTCCATTATATTCAGTCGTTCTCTAATTGCTGATCTAATCCCCTCAGTTTTCAATTCTTTCCCACTACAAAAAGAGCCATTATAAGTATTTTTATACATATAAATCCTTTTCCTTTTCTTTTTAATCTCTTTGGGATGCAGACCTCATAGTGCTATTGCTGAGTCAAAGCGTATGCAGTTTGATAGAAGTAGAATGGGGTAAATTATCTCACTTCTTATCAAAGGTTTTTTTTTAACTTGCATTTCTCTAATCAATAGTAATTTAGAGCATTTTTTTCATATCACTATATATACCTTTGATTTCTTTGTCTAAAAACTGTCATATCCTTTGACCATTTATCAATTGGGGAATGACATATTCTTATACATTTGATTCAGTTCTCTATATATTTGAGCAATGAAGTTTTTATCACAGAAACTTGCCATAGAATTCCCCCCACCCCAGTTTTCTGCTTTCCTTCTGATATTGACTGCATTGGTTTTCCTTATGCAAATACTTTTTAATTGAATGTAATAAAAATTATCCATTTATATCCCATAAAGCCCTCTATCTCTTTTTTGGTAAAAATTCTTCTTTTATCCATAGTTTTGAAAGGTAACTATTCCATCCTCCCCTAATTTGTTCATGGTATCACTTTTTGTGTCCAAATCATGGAATTTGCTCTACTACCCATTTCCATTTTATGGGTAAATTCATCCCATTCACATTCCTAGTTATGATTAACTGTGAATTTCTCTCCATCCTATTCTCTCTCCTGTTTATTCTTCTCTATCTCTCCTTTCAATCTATTCCTCTTCACCAGTGTTTTGCTTCTGAGCACTGCCCCCCATATCTCCCCTCCCTTCTACAGCCCTCCCCCTTTTCTTCTCCCTCTCTGCTCTCATTTCTCTGTAGGATAAGATAGATTTCTATACCCAACTGAATATGTATGAGATTCCCTCTTTCAGCCAGTTCTTAGGATAGTAAGGTTCAAGAGTTGTCTACTGCCCCATCTTTCTCTCTGTTCTAAAAGCTCTTTCACACCTCTTTTATGTGAAATAATTTACCCCATTCTACCTCTCTCTTCCAACTTCTCCCAGTGCATCCTTCTTTCTTACCCTTTAATTCAGCAGTTCTCAACCTGTGGGTTGCGACCCCTTTGGAGGCTGAACGACCCTTTCACAGGGGTCACCTAAGACCACTGGAGAACAAAATTACAGTTATGAAGTAGCATCAAAAATAATTTTATGATTGGGGGTCACCACAACATGAGGAACTGTATTAAAGGGTCGTGGCATTAGGAAGGTTAAGAACATGATAGCCATAATTAAAGTTTAATTTATTTTTTTATATTATCCCATATTAGTCAACTCACACCTGTACCCTCTGTCTATGTATACTCCTCTTAATTGCCCTAATAATGATAAAGTTCTTAAGAGTTACAAGTATCATCTTCCCATAGGAATGTACGAATTCCTTATGATTTCTCTTTCATGTTCATCTTTTTATGCTTCTCTGGAGTCTTGTAGTTGAAAGTCAGAATTTCAATTGAGCTCTGGTCTTTTCATCAGGAAAACTTTAAAGTCTTATATTGAAGTATCCATTTTCCTCAGAAGGATTATATCCATTTTTTTCTGGGTAGGTGATTCATGGTTGTAATCCTAGCTCCTTTGCTTTCCAGAAAGTCATTCCAAGTCCTCTGCTCCTTTAATGTGGAAGCTGCTAAAACTTGTGTTATCCCACTGTGGCTCTATAATATTTGAATTGTTTCTTTCTGGCCACTTGCAATATTTTCTCCTTGACCTGAGAGCTCTGGATTTTAGCTATAATATTCCTGGGAGCTTTCATTTGGGGATCTCTCACAGGAGGTGATTGATAGATTTTTTTCAATTTCTATTTTAACCTCTAGTTCTAAGATATCAGGGCAATTTTCCTTGAAAATTTCTTGAAATATCATGTCTAGACCCTTTTTAAAAATCATGGCTATCAGGTAGTCCAATAATTCTTAAATTATCTCTCCTTTATCTATTTTTGAGGTCAGTTTTTTTTCCAGTGAGAAATTTCACATTTTCTTTTATTTTTAAATTCTTTTGATTTTTAAAAATCATTTATTAATGTCTCAAGGGTCATTAGCTTCCATTTTCTTCATTCTAATTTTTAAGGAATTATTTTCTTCAGTAAGCTTTTGTACTTCCTTTTCCATTTGTCCAATTCTATTTTTTAAAGAAGTTCTTTTCTTCAGTGAATTTTTTTAAACCTCTTTTTCCATTTGGACAATTCTACTTTATAAGAAGCCATTTCTCTTCAGTGGCTTTTTGAGCTTTTTTTTTTTTTTTTTTAGCATTTAAACTATTCTGTTTTTAAAGTGTTATTTTCTTTAGTATTTTTTGTGCCCCCTTTACCAATTTGTTGGCTTTTTTCATGATTTTCTTGTATCACTCTCATTTCTTCCCCCAATTTTTCCTCTACTTTTCTTACTTAATTTTTAGAATCCTTTTCTGACCCTTCCAGGGCCTGAGACCAATTCACAGTTTTCTTTGAGGCTTTGCTTATAACTGTTTTGATTTCTTTGTCTTCTTCTGAATTTGGGTTTTGATCTTCCCTGACACCATAGTAACTTTCTATGGTTAGGTTTTTGATTGTTGTTTGCTCATTTTCTCACTCTATTTCTTGATTTTTAACTTTCTGCTAAAGTTGCACCCTGCTTCTGGGGTGGAGGGGACATTGTCCCATACCTCAGCTTTTCTGTGTTACTATTTTTAGAGCTAATTCTGGGGATCTCTAGGTTTTAAGTTTTTCCAAGGTGGCATGATCTAAGGAGAGCTGTGGCTACTGCTTTCCTGGCCTATGTTCTGATCTCTGAGCAAGCTTTTTTTCTACCTTGGAACTGTGACCAGGAGCTGGCTCCTCCTAGTGCTCCTCCTTACCCTGTGGCTGTGGCCTAGACCCATGGATGGGAAACTCAACAGAATCCTGCTCCCAGTGTCAGCAAAAAATCTCCTGCAATCTCCTTGTGACTAGTTTCTGACCTCCTTACTGTTTGAGAGCTCTGAAAGTTGCTACCACTGATTTAGTCACCCCTATGGTCTTTTTCTGGCTTCCCAGGAGGCAGCCTGTACTGGACTACACCCCAATAGGACAGACCTTTCCTGTTGACCTTCTATGTTGCCTTTGGCTGGGAAATTGTTTGACAGTGTACTTTTGTTGGTAATGCTCCTTCAAAATTTATTTTGAGGAGTTATTTTAACATTGTTTGGAAAGAAATTTGGGAGAACTCAGGCAAGTCCCTGCCTTTACTCTGCCATCTTGGCTTCGCCCTCATCCTAAGTGGTTGTTTTAAGTGACCCCAATCTGCTATCTTGCACTTATTTATTAATTCAGGCAGCATTTACTAAGTACTATCTATGTGCCAAGCCCTGCTCTAGATCCCAGGGACAAAAAGACAAAAGTGATTAAGTCCCTGCCCTCAAGGAACTTACATTCTTCTGGGGGAGGGATAGATAATATGCACATAGAAGAGTAAATGCAAAATATGTATAACATTTTATGGACTCTAGTGTCTCTGAGAATTGAAGGCATCAAGAAGAATTGGCCCTTGAGTTGAGCTTTTAAAGAGGAAGGAATCCAAGAGGCTTTACAATGTATGCTCATGTTGTCTGGGTAGATGCTTCCTAAGATAAGAATGTGGAAAGTTCCTATTTCCTCTTCATCATAGATGAGAAGATATGGGGACAGGGTACATAAGAGCTTTTATTAAGTAATTAGAGGACTGAGATACAGTAGAATCAGCTTTCCTCTGCTTGTCCCTAGAGAACCACTCCAAGACCAATGGATGGAAGTTTCCAGGAAGGACATCTACATTTGATACCAGGAAGAACTTTAACCATTAAAGCAATCCACCAGGGATAGCAGTCACCCTAGGAAGCAGTGAATTTCCTTTCATTGGCAGCCTTCAAGACAAACTAGATGGTCATTTGTCAGTGATATTTTAGAGGGGACAGTTGGTTAGATGTGGCCAGGATGAGACTGTCTCTGAGATCCTTTTCGACTCTGAAACTCTAGGATATTGTGTCTTTTGGGCAGTTTGAGAGAAAGTGTCTGGTGAGTCTCAGGGGCTTGGGAAGGGCATCAATAGATGCCTGAGCTGTTCCAAAGAGAAATCTTCTTCCCCTAGAAGTGTCTCTGTGTTGTCTCTCTGGCACGCTGATGAGTAAGAAGGCATCCAGAAGACAGGTGCGTGTCTAAGTGACCTTTGCCAAAGCGTCTTGTATTTTTATAGGATAAGATGTCATAGATTTAAGCTGAGAGGGATTTTAGAGGTCATCCGGTCCAATCCACTCATTTTATAGACAAGGATATTGAGACCCAGAGATGTGATGGGAGTTGTCCGGGGGGACATGGGGAGTGAATGGAAATGCTGGAATTTGATCCCATGTTCTCTGACTCCTTTTCATTATACTCAATACCCTTTTGGACAGTAATCCTCCTTCCGATAAGAGCTGAGTCTGTAGTGAGAAGCCCTTTCAGAGATACCCTTGGATCCATGTTTGATTTAGTGTTGATTCTTAGACTCTACTTCATCACCCAAAGAATGGGTTTAATGAACCATAAAAGGGGCCCAATGGGAGATGCTCCCCCACCTCTTACTCTTTACCCTTTCTCTGGTTTTAACTAGACTCTCCTAAATACCAAAACATGCACTGTTGCCTCCATTCCTACTTATGGGTGGGACTGGATCCAAGGCCCAACCAGGATGATGGCCAAGTTAGTGCCATGGCACTGACTGAAATTTTCCTGGTTTGAGGAAATAGAAGGGAGAGATGTTGCAGCCATGAATTTCCTACACAGGTGAGGTCAGAGTTACAAGGCATATATATCAAGGGCATCTAGTAGGTAAGCCACATATGGAGCTTAATAAAGAGGCCCAAAGCAGGGTCCAAAATGGAACTGTGGCCAAAATCAGGAATTGTGAGTTCTGAGAGCAGGATAGTGAGTGGTGAGTTTTGCAGTCCAGATTGCTAAGGCTTGGAGAGGTTGGGTGGCACAGTGAATGGAGCACTGGTCCTGGAGTCAGGAGGACCAGATTGCTAAGGCTTCATTCCAGGCCATTAGTAAAATATTAAACTAGATAAAGGGCTGTCTGAGGGCTTCATGCGCAGTTAGTTTGTGGATACATGTCTATTTTTATTTCTAACTGTATATAACAGGTCCCATCACAGTTTAGTGGAAAGGGACTTGAAGTTAGAAAACCTTGACTGGAGCACAGATTTAAGCTCATTATAGTTATGTGACCATCAGCAAATCACTCAACACCTGAGCCTCTCATTGTTTATGAAAAAAATGGGCATAATACCTGAAAATGTAGTCTCACAACAACTGAGAATCAGATGTGGTTATATATGGGAAGTCCTTTGCAATCAGACTTCAAAGAACAATAATAAACTATAGTGGTCAGACCTCCAGTTCTCTGGGTGCTTTTCCTCCTCATGAAACCCACTTGGCTGGAGAGCTCCTGTCAGCTATTGTGACACTGGGCAAGACAACACCCTCTTAGGTCAGGTTTGCCATTAGTTTAATATTCTATTTCTCTGATGTGGAATTAAATGTTTTTGCTTTTTTTTTTTTAAGATACTAGGTGGAGAAATTTGAAGGAGAAGGAGCCTTTCTTTTATATGTCCCAGGTCACCCTTGGGTCCAGTCATTCCTTATTGGTCTTCCTACCTAGCCAAAAACAACAGCTGTGTCCATCCACCCATAGCTTCATGAGGGGAGCCATCTTGGTTGGTCACCAGCTGGGGAATTTGTCATTCCAGATGTGAATGACTCCAAACCAGATGCCCTTGAGTCAGCATGGTCAAGGAGAGCTTTGTTGTTTCATGGAGTTGTTAACAGAGGGCCTGAAAAATGAAATCGAACCTCCCACCCCTAATGAGATCCTCCCTTTCTTTCCAAATGTCATTGTACCAATGGCTTCACTCAGAGAGCTAAGACTGATGGAAGAGAGAGAAAATCTGTAGAGTCACATTATGGTAGACAGACACCTGAGAGCTCTAGGAAGGGCTTCTGACCCCAAGCCTAGTGACTGTATTTCCAAGGGTGCCACCTTGGGTGAGTAACTCTCTCTGGCTCATGTTTACCCATGTGTAAATTAGGTAGGACAGCATAATGGTGTTTGAACTCCCCATCTTACGGAATCATTGCAATTTTTTTTTCTGATATTATTACAAAGTAAATATTTGCCATTCAAATATCAGACTTCTCTTTCTGAGTTGTAAAGTTTATAGCAATGATGCAATGCCATTTTCCATTAAAGCACTCTGAGGACAAAGGACATTAAGTCAGTGCTTGGAGGCTTTCCACCTGAGTAGAGGAGGAGGCATGGCTCTCAGACCCAGCTCACCTCTATGCCGTGAGGAGGCATCAGAAGGCTTCCTCTTAGATAAGGAAAGCATCTCCACCTTCATCATCCTTACCAACATCATCACCATCATCCTCTGTGCTTCAAAAGAATCATTTAGTTAAATTCTTTAGGGTAGGCCTCCTGTAGAAGGCAGCATTTGAGTCTTGTGGTAGACTAGAGGGCAGAGATAAGGAGGGAGGGCATTCTAAGTCAGTGAAAAGGCACAGGATCCAAGATGGGAATGTCATGTGTGAAGCACGGGAAGTATGAAAGCTGAATTCTGGAGGATGTGGAGGCAGGGAATATGGGGGCTTGGAAGGAAGAGAAAGATTTCACCAGTCATGGTAAGGAAGGATTGTGTGAGCAGGGCTCTGGAGAGCTTGTGTGAAATCAGAAAGGCAGCAGAGGGCAAGATGGAACCAGTCGAGTGAGTGACTCAGTTTGGCCAGAATGGAGAGTATGAAAAGGAGACAAGTACAATAAGGCTGGACAGGTAGTCTGGAGATGGGACGAGGAGAGCCCTGAATACTCACTAAGGAATTTACACTGTGTCCTAAGGGCAATGGAGAGATTCTGAAGGTTTTAGAGTAATGTGGTCAGACCTTGTCTTAGTGAGACTGAACTGGAAGCGAAGTGAAGGACTGATTGAAGTGGGGGAGGGAGGGATAGAGGGAGAGATTCAGAGACAAAAAGACAATGAGAGACAGAGAGGGGGAGAGAGAGAGGAGAAAAAGAGATGCTGAGACAGAGAAAGAGAGAGAGAGACACAGAGACAGAGAGAGAGAGACAGAGACAGAGAGAGTTACTACAACAGTCCCAGGAAGATGTCTCATAGAATTGAAATAAGAAGGCGATACTGATTTGAAGTTATTGCTCTGAACAGCCACCTTCAGTCTGCATACTTATTAGTTCCTTATGTTACGATTCTGAGAAGCAAAGCTAGGTTCCCATAGTGGGCAGAAGGCCAGCCTTGAACTTAAGAAGTCCTGTACTGGACAAATCCCTTAACCTCTCTCAGGCTCAGCATTTTTAGGATAATGAGTTACAGATAAATTGCCCATCTACAAAAGGGGGTCCTACCCATACTCCCTCCAAAATATCCCCTCAAAACCCAATCCAGTTCTGCAAATAACAAGGGATTAATGAGATAATGTTGAATACCCAGAAAGCTGCCATGGAATAGATGAGCTCAAAGGTCTTTGGAATGTAATCTCTGAGAGGTCAGAGTCTATTTCCACTGTGTTTTTAAATTGTTAGCTCCCAGCACAGTCAGTGCCTTTCACAGAGTAGGTGCATCACAAACATTGCTTGATTGATTAGTTAAGGCAGCGTTCAGCTGTTTTAGCATCTGTAAAAAAACCAACGGGGTCCACGTGACATTACCAGGGCCACCCAGCCAGCCTGTGGCAGAGCTGAAACCAGAACCTGGGATTCTAGGATTCTGTTGTCCAAAGACCGGTGAACCACAGACTCCATGAGAAGAGAGATGGGGTCTTCTCTCAACAGCAGAGAACAGGGCTGTCTGTGGACAGGGAATGATTTGTGAGCACTGAATCAAATTGATTTCTACTCTCTCCATTTCTCCCATCAGACCTTAATTTGGGTCCAAGTATTTATTGGGGAAAATCCATCTCCCGTGATGTCATCATTCAATAATTATAATCCACAAGAGAAAGTTCAAGGTTTAGAAGGGGCATTAAGCATGGACTGGCCTCTGGTCCGGCTCAAATCTAGAAGGGTCAATGCTCTTCCCTCCCTGCAGGCAAGCCCAGCTCTGCCAAAAGGCATTTGGTAATCATGGAATTGATGACCAGGGAACAAGGAGAAAATGCGGGAGGTCGGGTGTGTGAGCTCCAAAGGGAACTAACTGACTTTTCAAGGTTTGTTATTGAAATATTGTCTTGGAAATATCATAATGTGCACACAAAAACATACATGGGCACATGCCTACCTCTAGAGTTACTTAGGATTATTTAGATCAGCGGTTCTCAAGCTGTGGATTGCGACCCCTTTGGGGGTCAACCGACCCTTTCACAGGGGTCGCCTAAGACCACTGGAAAACACATATTTCCAGTAGTCTTAGGAATCAAGACACAGCTGCTCTATCCATCTCCAGGTAGGTCCACCCACATGCAGATTCGCCCACATACCAGTATTAAAGGGTTGCAGCATTAGGAAGGTTGAGAACCACTGATTTAGATCATACATCTTTCACTTATTACTTGTGTGACTTTGGGCAGGTCACTCTCAAGGTCTATATAATGAGGAGGTTGAATTAGATGACCTCAAAGGTGTAACAGCAAGCACCCTAGCATACTTAGGGCGGCTGCTAGCACAGGTTCTTAGATCTGCTTTTCTAAAGGAAAGCAACTCAAAATGGGTTAACAATCTTACTTTAATCAAACATATCAT
>CM053586.1:345199065-345232030 GCA_028646515.1 Pseudochirops corinnae | reverse complement strand
GCATTCCCGAAAAACAAGCCTCCCACCACAGGCTCCATGTGACCACATTCAGCCTATTAAGGGTCACAGTATACTTTCAAATATCCAAGGGTCCTCAGAGTCACGTAGCCACTTTAGCAAAGGCCTAGGGGCAGGGAAGATCTTCAGATTCCCATAACAAAAGGGCCCATCATTGTTGAGTCTTTTCAAAAGTGTCTGACTCTCCATGACCCCATTTGGGCTTTTCTTAGAAAAGATGCTACAGTGGTTTGCTATTTCCTTCTTCAGCTCATTTTGCAGATGAGGAAACTGAGGCAAACAGGGTAAAGTGACTTGCCCAGGGTCACACAGGTAGTAAAAGGCCAGATTTGAACTCATAAAAACAAGTCTTCCTGACTCCAGGCCCCATGCACTCTATGCATGATGGCGCCACCTGGCTGCCTCTCAAGGGCCCTCCTAGCTCCAGACCTATGATCCTGTGATCATATCATACTCTCCTGTTATATTTAAACTGGTACTCCTCACACATGGGATTCCATTTCCCACCTCCATGCATTTGTACAAGTGGTCCTCATGCTTGGAACACACTCCCTCTTCACTAGTAGTAGAATGCCCGTCTTCCTTCCAAGCATGGCTATTGTTGTTGCCTGCACTAGACATTTCCTAAAGTTCCCAATTATTCTATGAGCACTTTTTCCTTTGCTAAACTACTTTGATGTACTTTGTATTTACTGACTTATGTGTAAATTGTACCTCTCGCCTCCCCGACCCAGGTACAATGGCAGATCGTTGAGCAAGGGGCACTTTTAAATTGTCTTTGCATCCCAAGCACCAGCTTCTGGAGCTTGATAAATGTGGCTTGGTAACAGAGAGCTTTGAACTGCACATAGGAATGCATAGAAAATGGATGATTTATGCTTGATCTTTAGGAATCGTAGGGTACCTCCTCCATGGATCCCATCCCATTGACAAGGCAGGTAGGTGGGGCTGTGGATAGAGCACTGGGCTTGGAGTCAGGAGACCTGAGGGAAGATCTGACCTCAGATACTGTCTAGCTATGTGACTCTTGACCATTGTTTGCCTCAGTTTCTCTGTCTGTAGAATGAGAATGGTAAGAGCACTTATGCTGTTGGTTCTGAGGATCAGATGACATAACATTTGTACATCACTTAGCATACAGTGCCTGGCTCATAGTAGGTGCTGTAGGAAGGCTCATTCCCTCTCTCCTCTCCACCTTCACTATACCTTAGCTTAGCTCATAATATTCCCTTCATCTGGAAAGCTCTCTTTTCCTTCTTTATTAACAGTAGCATTACTCCTCAATCAATACTTCAAAGTCCTCTATTAATTAGCATGAGTACTCCTTCCACCTGGCAACCAGGTGTGGTAGAAAAGGGACTGAGTTTGGAGTCAGAGGATGTGGGGTCAAAGTCTGCCACCTTTTTGAATTTGGAAAGGTATTTCCCCCGAGTCTCCGTTTCCTCATTTTAAAATGAGAGGGCAAGGCCTCTGAGCTCCATTCCAGCTCTACATCTATGGCCTTATGAAATCATTTCCCCTCTCTGGGGCTCAGTTTCCCCTTTTGTGAAATGGGGGGATTATGCTACACGGCCTCTGAGGTTTCTTTCATCTCTACAACTATGATCCTGTTATATTCAGAGATACAACCCCTTATAACTCTACAGATGGTCTTCTAGAACGTCAGTGGCCAAAATGGTCACCTCCCTGTAGCCAGCCCAGCAATGCTTGTCTCTGAATGTAACGCCATGCACAAGCAGATTCCCAAAAAAATGCTACTGTGAACAGCTTTTAAGGTTCGGATTACACAGTATAGTGAACACTCTGTTTATTCCATTACAAATCAAGGCGAACATTCACTACTAATCACAATATAATATTCACAACAAATCAAGGTACAGTACAATATTCACAACATTACATCTTATAGAAAATCACAATATATTCACAACAGCTTAACTTTAGAATGGCCACATAGTTTTCAGTACAGTGGCCACAGTATTTGAAACAAAGAACAAAAGAATAATCATCTGGTTTCCCTAAGGGGGGGGGGAGCCCTTCTTACTTAATCATTCAGTCAATTCAAAATGCAATAATCAATACTTAATCATTCAATCAGTTCACAATACAATAATCAATATTCCACTCATGAGGCAATCATACATTAACTTAATCAGTCACTAATCTAGATTCAGTCACTAAATACAATCATTAGAAAATTACACAAACCCTACACTCCTTAGTGTCCAGCAAACCTCAATTCACCCAAGGGAAGGCCTTTTCTTCATCTTGACTCTGGGTGGTCTCTCAGATTCCCTGGATCCCTTCCATGGTCCCAGCTCCTTCCTGAATCCACCAAACAGTCACCTGGATTCAGGGGCAGACAGCTCCCAGGTCCTTGTCCTGTCCTCTGGGCAGTCCCTGGCACACACCAAAGTTCACAGGGTCCAGTACATCTCAAACCCTTCACCACTTCTGTTGCCGGAAACTCAAAGATGAGCCAAGCCACAAACCAACAAAGGCTTATCCCAGTCATGCTTCTTCAGTCCTCCAGCAGTTCAGCTGGCCCTAGGACTCAGGAGAAATCTCAGCCTTCCAGGCAGCCTTCACTAGATTCTGGTCTCAGGAAAACTCCAACTCAGTTCTCAATCAGCTTCCAGATGCGGAGAGAAAAACATACACTCTCTCTCTCTCTTTCAAGAAAACTCCAACTCAGTTCTTCAGTCCAGCAGCCCAGCTCCCAGATGCTGGGACAATCCTGCTTCCTCCAACAGGAGCCACCAGGAGGAAGATTTCCAATTCTGTCTCTCTGTCTCTAGAACTCTTCTTATATACACACACTGGCCTCCTGTCTCAGCCAATCCCTTCCTGCCACATCAGCAACAGGGGAGTTCATGCCCTCTCAACAGGAGGCAGAGCTCACACCTTCCATACTTAGCCCTAAGTTACTAAGAGCTAAGTATCTGCTAAATGGATTACTGTTACACTGAAATGAGGTAATCCAGCCCTCAGACAATAGACAAACAATCCAAAATGATGCAATTTAATTAATTGCATTTATCATTCCGCTCCGTATTAGTCATAGTGGTTCTTTCTTACAGTGAATGAAATATAGTATCCAATTATATTCATTTCTTTAAAATCGCTTAATCATTCCCCAATCCATGGGCATCCATTTTGTTTTGATTTCTTTGCTTCAACAAAAATTTTTGCTACATATTGTCCAAAGGGCCTTTCTTCTTGTCACTGACCTCCTTAGGGAATATACTTAGAAGTGGTGTAAGTCAAAGGGTAAGGACATTTCAGTCTTTTCCGGCTTAGTAGAACCTACCAGAGGTTGAGTGGTCTAATTTTTGTTGACCTAGGGCCAACTCGGCTCCCCCACAAAGTGCCAAAATAGGACTTTAGTAGATGTCTCATTTAAGGATGAAACCAACAGCTTCCTCCTGAAAGGAGATTTTTCTGATCCTCCCAGCAAGAAATGTGCTAATAGAAAGGGAAGTCCTTATTCAAAATAATTACAAAATGCACAAGAGGCTTGGGATTCAATCTACCATGGCACACTGATAACTTATATAGTTACAATTACAAAACACTCGTTAAATAAAAGGGAATCAGCTTAAACAATAGTGGGAATGACTAGGGGTGGGATGGGCCAACATAATAAAAACGACATTCATATTGAAATAAATGTATTGATTTTCTGCCAAAGAAATTAAGCTACCAAGGAGATGCTTTAGAAAAATAAACAAAATGATAATAAAACTCATTTGGAGAAATTAAACATCTAGAAAATCAAGGGAAACAATGGGAAAAAAAGTAGGACTGAAGAGGAAATTGTGCTTCCAGAACTCAATCTAGAGTATAAAGCAGTAATTACTTTCGCTATTGGTTAAAGAATAGGAAAGTAGATCAATGAAACAATCTAGAAAAGAAAGAATCAGAAATAATCCAAATCCATTTCTGAAAGACTTGAAAATATAAATTACCTAGAAAATATTCCATGTTTGACAAGTATTTCTAGGAACATTGGAAATCAGGCAGGCAGATAATGGATTTAGAACATCACCTCATACCATATAACATAGTAAATTCAGAATCGGTATGTGACTTGAATATTTAATTAAAAGATGATCAGTGAACCAGATAAGATACTTTTTTATAGCTCTAGCTAGGGGGTAATTTGTCAACTAAACAAGGAATAAATGGGATTGTAAAAGATAAAGAAGATGATTTTGGTTACGTGAAATAAAATAACTTTTTTCATGAATAAAGCAAGAAGAACCAGAATGAAAAAAGAAATGTTTATATCAAATATCTATGTAAGGGTCTGATACTTTTGATATATAGCAAAATAAGAAATTTATAAGACCATAACCAAGTGCACAATGAAAAAGTGACTAAAGTATGTGGATAATAAGCTCTTGAAAGAAGAAACTATCAAGAACTATACAAGGAATGCTCCAAATCATTAATAAAAAGATTAATGCAAATCAAAACAAGCCTGGAGTTTTACCTCACACCCAGCAAATTACTAAAGAGGCCAAAAGGGAATAATTTATATTTTCATTGAAGGGGTTGCGTAAATTTGTTCTCCCTGGAGCTATGAATTGGTATTCCTGGAAAGCAAATTGTAATTTTGAAAGGAGAGTGACTGAAATGTCCTTACCCTTTGACTTACACCACTTCTAAGTATATTCCCTAAGGAGGTCAATGACAAGAAGAGAGGCCCTTTGGACAATATGTAGCAAAAATTTTTGTTGAAGCAAAGAAATCAAAACAAAATGGATGCCCATGGATTGGGGAATGATTAAGCGATTTTAAAGAAATGAATATAATTGGATACTATATTTCATTCACTGTAAGAAAGAACCACTATGACTAATACGGAGTGGAATGATAAGGCTTATAGAAGTGAGGCAAAATGCACCTACCCAACAGTCAACACTGAATGCTAGGAAATGGCCATGACTGAGATTTTACTGAAGTACCCACCTTACCACCTGTCCCCATGGCTTGGAGGTGCTAGTTTGAGGACTGAGGATTTCCAAAGACTGTTCCATGGCTTTTGGGCAGTCCAGCTACCAAAAAACACATGAAGCAGGGTCAATACTATATTCTTACTTCCCATGTCACTACCCTACTCAATAAATTCCTAGGGAGCCACTGGAGTTTATTGAGTAGGTTAGCGACATGGTCAGACCTGCATTTTTGGAAAGATCTTTTGGACAGTTTAATGGGAGATAGACTGGAGTGGGGAGTGACTTGTGTCAGGGAGAGAAACTAACACTAAGATTAATGAAATAAGAGAATAAGATTTCGAGGTGGCGTATAAGTATGGTCCTCTTATTTTATAGAGGGAACAGAGGTTCAAAGAAGGCAAAGATTATTTTAGCCAGTACCGTTCTTGGAAGATTGTCATCCTTTAATTTCTGTGTGTTGATTGATTGCCCAATGTCATACAGGAAATAAGTGGCTGAGCTGAGATTTGAACCCAGATCCTTCAACTCCAAAATTAGTCCTCTCACCACAAATACCATTGTATGATGTCCAGCTCAGGGCTGGGCACAGAGTCATTGGTCAGGAAATGATGTCCCAGAAAATGTTTTCCCAGAGTTGACTCAATTTTCTTTGAGTCAACAGTCACCATCTGGAGCCTGTTCCCTTGTGACAGCAAAACAGTGGTTGGTAACTTGAATTATCAAGGAAATAAGAGGGAAAGTCTAAAATGAAATTGTAATAAGGAGCAGTCAGTTAGGAAAGTATTTGGCTTATTGAAAACAGGGCACCATTTGCCACCTCATGAAATCCGTGGAGGTTAATGATAGAGGGGGCTTTATTCAGCAGATGCCAGCTGACGTGGCTTTGTGTCAGCACCCAGCTTTAGAGAGCTCCTAATAACTAAGGAGAGCAGGGATGGGGCAGGAACTTCAAACGATGGGGGTGTTGGTGAGCTGGGAGAAGGAGGCTGGCCCAGGCGTGACCAGGCTTAGAATGTGTACGTGTCTATGTGCTTCCAGTGTGACAAATTACATCGATGCTAGATCGATTCAAGTCAATATGCAGTTTTGTTTTGTTTTTTTAAATGTTTACTAGATATCAGCCGCCATAGTGGATATTGCAAACACAAAAGCAAAAATAACTGAAAATGTCCCTGCCCTCAAGAAACTTACATTCAAGTGGTAGAGGGAAGGTTACATTACACATAACTCATATAATAAATTTAACAAAATACACAGAGCGTGGCATAGCAGATGGAAAGCTGGTGTCCAAACCAGAAGAAGCTGAGTTCAAATTCTGTCTCTGACACATACTGGCTATGTGACCCTGGGCAAATTACTTAGCTTCTCCATGCCCCCAGGAAACTCTCTGAGAGTGTAAGTTATAGGAAAGTTACTGATCTATGAAGGAACAATAATTTCCCTCAACAAAAATTCTTTCAGACTTCTAGATTCCTTTAAATTGAGGGTGCCAACATGCACAAGGCCCAATTCCTCCACAGGAGTGTCAGCACTACAAACACTAGGCAAAGACAAGCTGGGAAGAACAAAACACTTGCTAGTCAGCATCTGTTCTCAGAAACAATAGAGCAGTCATCTTATTCTTGGGTAGCTACTGGGTGGCTGTAGGTGAAAGGCAAGTATAACAGAGTATTAGGAAGAAATCAGTGACTTTCTAACCCTTAAATTCCCCCATAGGCAGTGCAGAAATTCCCAGTTTTGTATATGGTAGGTGTCAATAAGAGGTTTTTTTGTTTTTGTTTTTGTTTTGCTTTTTTCCCCCTTTGCTAAATTCTCAGGATATTTCCAAGTCTTGAGAAAGCAGAATGACTTTAAACCTATAAATATATATTCCCATAATGTTAGAAGGGACGTCAGACACCATCCTGATAGGTCACTTGTCTCTCTTTTACCTGTGGCATATATATGTGTGTGTGTGTGTGTGTGTGTGTGTGTGTGTGTGTGTGTGTGTGTGTGTGTTCAATACAGCCTCAGTCCCACCTCGTATGTTTGTATGCTAAGTCTAATAAACCCAAAGACTAGGCAATCACTGCTACTCCTCTCTTCCCCCAACTCCCAGCTTCTTGCTTGTGCCGCATAGCTAGAGCTAAGTGTCCTAGGTCCCTGCCCCTCATTCCTCATTCTTTATTAGGCAATTCAGAAAACAACCTCCTCTCCCTGGTCCAGCCTAACAAGGGGTGACAGGCAGTCTCCTGTTAATGCCACTTTGGCTCTTTGTCTAAAACTCTATATGAGTCAGAACACTCAGGATCTTTGGGCCTTCCACGCCATACAAACACTATTGTACATCCTGTCTGAGACTACCCCTCTGTGTGCCACCCTCATGTAAAGGCAAAGGAGGCTTTCCACTGCTAAGGCGGCTCCCTTTGTCATCTGTTCTCCTCCCCTTGGGAGCAGCAAGAAAATTTTGTCCTTGGCTATCCCCATGTGTTGCTCTCTACTTCCTTCCCTTTAACCTTCCCTCTGCCTTTTCTGTCTCAATTCACTTCCCTCCCCATACATCCACAATATGCACTTGTTGAATACAGCAGCTTACTGTCCCCTGAAGTTGGAATTCCATCTCCAGTCCATGTTTATTCATGCCAAAGGCCTGGAGGACTGAGGTCCAGAGGAGTCAACACTAATTCCTTGAGAAGAGTTGACTTAGACTGAAAAAGCATAATTGTCCCAGGCTAAACTTGCAACTCCTGGCTATTAGATGTCCCCTTCTCCCTTTGTGGACTTCTCCAGAAGTTTCCTTCATGTATAGTTCTTTTCTGGGTTCTGAAGGTCAGTACCTTGTACTGAAGTCTTCTACATCTCCCACTCTCATGCAAATATGAACTTTTGTTATTATTAGTGGTATAATTAGAGCTTATAATGGCAGAGTTATAAACATGCAAGAAGGGAAGGGATAGGGCATGGGTTCTCTTCAGGTCATTCATATTTTTTTAATGTTCACTGTATATTTATCCATATATTATATTACCTAGTAGAAGAAAAAGTACTAGAAATTACTATCTCTGCCCTCAAGTATCTTATAAATCAGTTGCCTTAACAGAAATATTATGAAACCCAAGTAAAACCAAGTCAAATATTTTTCTTCTAGCTTCATTTTCTAAATAAATTGAGATAAAAATATTATGGACTTGACTGAAGGTAGTCTCTTTTGGGGGGCTGTATGGGACTGAAAAGAGCAATAGATTTCAAGCTGGAATTCAAGACCAAGCCTCCCTTCTTTAGATCTTCCTAGTTGTGTGATCGTGAAAAATTAACTTCCCGACTTGCAGCTCTCATTTACTTATTAACAAAATATAGTTAGTGTCACTTGGACTTCCCTGCCTACAAAATTGTTACAGGGGAAGTTATTTATACAAGTTGACTACTCCCTGAGAGAGAGGTGGGGGCTCACAGGGCAGATTGAGATATACATTTGCAGACATGACCAATGTGTTGATTTGTTTGCTTAATAATACTTATTTGTTAAAAGGTGTGTTTTTTTAAATGGAGAGAATTTGGGGAGGTACAGGGGACTAGTGATAGTGATACCTTTTTGGGAAAAGAAGATAAGAAAGAAAAGAGGGTCATGTAGTTTTGTTTTTTTTTTTTGCTGACATTCACAAAAGAACACAGGAGATACAGACAAACAGGACAGCTTTGACACTTGTCTTTTTTGTTATTTTGTAATGCAAAATGTACACAATAGAGATATGTGGTACAATTCTATTTTTCTGTTCTGTGCATATAGAAATGTTCACATTTATGGATGTATGTCAAAATCAGAATTAGAAAAACTGTAAAATTAATTTGTAAAAATTGAATAAAGTGCGTTATAATCCTTGAGATACTCACAAAATGGATGTTATCCATCTTAGGTCAAAAAGATCATTGTTTTGGGAGGAAGAATATGATATAGTACAGCGGTCTCTAAATAGGGGCCCAGGTTTGACTCCATGGAGTAGGTGATCGGCCCATCAGAGGATGGAAAGATCAGTTCTTTCTTAGTCTCTACTTGATAGCAATGGTGGGGTTTATCTTCCTAGTCTATTGAGAGGACCAAATGAGGTAATGTTTGTAAAGTGTTTTGTAAACTTTGAAGTTCTACATGAAAGTTAGGTAAGATGGTGGAGATTTAGACTAAGAAAAAAAAGTTCTCAGAGAAGCATCAAAAGTGAAAAAATTTTGAAGATCCCAACAGAAGACTTTAGTAATTAATTTTCGATTAACCCCATGGTCTTAGCCCCTGCAAAGGAAGAACACGACACTAAGACTTATCTGGGGTCCTTTCTCTTAGGATTGATTTCTGAGCTGGAAAGGGCCTGAAACCTTCCTTCTAGTAGGCCCTGTAGCCAGACAATGACCCCCTCTGCAATGTATCCAAAGAGTGGTCACTCACCCATCTTTGGTATCCATCACTTTTGTGAGAGGGAACCCACCATTTCCAACAACTTGTCACAACTTGGTAGAGCTCTAATCATTAGGCACACTTTCCTAACATCAGGACCAAAGCTTCCTCTTTGCAGCTTTGAACCCTGGTTTCTAGTTTTTCCCTCTTGAACCTGGAAGAACCCATATAGCAAAACCTTCAGGCCTTTTGTTGTCCTGGTTGCCTTTCCCTGGTTGCTCTCCAATAATGCCCTCCCCCCCCCAATATAACACCCAGAACTGAACACAATATTCAGGAAGTGGCCTGACCAGGACAGAGTACAATGGGATTCTGAGCTCTCCTGTCCTGGACACTGAGGCTTGATGTGGCTTGATGTGACCCCTCCACAGACAGACAGAATGAATCTAATCTTCAGAGAAAGGTCCACTTTCTAATCCAGCTGATCATTCCGTATGGAGCCTGCCAGACCTGCTTTGGATGTACTGTTTAATGAGCCAGCCCTGGGTTGTATTTGTTGTTCTCACCTCCCAAGAAAATCTACCCAGAACCAACGTTCCTGATTGGGAACAAATGCTTGGGTTTCTGCCAGATTCCATCAATAGACTATTAACTGTGAAGAACAGAAGGGCTCTTGGCAGATGAGAAAGACCAGGGCTCTTTGGGTACACCTGGCATTGGCAAATTTGCCTCCTACTGGAGTCCTGAAAAGAATATTGAAATTCGTGCAATTATCTTTGTAGAAGATGAATCCAAGGACTATATAATTTTCACGTGGCATAGAAGCTAAGGTATTCTTACTCAGTAGAGGGGAGCCTCTGAACTCCATGAGCCAGAAGCCTCCTTGGGGTGAGGAGGCAACCACTGTGGAAAGTTTAAGAATTGTTGGAAAAATCTCGTTAGAGGAGTGAAGGGAGTGCCAGCGACATGGACAGCCTAAAAGCTGGGTGACTAGAGAACGAGAGGTGGTGGCACGGATGTATTGGAGTCAGCTCAGCTGAGCTGATTGTTAAATTTTCAGTGTGAACATTTATACCATGGCAATTGGCAAATGCTACAAATCAGAGCTTAGCTTGCTGTTTTGTCGAGTGTCTAGACTTAAGAAAGTGATGGGCAAAGTGTTTGTTAATAACATAGATCGAACTTAAAAGTGTCATTTGTACTTTTTTTTTTTGGAGGGACAGTTGTTAAATATTTTCCAGCATACCACTAGTCTTCCTTCACTTTACCCCTGGGTGGTGGGCAGGAGCTATGACCACACAGAAAGGCAACACGTGTAAATCTGCCTATGATTGTTCTGATCGCCAGTCTCAGATTTGAACCCTGATCTTGGCTTACAGTATCATGACAGGAGGCTTTAGTAATATGACCCAAGGTAAATAAGTTTTAAAAAAAAAGCAGGGTAGTCTAGTGGAAAGAGTCTGAAAATCAAAGGACCTGGGTTCAAATCCAACCCCTTACACTTGCAGCCTATGAGTTTAGGCCAGCCACTTAACCTCTCTTGATCTCAGTCTCTTCCCATGTAAAAGGAAGGCAATGGTCTACATAGTCTCTGAGGTCCCTTCAGACTTAAATGAGGCAGCTAGGTGGTGCAGTGGATAGAACACTGGGCCTGGAATCAGGAAGACCTGAGTTCAAATTCAGCTTCAGCTTCCTCAGCTATAAAACAGACAATAACTGTAGCTACCTCACAGCATTGTTGTAAGGATCAAATGAGAGAATCTTTGAAAAGAGCCCAATGTGGCTCATAGTACACATTTAATGCATGTCCTCTCCTTTAAATCTACAGAAATGATCAGGAACAGCATATTTCAATAACTCCAGTGGGTTTTAAACCAGCACTGTAGCTGGTTAGGCGAGCATCGTCTCATCCTCTAAATTTCAGTTCCAATGCTATGAGTTTAAACTCTGTCCTCTTGTTACGTTGGGGCTTTAGAGGAGCAAGGCATTAATGAGAGGTTGGCTATACTTCCTGGAGCCATAGATGAAAGCTTTTGGCTTACGGAGACTGAAGAGGAGCATTATTACTGTTCTGCCTTAATTAAAGGTATCGTACTTGGAGTCGTATGCCATTTAGTACGGCATACACCGGTGGGGGCTCAGAGCTATCATTTGGACAGATGGTAACCTAAATAATATTCTGAACTGAGGTTTAGCTGAGAGGTATTGGATATTACGAAAAGTTCCCATAGTGTTATAATTATAGCCCTAAGCCCACAGCAACAACTGGTACTCAACCCTTTCCAAAGCACTTTTATAGGCTTTATCTCATTTGACCCTCAAGATAGTGGTGGGAGGTAGAATTATCAATATTTCAGAGTAGCAAACTGACCTTTAGAGAGAACAAGGGACTTGGGGAAGATCACACAGGCAGATAATGCCAGTCTGAATCCAAGCCCTTGGACTTAAGGTGTATGGGCAGCAGCCCATACCTCTGTCTGTCTGTCTGTCTATCTATCTATCTATCTATCTACCTATCTAACCTATCTATCTACCTATCTGACTGTCTCTATCTTTCTCTGTCTGTCTATCTATCTATCTACCTATCTATCATTTATCTATCTACTTATCTGCCTATCTATCTACCTATCATCTATCTATCTACCTATCTGCCTATCTATCTGACTGTCTCTGTCTATCTATCTCCCTATCCCTATATATCTATTTACCCATCAATTTGTCTCTCTAGATCAAGAGAGAGACATTCTGGCATATATGTATATAGACAGATATGGATATATAAATGGAGACATATAGGTAGATATAGATATATTGTGGTATAGATAGAGATATATAGAAATAGACATTTGTGTGTGCATATAAATATACGTATGATGTGAATATACAACCACATACATCCATATACACACGTATATGACATACTAGCAAGTCTGTGACTCGGGGCACTGTAGTAACACCCCACCATCCATAACCTGGGACAGTACAATGGAATTGTGTCGGAAGGATGTCCTCCAGGCTAGGGGAACGGAGTCCAAGAAAAACAGGTAATGAAGCAAACCCTGGACAGGGCCAGCCTCAGCAGCGTAAATAAAAATGAGCTGCAAGAGGAAGCCTTCCAAGACTAGGGAGAGAGCAGGGCCAGACACCAGATAGATTAAGCAGGTCCTGAAAACACCAGCTTGAGATGGTGTCCTGGCCCCGCGGTAGACAGAGGGCTCAGCTTCTCTGGGAAGGAGCTGCAGGGAGAGGGAAGCTTGGGACTTTTTCCATCCCAGAGAAGTGACATTTTAGAAAGGTTTCCATTCCAAGGTTATTAAAATAAAAAATATGTCAGGAGTCAACTTCAGTCATCTGGAAAATTCACATCTTGCCTGTGGAAATTCTTATGACTCCAGCTTTGCCAGGGAGTGAGGTATCAGCGAGAAGAAGAGGTGGGGTGTCGGGAAGAGTGGCGGTGGGAAGGCAGGAAGACCGGGTTCAAATCCAGGCTCCAGCACTGGCTGTCTGTGTGACCTTGCCAAAGTTGGCTAACTTCTCTGAGGCTGAGTTTTCTCATTTATCAAACAGGCCTAATGATGCTTTCACTGGCTCCCTCACAGGGCTGGTGCTCAGCAAACTCTAAAGCGCCGTGAATGTTGGAGTTACTATCATAGCCATGGAGAAGTCACTTTGCTTTACTGAAACTTCTGTAATAAGGCTGGGGCTTTTATGGAGACATATCCTTCAGGAAATAAAGGGCCACGGTTCAAGGATTATAACACCAATAACCCACATTTTGATGATAGTTAGCATTTTAAGATTCCTTTGCAAACTTGTCTCACTGAATCTTCACAACAAGCCTGGAAGGAAGTTGCTATTATCAGTCCCATTTTACAGATGGGGAAACTGAGGTAGGAAGAGGTTTAGTGACTTGCTCAGGGTCCCACAGTTTGGAAGTTTCTGAGGCAGGATTTGAACTCAGTTCTTCCTGACCCTGGTCTCTCTACTGACTTGAATGTCACATAGTAGCCTGCTCTGCTTCCCTCCCAGAGCTGCTAGGACAGTATCAAGCACCAGGAGGGACCTCAGAGGTCTTTAGACCAGTGCCTTCCTTGTAGGGGGAGAAAATGGAGAGGAAGAAACTTCCTGCAGGGGACACAGGCAGTGAAGAGAGGGTAGCCTTTGATTAGTAGGCAAAGTGATGAATTTGGACTCAGGAAGACCAGAGTTCAAATCCTTGTTTAAATACATTCTTAGTGACCTAGTGCACATCTCTTGGAACCTTGGCTTCCCATCTATAAAATGAGATAGATGATACCTAAAGTCAGATGCATTGTTGGGTAGTGGAGGGAGAGCCTGAGATCACAAAGACTGGGTTCAAATCCTACCCTGGCGACCTGGAAGTATGACCCTAGACTCCAGCTCTCATGGCCCAGGAAACTCTCCAAAACACCTCTAGTTTCTGCATCACAGGTTCATTGAACTCATGTGAACCCTGGAGAAGTGTCAGCCATTATGACTGTTAGGATTTGGATCCAATTCCTGTGACTCTAAACTCAGGAATCTTTCCACTGTATCCCAGTGCCCTGTTACAGAAGGGGAAACTGAGGCACAGAGACAAAATTTACTAGATTCCACAGACTGCTGGTGGGTTGTAGAGCCAGGATGCAAATACATCTTCTAGCCCTACTCTGCCTTGCCTGGGGGAATACCTCCATTCTCCAATGATGCTGAATAGTTAGGGGCCATGAGACACGGTCTAGGAATTTTCTATCCAAAATCATTAGAATTAAAAAAGATGGCAGGACTTAGCGCCAATCATTCAGAAATTTTTCTAAAAGGCGTGACACATTTTCCTTCCTTGTCTTTTTTTTTAATTTTTATTTTTTCAACGTATGAGGTAACATGAGAATCAGGCATGGAGCTGTGGTCAGAAAGCTGACCTTGGAATTGGGAAGATTCAAACTCAAGACCTGCTTCTGACACATTCTGACTTTAAAACCATAGTCAAGGTACAACCTCTCAATGCTTCAAGCAGCTCTCTGAAACTGTAAATTAAAACACAGTAGCTCATCTGACCAAACTGGCTTTCTCTCTATTGCTAACACATCACACTCTATGTCCCATCTCTGTGACTTTCTCCTGGATATATGCATTACTTAGAATGGACTCCATCCTCACTCCTGCCTTGGAAAATCCCTCGTCTGCCTTGAGAAATAGCTCCCGAACCAACTTCCACCTGAAGCTTTTCCTGATCCCAACTGCTTGTGCCCTCCTTCTCAAAGTACTTTGTACCTACCTCCATTTTTATTTATTATTTTTAACATTCTTTCCCTTTTCAAATTTGAGTTCAAAATTCCCTCTTTCCCTTCCACACCCCCCCACCCACTAAGAAAGCAAGCAATATGATATCACTTTTACCTATGAAATTAGGCAAAACGTTTCTATATTTAAAAAAGAGCAAGACAAATGAAGAAAATCAGCAAATTATTCTTCAGTTTACACTCAGGGCTCACCATTCTCTCTCTGGAGGTGTATAACATTTTTTCTTTGTGAATCCTGTGGAATTGTCTTGGATCACTGTATGAATCAGAGCAGTTAAGTCCTTCACAGCAGATGATTACAATGGTTGTTACTGTTCACAGTCATCTCCAGGTCCCTCTTTATTCATTCTGCATCAGTTCATATAAGTCTCCCCAGGGTTTTCTGAAGTCATCCTGCTCACCATTTCTTATAGCACAATAGTATTCCATCATGATCACATGCTAAGATTTACTCAACTATCCCAGCTGATTAGCGTTCCATCAATTTTCAATTTTTTGCCATCACAAAAAGAGCTACTAAAAATATTTTTGTACATATTGGTCCTTTTCCTCTTCCTTTGATCTCTTTAGGATATAGACATAGCAATGACGTTGCTGGTTCAAATGACATTCACAATTTTATAAGCGCTTTGGGCTCAGTTCCGAATTTTTCTCTGGAATGGTTGGACCAGTTCACTACTCCACCAAGAGTTCATCAGCATGCTTATTTTTCTTCAAGCCCTCCAGCATTTCTCATTTCTAATAGAAGTGAGGTGGTACCTCAGTGTTGTTTTAATTTGCATTTCTCTAAACAATAATGATTCAGAGCATTTTTTCATATGACTTTATATAGCTTTGATTTCTTCTTTTGAAAACCACCTGTTCAGATCCTTTGACCATTTATCAATTAGATAATGGATTTTTTTTTTTATAAATTTGACTCAGTTCTACACTGAGTATATATTTGAGAAATAAGGCCATTATCAGGGAAACTTGCTGTAAATTGTTTTTGTATTGCTTCATTATCTCTGGTGCCTTTTAGCAAAAATGTATTTTTCCTAAATATCTCTTTTAATTAAGTCTAATTTTGCTTTTACTTGTTTCTGAGATCATGGTTGCTATTCCTGTCTTTTTATTTCAGCTGAAGCATATTAGACTCTGCTCCAGCCTTTTGTTTGAGAAAGAAAGAGAGAGAGACAGAGAGACAGAGAGACAGAGAGACAGAGAGACAGAGAGAGAGGAGACAGAGACAGAGAGACAGAGAGAGGAGAGAGACAGAGAAAGAGGGAGAGAGACAGAGAAAGAGGGAGAGAGAGAGAGAGAGAGAGAGTGTGTGTGTGTGTGTGTCTTTCTGTTTCAAGTGTGTCTCTTGTAAAACCTTCTAGTGTTTGTTTCGCCATTGTAGGTTATACCAAATTTGGATTTTATATACTTTTCAATCATATCAGCTAAATGTCCTTCTGTGCCTGTTCTGTACTTTGTCAAAAGCTTTATTGCATCAATTGGTAAAATTATGTGTTAAGCATTTTTAAAAATATGACCAATTATGTTAATAACTCCACTAATGTTGAACCATCCTTTGATCTCTGATACGGCTCCAATTTGACAACGCTGAATTATATTTTTGATAAATTATTGTAGTTTTGCCAAGATTTTATTTTAAAATTTCAAAACAATATTTCTTAATGATATTGGCATATAGTTCTCATTCTTTGTTTTATCTTTCCCTGGTTTAGGTCTTTGGACTGCATTTCTCTCATAAGAAGAGTTTAGTGCAGTTTTTTAGAATGGTATATGTATAATAATTCATTTTAGTTTTTTAAGCATTAGATAGAGTTCTCCGGTAAATGCATCTGGCCCAGATCTCCAACCCCTTCCCATCCAAACCACCCCTGCTGAACTTTATAGCAAGTTCAATTTCTTTCCAAAAGTGCTTATTTAAGATCTCTATCTGGTATTTGGTTAGTTGGGTCTTTCATAGTTTTTTAATCGATAGTGCTCTTTCTTTTGAATTCTCAAGGAGAATTTTTGCATATAAATACGTTCGGTAAATTGTGGAAATTATTTTTAATTTCTTTTCTGCTGTCATTTCATTTTGTACATTTTCAATCTGTTAATCTGATTTTCTTCCCTTAATTTTTTTGATTGGGCAAAATTCTCCAAATTGCGTCAACCCTTTCAATGAGCTGTTCTATGGCATGTTTGGTGTTCCATTTCTGTTCCCTCCTCTGATTCCAAGACATACTCATCTCTGCTTATTTGGGGATTCATTTTATTCTTTTTTTTAAATTCTTTTTTCCTTTTTGGAGGGGGGAAGGCAGGGTAATCGGGGTTAAGTGATTTGCCCAAGGTCACATAACTAGTAAAAGTGTTAAGTGTCTGAGGCTGGATTTGAACTCAGGTCCTCCTGACTCCAAGGCTGGTGCTCTATCCATTGTGCCACCTAGCTGGCTTCGTTTTATTCTTCATGTCCCCAGAAGGCAAGAGGCAGAATTTACAAGGAGGCATATTTCAATGTTACGGTTTCTTGAGGTTTATGGCACTTGGTGGCACAGGGATGGAGGTCTGGGTCTAGAGTCAGGAAGATCCGAGTTCAAATCCAGCCTCAAGGACTTCCTAGTTCTGAAATGTTGGGCCAGTCATTTAATTTCTGCTTCAGCTTCCTCACCTGTAAAATGGGTATAATACTGGCACCTTTTGTGTGAGGACCAAATCAGAGAACATCTGGCAAGCTCTCAGCACGGTACCTAGCACAGAGAAGGTGCAACAGAAATGTTTCCTCTTCTCCTGCCCCTTCCCTTGATGGGAACCTAGTCTGGCTACTCTCCAAGAGCTTCACTGCTTGGCTCAGCCCCCACCCACAGAGAATTGTCTCCTTCTGGCTGTTAACAAATCATCCGGCCCCAAATAGTAGAGATAGCAAAGTGGTTTAATTAGCAAAGGCACAGAGATGTCAGCAGCAGCTGTGGCAGTGAGCAGCTCTCCCTCTCCAGGGCCAAACTCAATTCTGTGGCTGACTGGCCAGAAAGGGAACCAGGAAGTCACTGACTTACCGTAAAATTCCCCTCTCCCTGCCCTCCCGAAGGGACAGCCTCTCCTCCACTCTGTGCACTTTCTAAGGGAGCTGGGGGCTGATAGGAATTTCATCCAGGGGAGGCCCCCACTTGGGCTGGAAGGAAAGCAGGAGTCCAGGAGGAGACTGGTTCCTATTCAGCCTACTCTGCCTCTAGCTGTGTGACCCTGGGAGCCTTTACCAGGTCTCAGTTTCCTTATCTGTAAAGTAAGAGGGTTGGACCAGTTGGCCCCTGAGATCTTTGTGATTCTAGAGCTATGACCCTCTGACTTCTCTGGATCTCAGTTTCGTATCTAGAAATTGCTGAGGTTCAAATAAATGCCCTCATTGCCTCTTCCTTCTAATTCCTGTGGTCCTTTAAGACTCCGAAGGGCAGCCTTGAAGGAGAATAAGAAGTTTGGAGAAAAACAGCACAGAGACAAAAAGGAGAATCCAGAAGAGAAGGGGAGGAGGGTAGTATTTACTATCTGATATGCTTTTAAAATATAATCAGTCTGAGAGCTGAGGATCCTTGTTGTAATCTGGACTGCAGAACCTCAGGAGTCAGAGGGAGAGATGGGCCTCTGAGTGACTGCCCCATGTCAGCAGTGCGGGGCCCTGGGTAATCGCCTCTCTTTGACATACCCCAGGAGTGGCCTGGGAGAGCCAAGAATGGCCCGTCGTCACAAACGGGCAAACTGTCTGCAAACAGTTCCAGCCGATGGGCCCAGGCTGAGCCTGGGGAAAAGGCAACGCCAGGCAGAGAACTGCTGATAGGGAGAGTGGTGAGGCCTGCCTCCCGAGCTCAGGGGTTCCTCAAACAAGCCTCCTCCTCCAGATGACTCTAATAACCCCCGGCACACGTGTCCTGACCCCTTGGCTCAGTACAATATGTGTAACCAAATAAAAGATCTCTCCAGATTCGGAGATTTACTGTTTTTGATGGGAAAAGGCCAAGCAGGTGACGTCATCTATATTCCAAATCTGAGCAGCTGCCAAGAGAGGGGATGTTGTGCCGGATAGAGTGATCTTTTTCCCTGCTTCTTCTTTCCTTTATGAAATAATATAAAGGCTTTGGCATGGCTGGTGACTCTTTAAAAAATTACCTAAATAAAACAATTGATTTAATAAGTTCACAGATGGGAAATTTAAGTTTGAATTTGACACCTGAGTCTGGTGAACCGTATGACTGTGGTCATCTAATTGAATTTGTCCAGTAAAAAAAGACTGAAATCCTGTTAGATTTAGTTAAACAAGTCAAGAACTATGGGAGATTTTCTGTTCTTAAACAGGGCAGCTCAGAAGAAGAAACAATGCACTGGACCTGGGACTTGGAAGAGGTTTGGAAAATAGGTCCATGTCATTCACACACACACACACACACACACACACACACACACACACACACACACCACCTCCCCTTGGATTATTGCTTTAAAATGTTACATTGCCAGGCACTGTGCTATGCACTAGGGCAGTGGTTCTCAACCTGTGGGTCACGACCCCTTTGGAGGTCGAATGACCCTTTCACAGGGGTCACAGGGGTCTCCTAAGACCATCGGAAAACACATATTTCCGATGGTCTTAGGAACTGAGACACTGCTCCTCTATCTGTCTCCAGGCAGGTCTGTCCACATGCAGATACGCCCACATACAAGTATTAAAGGATCACGATATTAGGAAGGTTGAGAACCACTGCACTAGGGGTAAAGAGAAAGGGAAAAACAGAGTTCCCTGGCCTTAGGAAGCTCATTATCTAACGAAGGACATACTATTCAATCAACTGTGCACATAAATATGAATATTTACATACGTACATATATGCACACATTATATCTAACCATAACGTGCATATGCACATATATAATCATGCTATATATCATGTACTATGTGTATACATGTATATATACATGCATACACATATCTATGTAACGGGAGATCAAAGAACAAATGTTCTTTGTAGGAGCCTCGTTTCCATGCTTAGAAGTGATTTCTAAGACTCACTGAGGCATTATCCGCTTCTTCCAAACTCCAGAAAAGAAATGGGTTGGAATCCTGTCTACACGGCTATTTCTCTGCTGCTCCAGAGGGTTTGGGGCTCTCTTTTCCGATGACATAAAATACCAATTCTCTTCTCTGGTGTTCAAAGCCATCATTCCCAGTTCTCCCCTAGTCAATCCACAAGCACTTATTGTATATGAGGTACTATGTTAAGCTGGGGACAAAAAGAAAGACAAATCCATGATGTCTTGCCCTCAAGGAGTTCAATCTAATGTGGGAGACAGTAGGCAGATAACTAGAAACACTCTCTCTCCTTCTCCCTCCCCCCCCCCCCATATATATATATACACACACACTCATATGTATCATGTACTGATTTTATATATATATATACATATTATGTGCTGATTTTATATGTGTATTATGTACTAATTATAGATATACACATATGTATGTATATATTTATATATACATACATATATATGCACACAGACACACACATACACTGATTATATGGAGGTTAATCTAATTGGGGCAGGTATTTGCAGCTGGAAGGAGTGAGGAAAATCTACCTTCCCAAACTTAGTCCATGCTGCTCTCCTTCACACACCCCCTCTGGTCCCAGACAAGTGACCTCCTGGCTGACACGGCCTCCCACCTACCTGCCTGTATCTTGTTTGTACGTAGCTGTTGGCACGTTGTCTTCCCCACCCATCCACCCCAGACTGTGATCTCCCTGAAAGCAGGGATGTCTGTTAACTCTCTATCTGATCAGCACAGTGCCCAGGAGCACGCTGCTCCCAATGTAAAGAGTGGGGGGCATGGATTATGCCACCCTACCCAAAGGTAATCACCACTTTATTGGGTGAGGGCACTTCTTAGGGGATTTAGTCAATCGCAACTAAATATGAACAAGATTTAGACATCTGGATCAAAGACCATTTCAATTTGGTGCAACAGGGAGTTTGTTCTGACATTGTGTGAAGGACTTGGTCACATCTTGGGAAAATTATATATATATATATTTTTTAAAGGACAAAAACCAGAAGCTAATTTGGAACCAGAAGTAGGAATGTAGCTGAACAGTTGAGCTGAAAAGACTGGGAAGCCCCAGAACCAGAGGAGAAAAGAGGGGCGGGAGGATATGGGCTACGGGGAAGAAGGGAGAGACGAAGAAGGGTGTCTGCGAGGAGGCGGCAGGCTAAGTCACCCTTGTACTCACCTTCTCAAAGACTGAGGGAATTTCCAAGAAAAGTTTCTTTCCCTAACTTCCTCTCCCAGCCTTCCCCTTTCTCAGAATAATGTTTGTCAATGCCTAGAATAAAATACACAGGATTACAAAAGAAACCAAATATACTGAAATTCAGCTGTCATAGCTAAAATAATAAACAAGTTCAGGGACCCCGGGGTTCAGAATCCTTGTCTAGTGGATTAATAATAGTAATAATAACAGTATTAGTGGTTTCCCATTGCACAGAACACGGTGGTCGGGCTGGCAAAGGCTCAGCTCAGAGACGGAAGGTGAATGCATCGACTGGGGAGTCAGAGAAGTAATAGTCAAACATGTCCCAGGGACAGCAGGGAGCAGAGTGGATGCAGACTTTGAGTTTTGTTTTTGCATCAGCTTGCAGCAGTGGGTGTGTTGCTGTTTTAATGAACTATAGTTAATTCTGGATGGAAGGCTATGCCTCTCTCTGTTTGGCCAAATGCCCACGTTACCTGGTCAGAGCAATGATGTGTGGGTGGGTGGGTGTGTTTGGGGGGGTGGGTGGTGCCTGCGTACGGTGTGAAAGCTAAGAAAGTTCCCAGAGCAGAATAATCAGGGTACATCTGGTTTGAGGGGCTGGCTTGGCATGGCTTTTTTTAATTCACTTGACGTTCAGTACATATCTTTCTCCCATTTATGGGGGGCTGGGGAGAAAGGCTGGACTTTCATGTGCAGCGCTTCAAAACACTTTGTTCTCTGTATTTATTTACCAGGCCATATTATATAACTTAACCGTGGGTGTCACTGCTGAGGGCAGCTGGTGGCAATACTTCAAAAGCTGTTTATTTCATGGTACCTGGACTGTCACTATCTGATGTCCTTCCTAGGTGGCCTTGGCTTAGCAAGGATGGCTCTGAGAGGGGTGTGCCGTTTCGAGGGTGCTGGCAGTTAACCTGGCAGCACCAGTAACTAGTGCCAATGCTTTCTTTTAGAATTATGCTAGAGACTGAAAGCCAAAAATTGTTTGGAACCTAAATCTTAGGGGTCCAGAAGGCAGGAAGCAATTCAGAGGGACACTTGCTTTTGGTCTAGGTGACCTCAGCTACAAAGCTTCCTAAAACTTTCCTGAGACTGTAAGGGTGAAACAGTTTTTAGGGAGAAGAAATCATGTCCTCGGGAGGTTGAGCCAGCCAGGCTTAAGGGATGGAATCCTTGACTTGGCCATCCAGAGACCTCATTTCCAACTCTGGCTTTGAGACTCACTAGCTGGGCAAACTAGGATAGGATGCTTAGATTTTTCACCTTTAAAATGAGTATGGTAATAATAACTCTGTAGGTACTATGGGCGTCAGCGTGAAACAGTGGCGAAGACAAGGCAGACGGAGCTGAAAGGCCCCGGGTTCAAATCCCACTTTGCCACTTACTATCCCTATATCTGATCTTGGCCAAGCAGCTTAGCCCCTCTGGGCCCAGATTCCTCATCTGCAAAATGAGGGAGCTGGACTAGGGGACCCTAAGTTTTCTTCAAGCTCCAAATTTATGATTCAGTAATCCTATGATCTCTATCAGAGGGTCATGAAAACAAATTCTTTGTCAACTTTCATGTAATCCTTGGATTTCTAGGCTTGGAATGAGGAAGGCTAGGGCTCAAATGCCACTTCTGATAGAGTTCAGATGCTAGATGTGTATTCAGAAAGCTCTCAGTTCAATTGCTACCTCTTCCTCTTGCTGACAGTATGACTTTGGGGCAAGTGAACCTCTGGGAGCCTCAGTTTCTCTATCTGTAAATTCTGTCTGTGGCATCATCTGTTTCAGATGGCTACCTTACAGGTGGCTGCCATGTTAGGAGACTCCGGTGAGGCGACTCTGGCTTTATGGTTGCTAATTCAACAATGTATGAGGCAGGTCCCTGCAGGGCTCAGCCATTGGAGAGAACTTCCAAGTTCCTTAGACATCTAACAAAGCCTCGTGGCAGCAGGAAAAGGAACCGAATTCAAGCCAGATTGTGCAATGATTCCTCTTATTATGACTTAATTGCATCCTGTATGGGTAAGGTCAGAGATGGGGTCAGACAGCGTTCCTTCTGTCCTGATTTAGCCAATGGAACTCTTTCACGTTTATGTGGAAGAAGGCATGTTTGTAAACCTGAGGTAGCAAAAGGAAGTTGGCTTGGGAATTGGAGGACCTGGGTTTGAAGTGAAACTTTTGAAGGCAGCCACATTTCTCTTTTCCCTTTCCATTGAATTCCCAGCACTTAACCCAGGGCCTGGTATACAGCAGGTGCTTAATGAATGCTTGCTTGCTTCCTTGATCTATAGAAATAAAGGGATTGGAAGAATTAAATTATCTTCAGAGTGCCTTCTGGTCCTAAAACCTTCTGACTGGATGAGCATACTGGTTTACTTTTCCCTTCTGGGCCTGGGTTGATGTGATTCATTTGTAAAACTGGCAGGATGTGACCAGATATATCAAAGGATCGTTGAGCTAGAACAGGAAAGGACCATACACACCATCTGACCCAACCTCCATGCTATAAAGGAGGAACAGACCAAGTGACTTGTTCAAGGTCACACAGGGAGTACGTGTCAGAAGTTGGATTTGATCCCACATTTCTGACTTACCAATCATGGGTATTTCCTCTGTATCACATGGGTCAAATCCCTCTACAAATGCTCTGATTCCCCTCTGACACACACACACACACACACACACACACACACACACACACACATCAAAATCCAATTTTGTCATTATGTTGGCAAGAAAGGATTGTATGCCCGCACAGCACAGCCCCCATAGCTGGGTCTGTGGGACAACGCCATTCTCCCAGGCAACCAGCCATGACTGGAAGCTTAGCTGATCATTTTGTTCCCCTAAGCCAGGGACTAGTACCCTGGAATAAAGGGATACGGGCCCTTGGACAGACTTTCTGCAAGGCAAACTCGTAGAAAACCCTACCCTTCCAGGGCTCCTTCTTCATGTACCTCACCTCCTCCATGGTTTTTGTCACTGGTCCTGATGGGGTGGTTACCATGGACACAGTATCACCAAAGTGCAAGCTTTAGGGCCTGCTCTTCCTGCAGAATTTCATGCCCCTTGGCAAAACTGCTATGACCAAATGGATGTGGCATGTTCTCCTTGCAGCTGTCAAATAGATTCAATTAGCTTGGGAACTAAGCATTTCAGCAAAGGCAACGTGCTTATTAGCCAAATTGAGCATGTCCTATGGCCTCACTCTAACTTGATTCATTTTAATTCAAGGAGCATTTATTAAATGCCTGCCGTCAAAGGAGCTAATATCTGTAAACGGTGCTCAGCATTGTGCCTGTCACTTAACCACAAGTCACTCATGCTCCCATCGATTGGCAACAATAGGGCGAGTCCTACTGGGTCATTGTTTGGGCCCAGATTGACTCACAATGAACGCAAATGGGGCAGCCAGGTGGCACAGTGAACAGAGCACCAGCCCTGGAGTCAGGAGGACCTGAGTTCAAATTCAGCCTCAGACACTTAACACTTACTAGCCGTGTGACCTTGGGCAAGTCACTGAACCCCAACTGCCCTGCCTTCCCTCCTCTAAAAGTAAAAAAAAAAAAAAAAAAAGAATGCAAATAGTCATTATTTTTTTTGGGCAGAAACCCTGAGGATCTTTCCCTCCCAGATCGATTTTTAAAATTTATTTGTATTTTGGGAGGAAGAGGTAAAGAGGCCATCCTCTGCCACATTTCTTGTTAAGCCTTAATCACTGAATGGGCTTTGCCTCAGTCAAACTGAGATCTGTTGAAGAACTTAAGTTCCCCAGTGCATCCTGGGTCATCTCTAGTCATCCTGATCTATATATGGTCACTGGACCAGATGACTCTGGAGGAGAAAAGTGAGGCTGGTGACTTTGTGCAACCCTCCCTCACTTAAATCCGATTCACTTATATGTCATAGCATCACCTCCCTAAAGTCAAGGTCCTCTTGAAGAAGCAAGGACAAAAAGCAGCAATTTCCTTGCTACATGGCAGGGACTTTGTTAGGCACTGGGGATAGGTACAAAGCCAGAAAAAAATCCCTGCCCTCAAGGGGTTTATATTCTGACAGGAAGGATGCAACGTATATATAGGTAAGTAAATACAAAACATAATTTTCAGTACTCAAAGGTACAAAAGTCATTTTTAAGAAGGAGAAAGCCCTAAAAGAATGAAGATGAAGAATGGCTTTGTGGAGAAGGTAGTACCTGACTTGTGCTTTGGAAGCATCCAAAGACTCTAAGAAGGGAAGGCCTCCTGTGTTTCAGATACAGGGGCCCACCTAGAGCAGAGGCTGCTGAGCTTGGGTTCGTGAATTTCTTTTTTTTTTTTTTAATGGTTCGATCACTCCATTTTGCTATAATTGGCTTCTTTGATAATTCTGTGTTTATATTTTATGCCTTTAAAAACATTGCTCTGAGAAGAGGTCCGTGAGCTTTACCAGATTGCCAGAGGGGTCCAGGGTAATAAAAATACTGCTGTGGAAGGTGGCGATGGAACCTGGACACCGTCTTCTGGGGGGAAACTCATACAAATCCTGCCCTTTCTTTTCCCTCTGCCCACTAGCAGATTAAAGTGTCTTCTCTCTTGATGTGTGGTCACCATGGACATGGGCTCTCAATGTATGGTTTCAGCCCTTATTCTCTGCAAACTTTCATACCATGCAGTGAAATTGTTGACTGAATAGATGCAGGGTGTTCTCCTTGCAGCTGTCGAAGAGATTAAAAGAATATGGGGAACTAAGCTTTTCAGCAACTGAGAAATATGAAGACAACGTGTTTATTGACCAAATTGAGCACCCTCTTTGTCCTCAACTCAACTCTCAGGACTCAACCACTCAAATGGATTGGTGATCTCATCAATGTGGGTATGTCATCCACAAATGGGAGCAGCTGGAGATCCTCAGCATTTAGGGGGAACCCATCTTCAGCCTCCATTCTACATGCAGGCTCCTCCGTGACTTTTGGTGAGCAATCAGCTCCCTGGTTTATTCCATGAGTGACATTAGTGATCCCCACCCAGCTTCTCTTCCATAGAATATCTTTCAAATTATCTTGTATAATTTTCACAAATTCATTAGAGATGACTTGTTGAAAGAGAGCCTTTCAAAGTGGCGTTTTGCTCAACTGAGTTTCTTAGTCAGCAGCAAACACAACTGGAATCTTGTATTCTCTGTCTTCCAGTCAATTGTGTGATTGTAAAGATGTGGGGCCTATGGAAGAATATGAGTCACAAAAGCTTGCCTGTTCCCTTTTAATACAATCATCAATGGTGTCTTCCATGCCTGTGCACATCACTCTCACGCATATTTGTCGAGCCATAGAAAGAGAAGAAGCATGGAGAAGAGGAGAAAAAACCAGCTTTGGAGCCAGGGAGACAAGTTCAGGTCCTGCCTCTCACATATCCTGGTGGTGTGACCCTGGATCAGTCACTTGACTTCTTATTACTGTAGGCGACTCTTTAAGACTATACATTGTAAAAAAAGGTTCTGACCACTTTGGGAAAGAAAAAAGGAGTTTTCTCACCCTGTACCCAGTAAATCAAAGTAGGATCTTGTATTCCCTACATCTTTCATTTCTGTGATTGTTAAAATGGAGTCTATCCCTACAGATGAGAAAATAGGCATATGGGTCATCTGTCATTGATATTCTCTTAGAAGTTATTTTAGGTAATTAATAAGGTCCAAGATTTTTTTCCCCATATCTTTAAAATCTTTCTTTTCTTCCAATACTTTGAGAATCAGCTCCTCAATGCTCTCAAGTTTGGGCCATCTTTCAGCAGCAGATCTCTTTAGGATATATTTGGTTTGTTTCTACTGGATCTTTTTTCCCATGTATATCCTCTTGTCTACTTTGTCCCTATGAATAACCAGCGTTGTGATGTCAGATTCCCAATGGAGCAGCCCTACTCTCCTTAATGGTAAAAAGAATGTGACATAAAAATCGCTGAAAAGCATTTACATCTTGCATTTCTTTGATCTCCTCCTTTCTTCCTCATCCTTAGACATTCTCAGCATGGTTTTACTTAGACCTCTCACCAAACTTGCCTTAAGCTCATTGCTTCCTCCACTGCTTTTCTCTGTTAACGAAGCAATACTACTCATACTCGGCCACCATGCTTGTCTGTCAGATCTTACAAATGAAATTAAATTCTAAACAGGTGTTACCTGGGCTCCTGTTTCTGCTTGACAAAGTAAGGCAAACATTTCCTGACCAAGGTGGTTTTAAGCCCTCTTTGTCTCCTTATGGCAATTGATTTACATTAAATATTTTTATGGAACAGACTTCCTTTCCTCCCTCTATTTCCCATTATTGTTCAGCAACTTCTTTTTGCAAATAGGCTAGGTTGAGATTATTTTAATTATTCCCTAGATTTTTTATTTCTGTTTTTTTAAGAATTATTTTTCTTACTTTGAATTTATTTTGATCTTTTTTTTACCAGAGAAGTCAGCAGTCTAACTATATGGAGGGATATAAGAATCATTCCCTCATCAGTAATGAATTATTTTGTTGTTGTTATCATTATTTAGTTATTCCAATCGTGTTTCACTCCTTGTGATCCAATTTGGGATTTTCTTGACAGAAAGACTGAAGGGATTTGTCATATCCTTCTTCAGCTCATTTTACAGATGAGGAAACTGAGGGAAACAGGGTTAAGTGACTTGCCCAGGGTCACATAGCTAAATTGAGGCCAGATTGGAACTCAGGAAGATGAGTCTTTCTAACTCTGTGCCTGACAGTCCGTCCACTGAGCTACCCACTGTAGAAAATGAGTTATTTTCCAACTGTTAAAATATACTTGATTTCTTCTTCTTCTCCTCCTTTTCCTCCTCCTCCCTCTCCTTCTTCTCCTTCTCCTCCTTCTTTTTCTCTTCTTCTTTCTTCTTTTTCTCCTGATTTTTCTCCTTCCCCTTTACCATTTATAGCTCAGTGGCACAATGACTCCAATGCTGGACCTGAAGGCGCCAAATCCCGAACTCAAATTTGACGTCAGCCCTTTGCAGCTGTGTGACCTTAAGCAAGTCATTCAACCTCTGTCTGCCTGTAAAATGGAGACAATAGCACGTACCTCCCTGGATTGTTGTGAGGGTAAAATAAGCTAATATTTGTTAAACACTCTGCAAACTTTGAAGTGTTATAAATTCTAGCTGCATTGCTTTGGAGAACTCTTCTGGAGGAAAGTTTCCCTGCTGTACATGCAGAAAGCTCCTGTGTAGCCTGTGAGTCCTTGACCACACTCATTCCATGCTGCTGAACAATATTTTCTAACATATTTTTCACCGTCCTCACCCATGCCTACCTTTGCGTCAAAGTCAATGGATATCCCAGTGCATATGGATTTCATTTGGAAGGTCTTACTGACTTCTTCGTGGAATTTCCTTGTCTCTCCATCCCTCGCAGCAGATGTAGACACTTTGGTTGCAGGATAAAGCCATCACTTGGTGGGGACATTTGTTCCTCTCATTTCACACTCCCATAGGAAGTATTTGCAAAAAGACCATCACAGAAATGATTGCATCTCAAGAAAGAACCAGCTCTGCTGCCACCTTTATTTACCCCTTCAGGAGACCCAGCAAGCCTTTCCCCATTTAGTTGTAACCCCTTTCTTCTGGATTCCCTCACAGAGAAAATGTCACTGTGGATATGATTCAGTTTTTCCAGAAAAATTTCCATTCATTCATCCCAGGAACCAAGTTCTCCCATTTAGAGCATCAACAGCTAACTTAATAAAAAGAGCTAGAACTTATGTAGCACTTTACACATTTTCATCTCATTTGATCCTCACAACAGCTTTGTGAAGCGGGTGCTGTTACCATCCCCAATTTACAGCTGAGGAAACTGAGCCAGAGGGACAGTAGTTAAATGACATGCCCAGGATCACCTAGCTAGGACATGTCTGAGCCATGATTTGAACTCAGGTCTTCCTGATTCCTCTTGTCTGGAAAACTCCCATTCGATGCCCTCCGTGTTCCCGAACTGACCCTTGAAAAATAAAAGCTAAGCCATGTGAGAGAGGACATGCCTCGTACCAGAAAGCTAGACGCATCTAGGCATTCTAAGGCTATTTCGTTGGTTTGTTCTTGTTGTTGTTTTTTTCTCCCCCAGGAGGGGGCATTTCTCTTAGGAAATCCTGGAATTTTTACTTCCTGTGAGTCATGAATGACAACCACCAGGTAAATCAATTTTGAATTCTTGATATCAGGTTGAATACCCACTTCAATTTAGCCCAATCCCATTCAACGAGGGGTTATTAAGCCCCTACTATGCACCGAGCACTGTGCTAGGAACTGGGGATGCAAAGATGAAGTTCATATTCTCCTCTGGATGACACTTCTTGTTGTATAAAGAAAGCCAAATGTTACATTTTTAACTCAAAAGCTCTTCTTGCAGGGGAGGAATGCCCAGCCTCAAGCTCGAGTGACTGTGGGATATCATCCTGAATCTTGAAGCAGCTGGAAGACCTCACTTCAGATTCTTCCTCAGGCATTTGCTATGTGACTCTGCATGGTTCTCTTAACTTCTCTGGGCCTCAGTTTACTCACCTGTAAAATGAAAGGACTGAACTCAATCCCAGAACTCCGATTCCACGAAGAAGTGAATAACTTGCTATAGAATAAAATAGGGGTATCTCACTTGGAAGCAATGCTAAGGGGGAGAGATTGTACTCTAGTGTTCTCTCTCTGTTCTTCCCCAGGATTCCATGGCATCCCTTGGATGCCCAGAATACCCTAGCAGAAACCCCAATGTTATTATTGGGAAGCCCAGCTTCTGGTCTCCTCCATCTCATCCTTGTTCTCCCGTCCTGTGTCCCAGTCTTCTAAGATCCAGCTCAAAGGCCACCTCCTCCAGGAATCAAGGCAGCAATGCAAATGAATGGAGGTAGGAGGTAGAACATGAGAAGCTAGAAAACAGTTAGCAAGCCTGTTTGGAAGAATGCAGAGTGTACAAAGGGGAGCCTTGTGTAATATGGAAGTATGGGTAGCTCGGAGGAAGAATTGGCAGACCTTGAATGCCAAGCTGTGGGACTTGGATTTCATGCTTAAGACCATAGGAAGCCATCAAAAGTTCTTGAGCAGGGGAGTGACAGGATCATGGAGTAATTAACAGGTAAAGAAGTTGGAAAATGATTCCTGGAGGAGGTAGATCATGAGAGAGACTACAGCTAAGGTAGACCGCAGCTGGCTAAGCAGAAAAGGCCTTCCGAGTGGGGAAAACAGCATTTGTCAGGAAGACATTGTCTGCGTCCCCTCGTTTCACATCCTTAAGTCTCGAGAAGATGCTGTCTTAACCGCTGGTTTTCACATCAGATGTTGCCAAGAACCAGTGATGTCACTCTACCGAATTCTTCCAAAGTTACACAGGCTATGAACGCCGCTCCAAGATACATACACACCATCAATGTGTTTATTCCCACAATTCATGGTTTCCCTTGTGTTGGCGCCACAGTTGTCAAAGCAAGCGGAGGAATTAAGGAAAAATTTGAGGCCATGCCAGGGACCTCATGACACTCAGGTCTGGTGACCAAGGAGACAGGCTATTCCCCAGCAGTTTTACATTTGAACCTTGGTTGATCCCATAAGAGGCCTCGGCAAGTCTATCCATCCAAGAGGGAGGAGAGGATGCCCGCTGCCCGACACGGTACATCTGTGTATCTTCTGGTAAGAGTGCTCTAAGGCCAAACACCCTTTTAACCTCTCCACACATCAACAAACAGAAAGGCCCGAATTTCAACAAAAGCTTCAGCATAAACATCAGAGAGCCCTCAGCTCTCTATTTTCTCAGCCTGCCTCAGGGTTAAAAGCACGGGTGTGTTTAGGTTTCCAGCAAGGGCTATTGCTAGACATTACTCATCGCTACACAAGCAAACCAGTTTGGTAATGTTAGTGATGTCAAACGTAAATGTTTTTGTTTGGTTTTGGAGTCAACAAATAAACTGTTTGATTATATGGGAACTGTGCAGCACCAGAATGTTTCTGAGACAGAAACCCTAGACCTTTGTAAGTACACATTCTATGCATGTATCCGTGTGTGATGGCAGCCAGAGATAGCCTCAGAAGCAGGAGGTTATGAGTTCAAATCCTGTCTCTGGCACTTCTTGACAAGATGACCCTGGTCAAGTCCCTTGGATTCCCAGTGCCCCAAGGCAACTCAAAGGCTTATGGATCTAAGGCTACAAAGGACCTCAGAGACCATCTAATCGAGGCCTCTCAATGTCCACATAAGGAAACTGAAGTTCAGGGTGGCATAATTTTAAAACTTGGCCTAAGACCTACACATGCTCAGTTCTGGCTCTTGGGTTGGACGGTCTAGTTGAGGACAGCATTGTATAGGACAAAAGGTGCTGCAATTAAAATCAGAAGACCTGGCTCTGTTGTTTGGTAACTGGGTGAAGGTGAGTAAACCACTTAAACTTTCCTCATATATGAAATTAGTCAGCTAAATGTCACAGTGAATAGAGTTTGGAGTCAGAGGACCTGAGTTCAAATTCTACCTCAGGCACTCTTTAGCTATTTGACCTTAGACAAAGCACCTCATCACTCTGTGCCTCAGTGTCTTCATCTGTCAAAGGAAGGTAATAATAATAGTGTCCGCCTCATTGGATGGCTGTGACAATGAAGCACGTGGAGCACTTTGTGAGCCTTAACAGGGTATTACACAGAATGTGGGGAAGGAAGTCAATGATCCCTGAGGTTCTAAATCCGTGTTCTGTTATCTCTGAAGCTCCTTTCTGTCCTTGGCCTCAGTGTCTTATCTGTACAAGGAGAAATCTCTAAGGGTTCAGCTATGCAGCAAGTGAAGGGTCTGTGTCTTCCCCCCAGATTTCCCTTCTTCTCACTCCTATTGCTGTCGAGAAAAGCACCTTCCCCCATCATCCGGGCTCAGAAAGGCAGCATCGGCCCCTAATCCCAGCCCTCACTCTCCCCTTGAGTGCAATCCCTTGTCAAATCTTGCTGTTTCTACCTTCACAGCATCTTCCCCATAATGCCCTTCTCTACTTTATGATTGTCTTAGTTCAGATTCACATCATCCCTAGGATGCTGCTGGTCGGTCTCCTGGCCTCAGATGGGCCCCTTCTCCCTCAGCCCCTAAGGGATCTTACCAAAGCACAAATCCCCTTCTCTCCAATATGCTAGAGAAATGCCTCCAGGACTTCCTCTATTTACCCCCAAATCCTGTCTGATGCACTTTCCTCCACAACCTGGCCCCCTACTCACTCTTCCTTCATCCCCTCCACCCCTGCAATCTTGCTACGCTGGATTTTTGGCTGCTCTGCATACAGAGAGCTCCATCTCCGGACACTGCAGCTTTGCAGACCAGGGGATATCAGAGCCTGAAGAGGCCTTAGAACAAGGAATGTCAGAGCTGGAAGGGTTCTTAGAGCACAGAGTGTCAGAACTGGCATACAACATAGGCTTTTAGATCAGGGAGGAATCTGAGAACAGTGAATGTTTTTTTGTTGTTGTTGTTGTTTTTAATTAAATTTTTATTTTATTTTTGTTTATATCATTCATTTCCACGAAATTTTGAGTTACAAATTTTCTCCCCATCCTTCCCCTACCCACTGCCCCAAAACAGCCATCCCAGTGTATCCCCCCTTCCCCATTCTATTCTCTATGTCTTCCCCCCTCACCCCTCTGACTTTTAGGTGGGGCAGGATGGATCTCCCTACCACAGAGCCTGTGTATCTCAAGTTCCAGTTGAATGTAGTTAATAATAATAATAATAATAATTGTATATATACATATTTTTTTAACATTTGATTACAGAACTTTAGATTCTAGATTCTTTCTCTTTCTCCCTCGTCACCCACCCCCACTGGAAGGACAAGCAATCAAATACAGGCTGAACATGTGAAATTACACAGAACCTCTCCATAGTGAGCACACTGTGAGAGTCTGATTACATGTCCCTTCTTCCTATCCTGCCCCCCCAATCACTCTCCACCCTGTCCCTGTCCCTCTACAGAAATGTGAACTTTCATCAGCCCTCCCCCCACCCTGCCCTCTCCTCCTTCACCCCACCTCTCATCCCCCTTCCCCCTACTCTTCTATGTGGCAAGATGCCCA
>CM053586.1:345161339-345198565 GCA_028646515.1 Pseudochirops corinnae | reverse complement strand
AGAAGGAATCTAGGGTTGGGTTGCTGTTCTTACTTTGCTTCTTATGCTTATTCTTATTCATGGTTGGTCAGTCTGGGATTTTTTTTTTTTTAAATCTCTGTGGAGCTCTGCTTCCAGAGGGGAAAGCTCTGTCCCAAATCACTGGGGTCCTCCCAGCTGCCAGAGCTCTTAGGAAGTTGCTGAGTCCCTCCCCCACTTCCAGCTTACTGAAGAAAAAAGAACCACAGGACCAAAGCCCAAGACCGCAATCCGGATCCAGGCCGCTCAACACGAGAGCACTTGGCCTCTGAATGATCGCTTGGTCCCTCTGCAGTCTGCAGGCCTAGAGCTCTGAAGCAGCAATGCAGAGGCGGGTGCAGGACCTCCACTTTCTGCTTCCTAGCCCTGGAGGCAGTTTGGCCGACCACTTTTCTCCTATGACCTCGCAAGCCCCACTGACCTAATTCTGGACACTGCCGTAGCTGGCGCCAATGCACTCACCTGAAGCTCCAGCCGGGGCTTGGCTCCTCTTGTCCAGCTGCCCCCAGGGCACAGCCACGTCTTCAGGCCAGGCTGGTTTCAGTTCGCAGTGCTGATATGGTTCCTCATAGCCGAGCTGACTTTAGTGGAAAGTATATTTGTGTGCGTTTTGGAGTTCTAGAATTAGTTTAGAGTCATATTTTATGGGCATTATGGGGTGGCTATATGAGAGCTGCAATATGTTGCTGCTCCTATGATGCCATCTTGGCTCCATCCCCAAGAACAGTGAATGTTAAGGGTTTCAAGAGAACTTAGAACATGCAGCCCTCAACTAGGTCCTCAACTGCGGCCCTTAGACTGAATCCAAACCCATACCCTTGCTCTAAACTATGGTGTTGTCCTGAGGAGGAGCTTTGTAGGCTTTAATACATTGCTTAAAGCTTCCCAATGAGACCTTCTCCAAAGAGGAATGGTTCCTTCCCTGAAACTAAGTCTTCTAGTGGGAATCAGATGAGGAACATTGGGAATTCTGAGTCAAGAACAGACTGGTGTCAGTGATTTTTGAAACTGTGTTATTCTCAAATAAATGTGTATTCTTATTCATTATTATCAATATACTATTTATTAATATATTAACAATCTAAAATCAACATATTAATAAGTACATTGCTATTAATATAATGTTAATGTTTTGATTAATTAATGACAAATAATAAATATTAATATATTTGTCATAATATGAGAAACATGTTGGATCGAGTGTTGGACCTGCATGATGGAATCTCACTCACTAGCTTTGTGGCTCTTAACCTGCTTCAGTGTTTTCATCTGCAAAGTGGGAATATTAGTGGTACAAATCTTAGAGGTAAAGATAAAAGGAATGAATGGGCATAAAACATTCAAAAAGCTTAGAGGGCAGGGGAACCGAGCCGATGAAGCTCCCCATTGTCTGAAGGGATGCCCACTTCGATGAGAGGACAGGCTCGATTCCGTCCTGAGAATATCGTGTAATTCTCACAAGGGCAGAGGGCACTTGCTCTGCGCGCTCTCACCGCTGGCCAGCATGGGACTCTGTCCGACTCTGCCTGGCAGTTATATAAGAGTTTCATTTTCGTTATTTTTTTCATCATCCGATGGGGAGAGGAGGAGAGATTATGAATGATCTCAAGTTTCCTGAAACTTCTTTTTCTTTTGTCGCTGTTAATTATTGCCTTTGTGCTATGTGTAGGATTGGAGATACAAGGCCGGCAAGTGATAAACATTTACAGACTGAAATCTAATGGAACTACTGCTGGTAGACCTAGCATAACAATTATCAGCATGTACACAGTGCTGTGAGAGTTACAGCCAGCTTCACATCTCACCTGTGAGGGAGGCATCATTACTGACCCCACTTTACAGATGAGGAAACAGACACATCACCGCTGAGTGACCCGTCCTCAGGGTCCCAGAGCTGGTAAGGGTCTGAGGCAGAACTCAAATCCAGGTTTTCCTGCCTCCAAGTCCGATGCTCGGCCTGTACAGCAGATGTATAACTGAAAACACCAGGCACGGAAGAGGCATTTCTGGCACAGGCTGTGTCATTGGTTCCCCAATGATGCCGTGAGCTCTTTTGCATCTCCCTTTGTGAGAGCCAGCCCGCGGCTGGGCTCCCACCATGCCCACTCTCTCAGGGTGTGGCAGGCACTGCCGAGCCTGGACTCAGGCAGGCCTGGGCTCAGACCTTGCCTCAGACAGTTAGCTGAGCCTTCTCTTCTGTGGCTCCAGTTTCCTCACGTGTACAATAAGATGTTGGAGAATAGGTTTGGAGGTCTCTTCTAGGGCTAAATCCAGGCTAAATCTCACTTCTCCAGCCTGAGAGGGCCCTTTCCCATAGAGCAGCTCTTCTCCTGTTCTTCAGGGAGCTGGTTCAGCCTGGGCAGGGCCCACACACTGGAAGGGAGCCGTCTTCTTTGCCAGCAGGGGAATGGTTGGTTTGACCACCCAGGCTGGAAAATTGGCTGAGAACCTCAGGGCCTGCTCAGTGAGGGACTTATTGGTGGGGTTGGTGAGGGGTGAGTCTGAGGGAGCTCGAAGCCTTGGCCCACCCATACCCCATGGCCTAGAACCCACGTGACCAGGCCAGGCCTTCTGCTGAGTTCACGACCCTCCTTAGCCTCTGTGCTCCCCCTTAATAAGATGTTCTTGTGTCTGTGTTCTGTGGTCTGTCATTGTAAACCAAAACCAAATTCGTGCAACACTGGAGAGACCTTTGCTAAGATATCTTGGTGTTTATATTGCTTCAGTTTTTCTTTCTAGTAGCCAAGGAAGAAAAGAGGAGAGGGGCTCTTTCTTTCTCTATGTACATCCTTTGGAGTCTTTTCTATTCAATGCTTTCATTTAATTTTCTGGAGATGAAGGGTGGGGAATGGAGAGTACACCTGGGGCCTACCTGTGGATGGAGAGCTCACCTGGGGCCTAGATGGAGATGGAGAGCACAGCTGAAAAGCATCCAATATGTAGTGGTTAGAAATCACTGAGACAGAGTCCTAAGACCTGCACTCTAGGTATGATTCTGCTGTTTGTGTGTATGTATGTATGTTTGTGTATGTGCGTGTGTATGTATGTATGTATGTATGTTTGTGTGTGTGTCTGTATGTTTGTATGTATGTTTATATGTATGTATGTATTTGGTTATCCCCAGTCAAGCCACGGCACCTGGTGGGGACTTCACAAAAGTTTATTACTGGATTAATAAAGCGCTTTGAAGTGATTTATTCAAAGTTCTTTGTTGTTGGGTTGTTTTTTTTTTGTTTGTGTGTTTGATGACGAATGTTTCGTTTTTATTTGCAGAGAGCAGTTTGACTGATGAGCTTGGAAGCCAGATGGAGAAGGTTGAGAAGGCAGGGGGAGGAGAGGACATGGAGGGGTCTCTCGTCCCCTTCTCTCCTCTCCCATTCTCTCTCCCACCCTCTGCCCTTCTGATGGCCTCTCCCAGCTCTGATGCTCCACACTCCCTGCTCTATCACTGAGCCATAAAGGCTCTTCCAACTTCTAGCCCTATGGTTTTTCAAATCACCCAAGACCAGACACACTCGTCAGATGGAACTGCACTAACCTGGTGCCAGACACACAGTTGGGGGCTGATAAGCACTTCTGGAATTGACTTCTCCAGAAAGCAGATTGGTATTCCATGCTCAAATGCCTGCCTTTGAGGGTACTAGTGGTAGAGACTATTCTCAGCCACTAACTCCTACTACAAAGAAGGAAATTATCTATTAACTTAATAACAGGCTACTATGGGTTGTGTAGCAACAGCGTCAAATCAATTTGTCCTGCGTGGCTGATGGGCCTGAAGCTAATGTAAACTTCCCTCCCCCCCCCCCCATTCCCTAGCAAGCTGCCAACTCTGATCTCATGGCCCCTTGGCTGGGCCTTTCCCCTGCCTGATAGTTTGTGGGCAGCAACTGCTTTCTCAACTGATAGACCCCAAGCCAGGGTATGCAGATAAGGACCTGCATTTCCCACAGAGAGATTCAGGGACAATCACCAGCCTCCCAGGCCCCCCGATGCCCAGGGAAGCGGGTACCAGTCAAGGACGTCTGTTCCTTCCACAGCTGCACATCTCTATCTTCATCACCCGCATTCCTGGGTTGACAAGTGATTTAGAACCTGAGCGTGGAATCACTCGTGGATGAATCAGGCCTCTGTGTCAAGTGCTAGAGTAGGAAATTAATTAGAATGCTGGCTGACATGATCTATGGCACCGTACGCTCATTAGGTAGCATTAGCTTCCAGTCAAATGCTCTTCTGACAGCTATGGGGGGGTGGGATTCCTGATGGCCACCATTTCCCACTATACACAAGCCTGGGAAACAAACAGGGGAGAGGCATTGGCCAACTATTCAGTCCAGGGCCCTCCGAATGTCTGGTCAGCCTCCTCCTGGCAACATGAGAGCAGGCCTTCAAGGCCCTCATCTGCTGGTTGACACTTTCCTGTGCAGCGGACTATGAATCATTCTGTATTGTATTATACAGAATATAATTATTCTGAGTTATGCCTGTTATATTATGAAATATTCTGCATGGAGGTGGATTGAGAAAGAAAGGGCCAGGCCTGCCAAGCTGGGAAGATTCTGCATGCAGGAGTGGTGTGTCTGCTGACCACGAATCAGCCTGGCTAGGACTGGGAAGTGGGACACCAGGCTGGTCAAAGGGGGAGGGATTTTTCAGGCGTGACAATTTTTGACCAGGGGTGGGGAGCCACATGTAGGCTCTCTAGGTTCCCAATTTGGTCAATTCCTTTGACTGAATCCAAACTTCACAGCACAAACCCCCTTGAAAAAAGGATCAGTTCTGTAAAACTTGGGCTCAGTCCAAAGGCTGTACCCAAGGACCTAGAGGGCCACATGGGGCCTCAAGACCACAGGTTCTCCACCCTGTAACAGCCATGGAGGGGCTGGGATGTGGGTGGGTAAACAGAATACAGGTAAAATAACAAGTTTGAAATGCAGATAATGTCTCTGTATGAGTCTGTGTCTTTCCCTCTAATGTTAGCATACATGTATTTATCTATGGATAGAGCACTGGGCCTAGAGTCAGGAGGACCTGAATTCAAATCTGGCCTAAGACACTTACTAACTGGGTGACCCTGGGAAAGTCACTGAATCCTCTTTGCCCCAGTTTTCTCATCTGAAAAATGAACTGGAGAAGGAAATGACAAACTATCCCAGTGTCTTTGCCAAGAAGACCCCAAATGGGGTCATGAAGAGTCAGACGCACCTGAAATGACTGAGTACCACTCTGTACGAACCTTACATGTTTCCTCCATTAGACTGTAAGTCACTTGAGAGCAAAACTGTGCTTCATCTTTCTTTACATCTATGGCTCTGTCAGGGGCCTGACTCATCACAGTGATGGGGCTAAGGACCAGCCCTGTGATACCCTAATGACAGGGAAGGCCCCATGGGGAAGTGTCCCCTACTAATGTGGGGCAGTCGCTTCCCAGAAATGTGCAGTCTTAGGGCAGGGCCTGGGCACTTGGAAGTTAAAGGACTGGACCCAACTAACAGCTGTCACTCATAGGCAGGACTTGAACCCAGGCCAGCTCTCTGTGGGGCCATATGTCCTTTCTTGCGCAGAGTGAATGCTCAATAAATGCCGGGTGATTGGCTGATTACTCCAAAACCAACCCATGAAGTTCCAGGCAGTGGGGGTACATCTAGGCTACCTCTGTACCACTCCTAATCTGGAGCCCAAGGAAGGGCACAAACATCTGTGAAGCACCTACTGTGTGCCAAGAATTGTGATAAAGGCTTCACAATCATCCCATTGGAGAGGTGGCCCTGAACACTTGTTTGGTAGATTTATAAAATACGCCAAGAATTGAGGAGGACATGTCAGTCCATAAGCATTTCCTACTATGTTCTAGACTTTGTGCTAAGTGCTAAGGATACAAATGTGGGCGCACTTCTGGACACCAAACTTGAAGGGGGACATTGGTTAAGTGAAAGTGACCATAGGAAGGAAACCGGCATGGAGGAAAGGCCTTGAGTCCATGCCATGTGTGATTGAAACATGGATGTGATTAGCCTGGAAAAGAGAAGATTCAGGGGGGACATGAAAACTGTCTTCAGATGTCTGAAGGGGGGTGTCACAGGGAGGAGGTATTTGATTTGTTCTGCATAAACCCAGTGGGCAGGACCAAGAGCAACAGGTAGAAGGGGCAAAGGGGCAAAAGTTGCAAGGAGAGCCATCCCAAAGAACAACAGGCTGCCCCGGGAGGTGGTAGGGCTCTGTCCATTGGCAATCTTCAAGCAGAGGCTGAATGAAGTGGGGATTCCTTTCTGGTATGGGATGGACTAGGTGGCAACTTGGGCTCCTCCCAAGTTAAAGTATATGGCAAAAAGTATATTATCAAAGAAATGCGCAGCACAGTGGAAAGCTCACGAACTCAGAAGACCTGAGTTCAAATCCCAGTGCTGCCACTTTCTACTTACATGACCTGGGATAGGTCACTTTACTCTGACCTCGGTTTCCTGATATGTAAAATGAGGGGATTAATAATTAGACAGCTTCTGAGGTGCCTTCCAGCTCTGGGTCTAGGATAGAATGACAAATTCATTCCAGCTCTATGGACCTTGGTTTGCTCCTTTGTAAAATGAACAGGATGGATTAAATGGTCTCCGAGGTCCCTTCTGGTGCCAGATTAGATCTACAATTCATTGCTTTGTCAAATGAGGGGTTTGGGCTCAGCCTCAAAGGTCACATGTAGCCCCACGCCCCTATGATCCTGTCTGTTCACTTTGCATTAACCAGATCTCATTTGGAATTATCTGTCCACATTTTAAAGGCAGTAGTGGCTAACTAGAGCAGGGCTTTATAACCTGGGCTCTAAGAACTTGGTTTTTTATAAAAAGTTTGACAACTACATTTAAGTAAATTCGTTTCCTTTGTGTTTTTTATTTTTTTACATTTTCTGGGTGGATGTTATTTTATGGATTTAAAAAGTGTTATTCAGAGAAGGGGTCCCTAGGCTTCATCAGGCTGTTAAAGGGATTCATCACACACACACACACACACGCACACACACACACATGAAAGATCAAGAATGCCTACTCTAGAAGGCTAGATCCCCAAAATCTTGAGTCTGGCCCTGCTGTTCCTCAAGCAGTCCCCAAAGGCTGTCACTGCCCAAGACATCCTTTTTCTGCTAGGATCACTCTGCCAAGGAAATTTAGATCCTCATTCCTCTACACAGGAAATTGGGTTTCCGGGACACTGTCCATGAAATCCCCCCTCAGACCATGTGGGCAAACACATGTTTGCTTCTGCCATGTGCTTCTGCAAGAACTCATAATATTCCAACACCGCCCCCAGCTGCTGCCATCTCTCGGGCTGGGAAAATTCACTGTCAGGAATTCTCTTCTTGGTCTATGAGGGCAAGAAAGCTGTGGCTACTCATCTATAATTACCATGTGCTTTTTGCCCCAAGGTAGCCATTAAAGGTTCTTGTGGGGAAGAGATTGTGTACATGTACCAATTTTTCCCCCACGCCACCCCACCCTCAGCCTCCCACGAAATTTCAGAAAACTCAGACCATCTAGTTCAATCCGTACCTGAAAATAGAATCTCCCACTTTAACCTACTCAACAAATGGTCATGTGGCATCATCGTGAAATCTTTCAATGAAGCAGAGCCAATTCCTTCTAGAAGTGAAGGTCTATCCATCACTTCTGGTCCTGCTCTATGGGGCCAAGAAGACCACATCTATCCGTCATTCCACATAATAACCTTTCAAATACTTCTCCCTAAGTCTTTTCTTCTCTAAGTTAAAAATCCACAGCTTCTTCCACTGATCCTTACATGGCATCACCTCAAAGCCCTTTATTAAACCATCCTGGTTGCATTCCTTCAAGGTCCTTCTCAGAGTATGGTCCAGAAATGAAGAGTTCCTCATGTGTTGTCTGACGAGGGCAGCAAACAGCCAGACCCACTCTTCCTTATTCCTTAAACAGAGATGCAGAGAGGCAAAGTGATTTACTCTCACAGGGAGAAAAGTTAAGTTAGGTTCTGAATTCAGAACCACACCTACTTCTTCATCATTCATCTTTTACAAATAAGGAAATTGAGAATTGGGGAGGTAAAGTGACTTGTTTGAAGTCCTATAGATAGGAAATATCAAAGCCAGGATGGGCAATTATATAGGGAAGTGGCTAAGGGGGCAGAACTCTGGACCTGACGTTAGGGAGACCTGAGTTCAAGTCCTGCCTCAGAACCTTCCCAGCTTTGTGACCTTTACTAAAATCACTTATCTTCTGTCTGCCTCAGTTTCCTCATATAATAATAGACTCTATGTTCTCTTGTAAGGAAACAAGTTCGTATTTATAAAATGCTTTGAAAACGTTCATGTGCTATATTTTTAATAATTTCTCGCTGCTTAAGTTTCCTCATTTCTGAAATGGGGGTAACAATAGTAACTACCTCTCAGGGTTGCTATGAGGATAAAAAGCTCGGAGACCATCAGGTTCATCCTTTCTTTCTATAGATAAGAAGGCTGAGGCCCAGATTGGGAAAGCAACTTCCCCAAAGTTGGATTGAGACTGTTGGGGCCCGATCAATGCCTGATGTTCTGGCATTGGTAAGAGGACATCCCACTACCTCCAACAAACTGACTTCCCTGGGAAAGTGAGCTCTGGGGAGTGATCCCCTTGGGAAAAGCTGGACCCCTTCACACCATACCCCAAGAAGGATAAGGTACCCAATCACCTTTTCCATCTGCTCTTCACCCATACACAGGGAACTTGTTTGGTTGGACCCCAAGGAAACACCCAATTCTGCTTTGAGCCGATAAAACTTCCTTCCAGAGCAGGGAATGGCAAGTTCCGTCAGTGGTGCCAACACGTCACAACTCACCATTTGTGCTGTCTTCCTTTGTTCTCTCCTAAAGGCAATGTCGGATCACTGGGAAGTGATAGAAATAGAGACAGAGAATGAGGGAGAGACGAGAGATATGGAGAAGAAGAAGAATAGGGAGAAAGGAGAGAGGAGAGGCAGAGAGAAAAAGAGAGGGACGGGGAAAGAGTGGGGGAAAGAAGAAAAAGAGGAAAGATCACTTGAGAGGAAGAAGAAAAAGAGGAGATGAGAAGAGGGGAGGAAGAAAAAGGAAAGGGAGAGAAAGAAACAGGCAAATAGTCTGAAAGAGAAGCAGACAAATGACAGAACAAGAGACAGAGTGAAAAGAAGAAAAGAAAGTTGTAGGGAGAAAGGAGAGGAAGAGAAATAGAGGAATAAAGAGACAGGAAGAGAGAGGGAAGGAAATATGGAAGGAAGGAAAGAAGGAAGGACAGAAGGAAAGAAAAGGATAAGAAGACAAGTAGAGGCAAAAGATAAGGAGGGAGAGAGAAAATATGGAAGACAAAGATAAAAAATGACAGAAGACTGAGACAGAAACTGAAAAATGACAGATTGAGGGACAGAAGAAAAAACAGGGGAGGAGGAAAAAAAGGAGAGAGAAAATGAAGGGAGAGAAAAAAAGATGATGAGAAAGACAGGAAGGAGGTGGGGATGGGGAGGGAAATTCAGGCAGAAAAGCTCAGCTCTGAGCTCCCTTACAAAGGGGTGCAGGGGAGGCCCTGACAGGGGAGGGAGCCTGTGAGGAGCCTCGCAGTGACCCAAGTAGGACGATGCAGTGGCTACACTGGGCTATGTCGATGGGGCCACTCCTTCTGCAGGAGCCCAAAGGGGCCAAGCTCTGTCTTTTAGATATGAAGGTGCTTTCCCAGAGATAGACCAGATCATCTCCCCAGAACCTGCATGTTATGGCCTTAACCCTTTTCTTGGTGGTTGTGGGAATTGTGTTTTCTTCAGAATTTGCTCCCATCTCAGTCATCTCAAAGAATGAAGATACCGGCAGCCCCTCCGGATGCCACAGCCCCTGGGCCACCAGCAAAGAAAGGCCTGGGGATGTCCTCCTCTCACAGCTTGGTTGGAGGACTTGCCTTCCTAGTGCCCCTTTCCTGGTGTGTAGGCCAAGGATGGGCAGATCTGGGACCCGCTGAGGCTCCCTCTGCCTGACAGGCATCCCAACATGGAAGAGTTTTTATGGCCCATTTGGCACAGAAGGAAAGCTTCTCCCAGAGGACCTATCGTGTGTTCTGGCCTATGTATTACACTGCAGACAGGAGAAACGAGGTGACATTCTCACCTTCCCCAACTTCCCAGGCACCCCAAAAAAGAAAACAAGGCAAGGGGGGGGACAGAAAGTGCCTTTTGGAAACAGACTCCCTGAAAATGGCTTGAAGCTGCACAGATGAGTGGAAAGTGACAAGACGCTGAAACTTGACCGAAAGCTGCCTCTGGCGTGAAAGGCTGAGTCAGAGAGACTCAGGGAGCAAGAAAATCGTGAAATGGAGAGGACGAAGTGACTGGGCTGCCAGAAGGAATGCGGTGGTGCCTTTTGCTGAATGAAGTGGTGGCGGCAGCGCCGGCAGCTGAGACTGGGGTCGGGTCAGTCTGGAGCTAGAGCGCCCTGGGATCATTCTGAGTACTTCATTGCTGTACTTAGGTACTAGCTGGTCCGTATGTGTGCAAATCTGTGTTTTAAAATGGAGGAGGGAGGTGGCAATGAAGAGGTGATTCACTTGAAGAGCTTTCATGGTCACAGGGGGAAAGACAGGCTAAGTCACAGAGACAAAGGACTCATCACCATATCGGACTCCTCAGATGAAGAACTCACTCTTTTGCCAACTTCTGGACAGCACGAAGAAGAAGAGGATGACTATGGCTATGATGAGTGAAATGTGTGAAAGCACTCTCATAAAACGGAAGAGACAGAGACAGTCACCAGACTTGAGCTGGGTCCCAGACTTCTGTAGGCCTAAGTTTCATGTTTCTGTAAATCACCTGATTTCGGGGAAATCAGGTGGTGTGCCCCTCCTCCCCCTCCCTTTTTCCCCATAAGGGGCTTTTTGTGATGGCCCCGTTCTGCTAAATATAGATAATCATAGCCATATGTCTTTCTATTGGGTAAGAGGGATTTTCCAGGTTCTTGCGTAGATTGTGAGGCCATAAGACCCCCACCAATGGACTGATGGTCCAGCTCTAGGGGAGGGGTGGTGGGAGAGACCTGGGGATTTGGGAGGTTTTTCTTAGAATTGTTTGTGTAAGGGTATATATAAGCAGACAAATGACAGAATAAGAGACAGGAAAAGAAGGAAAGAAGGTGGTAGGGAGAAAGGAGAGGAAGAGAGAGTGAAATAGAGGACTCTTGCTTGCTTGACTCTTGTTGGGTGCCTCCCTATACCGGGCGATGCCCAACTCTCGCGAGACTTGTCTTGAGAATAAAGAGCTTCTGCTTCTACCTGGAGAAACCTCTGAGTTTATTTGGGTAAGGGTCTTTGGGGTCTTTATCCCACACAATGATGACAATGATGATGGTGATGATGTCATCATCTTGGCAGAAGCAAATAAACAACAGCTATTGCGGCCTCTTGTCAAACCTGCTGCCGGTGGCAGGATCTGAATAGACCGGGAAAAGGAGGTTCTAAAAAGAGCGTGACTGCATTTCTGCAAGAAAAGAATGGTATTTTTTCAACAACAAATATTACCAGAAACCAGTGGGAAGAGAGAAAAGAGGAAAGAAATGAATCAGAATTCTTACATAGATTTCAAATCTGAACAGGTAACGTAAAAATAGAAAAGCAGGTGTTCATTCTGGAAAACAAATGTTGACACTGGAGGTCCTGTGAGAGGCGTTCACGCCTTCCACCTGTGAGAACAGAACAACAGTGTTATGAGAAGAAAGTCAAGGAGATGGCCAGGCATGCTGATTTTTTGCTTGCCCTGAAAATGAATGAAGAACAGTATCAAAAAAATGGTCAGATGATAGAGTGCTGTTGCTGCTCTGGAGAACTTGCATTTGAGGAGCTGACTCAGCAGGTTGATAGTCACTTATTCTCCAAGGAGTGCCTAACCAAATATGCCCAAGAGGCAGTCTTGGCCTCTGGAAAGTCAGAGCTCAGCTGTATGGAAGCCCGCTGCACACGTTCATCTCCAACCAGTGACCTGGAGAAGGTGTTGCCAGAAACCATCCTCCTAAAGTACTATGATCGAAAAGCTGAAGAAGTAGCCACTGCCTGTGCAAATGAACTAGTTAGGTGTCCCTTCTGTAACATCCCAGCTCTTTTGCACAATGAAGTGAAATGGTTCAGTTGTCCCAATCCTCGCTGCAGAAAGGAAACCTGTAGGAAGTGTCAGGGACTATGGAAAGAACATAATGGCATGACCTGTGAACAGTTAGCTGAAAAAGATGACATCAAATATAGAACATCTATTGAAGAGAAACTGACTGCTGCTCACATTAGAAAATGCCATAAGTGTGGGACCAGCCTCATAAAACGCGAAGGTTGCAACCGTATGTCTTGTGGCTGTGGTTCCCAAATGTGCTACCTCTGTCGAGCTTCCATCAATGGGCAATAGGGATTAAGTGCCCAGAGTCATACAAGCCGGATGTAAACTCAGAACCTACTGACTCTAGAGCCAGTGATCTATCCCCTGTGCCACTGAGCTGGCCCTGTTACTAGTTTTGTGCAAATCATTTAACCTTTCTGAAGTTCAGACATGTCATTTATGAAATGGGGACAAGAATATGTACTTTCACCATCTACTCTACAGAAAAGCCACTATAGGCGCCGTAGAAATGTGAACTGTTATATTCATCAAGCTAAGAAGAATTCAGGCTTAATGCAGAAAAGCCCTGTGTTAGGAAGATCCATTACTGGAATTGTATTTTTTCCTTTCTTTGTTTCCTCAACCCAGTGTCTCTTACTTAATAAACGTTTTTTGACTAACTGAAAACAAAACAAAACAAAAGAACCAAAACAACAACAAAAAAAAAGAAAAATGTGAAACAGAAGGAAAATCAGGTCTCTGACACGGAGATGGGAGGGCGACTGGCCTCTGTGAGCCAGATCATCTCTCTGTAGACCACACAGCACCTTTACTGCACAGCTGACAGGTGTTCTGAAAACAAACAAACAAAACAAAATAAACAGCGATGGTTTTTTTAAAGAAATGGTTACCTCCCCATGGTTACACATCTGCAGCTCAGCCAACCCCCATCTCACTAATCCCATTTTAAATATGAGAAGACTGAGGCCCTTGGGTTTAGTGACTGGTCCACAGTCACAAGAGGCAGGCTGGGCGCCCAGGCAGCAGTGTCTTCCCATCTAGCAAGTTGCCTCTTAGTGAGCCAGACACTAGAAAGAATGATGCCCAAAATGAGATTCAGTGTTGCAGGATCCACAGTATCAGCCAAAGGAAAGATACAGGTTTGTCCCTGTGCATTACCCTTCCAGTTCAGCCTTCCCGTTTTGTATAGAAAAAGCCCCATTGTTGTCACATGCTGGGGGTGCTCCCTCGTTTGGGGTCCCAGGGTGGTGATTAGCAGAGGAAGGTGTATTCTGCTGCCTGTGTTGGAAGCACAGGTTGATGCTTTGAGACCTTTGAACACTGTTATTGGTTGGAGGGGATAAAACTATGAGAATGGACGGCTCCTGATTTTCTCAAGGTTGGCTAACAAGCGGGGCACGGAGGGCCCTTTCTGGGATGACAGGTGCTATGGGGTCATCTGGGCCCAGTATAACTCTGGGGCTGTTATGAAGAGCCCTTCTCACCTGGCTTTAGGGGCAAAAGCAAAAAGCAAGCAACAACTACCTCATATGGCAATAATACGCCACTTATTTGGCCACTGAGGAGGAATGAACTTCAGTTGTGGAATTTTGTTTATGTGAAAAGTCAAAGGCTTTACAGTTGTGCCTATATTGGCTTTTTTCTCTCTTTCTGAGGTTCTACGTGGGAAACGTAACTCATATTAGGAGAGAGGAAAACACATAAAGCTTAAAAAAGGGAGAAAAGCCTCGCTAATTAATATAGAAGAAGGACAGAGCCTCAGATTTCAGGCAAATTAAAAAACCCTCCGATGAGACCCTTCTCCCCTGGCCAGTTATAGTCTTAAGAGTCACTTAGAGAAAAGGTGTTAAGTACCCACATTCCACCAGGTAATACTATCCAGTGCAAACAGAACCAGATGAAAATACAATTGGGAAATACTTAAGAGAATGAAAAAGGACAATAGAACATAGATAATGTTAGTCTGTGGTTTTCTAAGTCAACATACGTCCCACAGAGATCCTTATGTACAATTCAGTAGTTCTCTGTTGCTTTTTGAGTGATATTACTAGCCTAGGGCACCAAAAGGTTATATGACTTCCTGGGGTCACACCATAAGCGTATGGCACAAGCAGGACTTGAACCCAATGCCTCTTGGTCTTGAATCCAATTCTCTATCCAATACCGCACCCTTCCTGCCACCTTACTTATTAATATAGCTCTGCAAAAATTCTAAAAATAATTGTAATTCACATTTATATAATGCTTTAAGATTTGCAAAGCACTTTATGTATATTGCCTCATTAAAATCCTCACAACAACCCTAGCATCCCCATTTTCCAGTTGGGGAAACTGAAACAGACAGAGGTTAAGTGACTTGCCCAGGGTCTCACAATGAGTAACTGTATGAGGCAGAATTCAAACCCAGGTCTTCCTTATTCCAAGTTTAATACTTTACCTGCCATGCCCCCTAATTGTCCCTAGTGTTGGACTTCAGATCAAGAGATCTGAGTTAGTATCTTGACTTTATTATGTAATATTTATGTCACCATGGGCCATTCATTTATATGGATTTATATATTTGTTTCCTCAACCCAATGTCTCTTACTTAATAAACGTTTTTTGACTAACTAAAAACAAAACAAACAAAAAAGAACCAAAACAACAACAAAAAAAAGAAAAATGTGAAACAGAAGGAAAATCAGGTCTCTGACACGGAGATGGGAGGGCGACTGGCCTGTGTGAGCCAGATCATCTCTCTGTAGACCACACAGCACCTTTACTGCACAGCTGACAGGGGTTCTGAAAACAAACAAACAAAACAAAATAAACAGCGATGGTTTTTTTAAAGAAATGGTTACCTCCCCATGGTTACGCATCTGCAGCTCAGCCAACCCCCATCTCACTAACCCCATTTTAAATATGAGGAGACTGAGGCCCTTGGGTTTAGTGACTGGTCCACAGTCTTTGGCAACATTCTACATGAGCTATTATGGTTCAAAATTTATTCCCTAGAAGATAATCTATTTTTGGAGGGTCATTTCACAGCTCATTTAAGAACCAGGCTACCTATTCCTGGGCCCATACTCTAAGAATTTACAGTTTCCAAGAGCCTAGGGTTATCATCGCACCACCATGAGAATGAGAGAGGTTTGCCTGTCTATAAAATGGAGATACAGTAGTGATTTCCACCCATTATGGCCCCATTTCACAGATAGGTAGGGTGATGCTCAGGAGAAGAACCGAGTTACCTAGAGTTACACAGCTAATATCGTTCGAATGACTCCCCTCTAGCTGCCCTGGATCACTCAGTCCAAAGGGAACATTCTCTAAATGTGACTTAGTAGATGGTCCACACCCATTACTCTCAGGGCAAGATGAATAAGAACAACTCAGTTTTATAACATCTGCTTCCTCCTGCATCAGCTCTCAGCCATCTTTGGAGCTGGGAGGGAGGAAGCGAAGCGGGGTGGGGACAGACAGACAGAAAAACAGAGGAAGGAGGGGGAGAGGAAAAGAGAGAGAAAGAAAGACAGGAAGAATGAAAGGGAGAGGGAGGGAAAGGGGGGGAACAATTCTGAAATAAAAACAATAGAGTCAGACTGTGCAAACCAGGACCCAGGGTTTGCTGGTGACTCATTATTTCTTCTTAATAAAGTAACTACTTATCAGTGACTCAGTTTCCCAGAAAGAGATGGCTATGAATAGGACCAGCTTCTCTACTGACTTCACATTGACTTAAAAGGCAGTGAATAAAACCTTTGATATTTCCCTAAATGTTATCATAACAAGAGTCATTCAATGAGTTTTCTCCCCTGCTGAGAAGTCTCTGAAGGCCCAAAGCAGAAGAATGTAAAAGGCCTTAAAAGGTCTGGATGTTCCCTCTGAAAGTACAGCCTCTTTAGGTGATGGGAGCTCTGTCAAAGGCCAGAGTTTGGAGAAAACGGGAGGCTGGTGAACTGGTTGGCAGTTGCCCCCTTAAAAGATCCCCCACTCCCCAGTGCTTTCCTCAGTTGGGTGAATCAAATCAAATGGAATCTCCAAAGGCTAAAGATGCCCAAAGAACAGTAAACTTAATGGCACAGAAATTAATCATAATATAGGCAGCATTTATATAGGGTAAGCTTTGCAAAGTGATATGTATGTACATACACACATATATATATATATATATATATATATATATATATATATATATGTCTTCATATACGTATACACACACACGTGTGTGCATATTTACAATCTCATTTGATCCTCACAATAATCCTGTGAGTCAGGTGATATTTGTAGCCCCATTTTACAGACTAGGAAAGTGAGGATGTTACAAGGGAAGTGTTTTGGCCAGATGCTAATATCTGAAAAGAGAGAATAGAGCTAGACTGTGAAGGGTTTTACTCTGTACAACGTCCCCTCAGAGATTACATTTTCTAGCCCAATGGACCTACTTGAAATTTCTATACACAGCGTTCTAGTTCCCCTCTGCCGTGCCTTCGCTCGCTCTCTCCTACGTTAAGATACATCTCCTCCCTTCCCACCTTGTAAGCCCTGAGTTCTTGCAAGGCTCAGCTGAGGAAGGACCTCATACATGAGCTCTCTCCAGATCCCCCAGCTTGGGAGAGATTACCCCACTACCACCATCCCCACAGTAAGTATTTATAGAATGCCTGCTAAGAACCGGGCACTGGGCAAAACTGGAGATGCAAAAAGAGACAATGGACAGTCCTCATGCTCAAGGAGCTCGTGATCTCATGGGGGAGAGAAGACGACAAGCAATCTGGGCAAAAGTGCCGTATTCAGGGTAAATAAGAAACAGCGAACTGAGAGGTGGCACCAGGATTAAGGGGGGTCAGGGGAGACTGCCTGCCAAAGATGGGCTTTGAGCCAGGAGAGCCAGGAGGCAGAACAACCAGAAATGCCTGGGGCCAAGAGATGGAGAGCCTTGTGCAAGGACAGTCGAGGAGGCCAGGGTCACTGGCTTGAGAAGACTAGAAAGATGGAGGAGAGGCACTGGGCTCTGAAGGGCTTTGAATGCCAAATAGAAGATTCTGTATTTGATCCTGGAAGTCATAGGGAGCCAGTGGAGATTATTGAGTAGAGGCTGACATAGACACCTTTGCTTTAGGAAAATCACTTTGGCACTTAAACGGAGGGGGCATTAGAGTGTGGAGATACTTGTGAATGGCAGGTCAACCAGCAGGCTATTGCAATGATATAGGCATGAGGTGATGAGCGTCTGTACCAGAAGTGTGGTGGTATCAGATGAGAAAGGGGCCATATCTGAGAGTTATTGCAAAGCAGAAATCAACAGATCTTGGCAATAAGGGGGCCGGGGGGGGGGGGGTGAGAGATAGTGAGACATACAGGAAGACACCTAGGTTACAAGCCTGTGAGACTAGGAGGATGGTGTTGCTCTCAACGTAATAGGGAAGTCTGGTGTGGGGGAAATATTGCTAATGAGCTCCTTTGTGGACATAGTGAGTTTAAGATGTCTACTGGTCATCCTTTCAGACAGTGGAGATGCAAGACTGGAGGTCAGCAGAGAAATTAGAGTGGGAGAGATAGATTGGAGGATCAGCAGCATAGAGATGGCCATTAAGTCCCTGAGATCACCAAGCAAAATAATACAGACAGAGAATAAGAGAGCCCAAGACATATTCAACCATGAGTGTGACCTGGTTAAAAATCCAACAAAGGAGACAGAGGAGTGGTCAGAGAGGGAGGAGAACCAGGAAAGAGGGGCATAGTGACCCAGAGAGAAGAGCATATCAAGGAGGAGAGAGTAAGCAACAGGGTCAAAGGCTGCAGGGAGGTCACAGAGGATGGAAAAAGGCCACTGGATTTGACCACTAACAGACCATGGTAACTCTGAAGAGAAGTTTGGGTGGAATGGTGATCAAACGTACATACATACATATTCTTATAACTTCAAAGCTGTGGTGAGCTCCCCACCAGACGACGCCTCTGCTAATGCAGACCGGCCACTTCTTCACAATGCAGAATCTTGGAGTGACCTGGTCATACCTGGAAGATGAACTGTCTTTCTCCAGGTTACCCAGTCAGTCAGTATGTGTCCAAGGCAAGTCTAGAACCCAAGCTTTCCGGCATCTAAAGCCAGTGCTCTATCCACGTACACCCACCTACATGCTGCCTCTCATTTTAAATTTCTGTGTATTTATGTTGCACATACCTGTCTCTGTATGTGCTGTTTCTCCTCCCCCCCATAGAGTGTAAACTCCTTGAGAGCAGCCCATACATAGCATTTTTCACTTTTGTATCTCACGGGGGGGGGGGAGGGGGAGGTGGAGGGGGGCCTCCAGGACACACATGACCCTCTAGGTCCTCAAATGTGACCCATTTGGAAAGTGTCACTCTTGAGGACCTACAGGGCCATGTGTGGTTTCAAGGCCACAGGTAACTACCATAGTTTCTGGCACTTGGAACTTACACGGAGTGATAGATAACTACAATTCAGCATCATAGGGTTTCAGAACTGGGGGTCCTGCCTTTATTACTGGACAAAGCCTGGTTATTTTCAGTATATTTCCTGGGGAAGCCGCACAAGGGCCTTTCCGACCTTCCCCTATAGACTTTAAAAACACATGTAACCTACAAAGCTCAAGGACCAACATCCGAAAAAGCCATTAGTGCCAACAAAGAACTGAAAGGCAGAAGGTGTGTGTGGGGAGGGGGAGGCCCAGGGATGGGGAAGGTGGAGGACCAGCTCCTCACCTTGTACCATTTACTGGCAGGAAATTAGAAACAATTAGGTGGGTGAAGCTAGGACTGGGAGGCAGGGGTGTCAGAGTGTGAGGAGAGGAAGGCCCCAGGGCAGCTCCCCTGCAACACTGCCTGCAGGGGCTGGCCCCAGCTTGAGCCTCTTTTCTCCAGGAGAACCAAGTCTCATCTATTTCATGAAAGCCAATGTGGTGTAACAGAAAAGGCCCTGGCATCACTCTGAGAATTCATAGTCACTTCTTTCCATGCCCTGTTAGAGTCTGAAAGACCTTAGGGGAAAGTCTTGCATATAGATGATTAACAAATGTGTACTGAAGGGTATTGGACAGCCCAAAAGATGGAAAACCCAGCGAGAGTCATAGCTAGGAAATTCTATACTAGGGCAAGTGATAGTGGCAGTGTCATGGGGGGATAAATGTACCTTGGATGTGTCCATGGGATCTGGAGGGAAGGTGGCCACAAATGCCAGGAGGATTCTGAGTAGCGGAAAGGAAAAAAGGCCTGCCCCAGGATGAGTCTCCTACTTCCACAGAGCAGGCCCAGACATCTAGGAGAAAATGCTTCAGACACCCTGGGGACAGTCTTGATTGCTCACTCCTACTTAGATCAAGACTGTAATATTTTTATAAAGCAATATGTTTCCCTCTAACAACCCCTGCCCTTACCCCATCCCTTGTTTTAACTTGGTGCTTCCAATTGGCAGTGGTTTTGTAAATCATATGATTGAGTTCATTACCCTTATCAACTCTTTCTTAACATAAAATTTTATTTCTGAAGGACAGTATCCTAACAAGGATAAACATATGTGCATGATGTTAGTGACAGGGTGACGTGACAACTCTTGTGGTCCCAATTGTCTCCCTCTTACTCTTCAGGCTTAGCATTGTGTTCCAGAGAGCATTTGGATGTGGGCAAATAGGATTATGGGTTGAAATCCTGAAAAACTGACATCAAGACAAGACACAGTGGAAAGAACCCTGGCTTGGGATTCACAAGGCCTCAGTTTTAAGGCCAAATTCATCAATTCCTCTGGATCACACTAATAGTAGATAAAATAGTGGATTTGGGGTCAGGAAAACCTGGGTATGAATCCTATCCTTGAATGTAGATATTTCCATGCTGCGTGACCCTGAAGTCACTTTACATATGTGAGCCTTGAGTTGGAGCTCATCTGTAAAATGGGTATAATCCAAGCCCTCACCTCACAAGGTTGTTATGAGACTCCAGTGAGATAAGGAATGTCAAAGAATTGATTCAGTCCACTGCGTTTGCCTGTTGGCTCATGGAATTCATTCTTCATTCTTGCAGCAGCAGGGAAAGAGACAGAACACAGACATGCTCATGGGTATCAGAGTCGCAGTCTTTTCTGAGCTAAGGAAGAGAGCTTCTGTTGTCTGAAGAAAGAGACCCATGAAAGCAGTTCAGAGCTGGTTACCCTTGGAGCCTCCATGGAACAACTCAAATGTTAACTGGATATGGTTAAGATGGGTTGGGCAGGTGCCTAGACACAGCAAAATCTGCCCTGGAAAAGACAATGTCCCGCAGTGATTCAGGCAGCAATGGCGAATCTACCCATAGATTTTTGCAGTTTCAGCCAAACCATAGAGAAGTGCCAAAAATGAATCTGTTTTGACAGGTACATCAAGTGCTTTGCAGACCATAATGTGTTAATCCTCTCTCTCAGCCTTGGCTTCCTTATTCTCAACATGCTGATGACCAGAGAATTTTAGCATTTTAAGGGTATCTGTGACCATCTTGTCCAAACCATACCCCTTAACTTGAAGGCAGGAGCTGTTTTATTTTCTTCCCTGTGCCTCCAGTTCTAGAAGAGTGACTGAGAAACAGGAAATAATAAGTCATAAACAAATGGAATGGGCAAAGTGCTGTTTCCCATGGCTCCCTACTGTCTGAAGGTTCTCTGAATGCGGAAGGAAAAATGGGGAGAGTTATTGGGAAGCACTTGAGGAATGTGGAGATGGAATGGAAGGAGCTTCCTTTTCAATGGAAAGAAGACTAGGTGAGTTCCTTCAAACGTCCTTTAGGGATCAAGGCCAGATGAACTCATGGAAAAGAACATGTATGGGGGAGGGGTATGGAATAAGCTTTGTAGAAGGGGCTGAAGCTGTAATTTCATCACCCAAGGAAATTAGTACCTGCTTTGAAAGTTGGAATCTTAGAGAGTTGCTTAGAGCAGTGGGGTCGTACTCAAATAGAAACAGCTCTCTGGAGACCCAATATTGACTTAGAAAACCACAAATTAATATTCTCAACGTGGTATTATTTTTTTATTTATTTTGTAAATATTTCCCCATTATATTTTAATCTGTTTGGGATCCACAGCTTGGGCACATCTCTGCTAGAGAGCACCGGGCTCCCCAGCCAGGATGTGTCAAAGGCAGGACTTGATCCCAGGGTTTTCTGGTGTTAAGGTCAACTGTCTGCCACATTGCCTTGCCTTTCATGGGAAGAACATTTAGGCCACCAAGGACCAAGACAAGTTTTTGCTGGATGTCATTGTAATGGAGGATAACCAGCAGGCTTCCTCAAGCTGCAGGTTCTCTCTCAAGCACAAACCATGGTGTTCTCAGCCCTGTTTTGGACACTTCTGGGCAAGTGAATGGTTCAGCTCTGATAAGACTGTCATTTTGGAAAGACAGAGCAAACTTTGGTTAATCTCCTGCTTCTGCACCCCATCAAGGCTGAGGCTGCATCCAAATTTCATCAGAAAGGATTTACCACTAGACCAGGAGAAACAGCCCACTCATTGAACCTAGATAGGAATGACTCAACAAGCCAGCTTTCTTTCACTTCCTGTCTGCTAAACTTTTCAGAATTCTCTGAATTTCTCCCTGAATGGGGTAGGAGAGAGGTTCCCCACATCAGCAGCACAGCAGCTGTGAGTGCATGATAGCTAAAGCCAATACTCACACTTAAAATTTAACAATCAGCTCTCTAGCTAGGAAAAGTCAGCTTGAGTAGCAACCCTCCATACACACCCAAGGTACATGGTTAGACTGAGCCACCTTAAGTCTGGATCTCCAAGCCCTACAAGTCTCTTCAGTTTTGTATTTCTTTTCTGAGTATAGTGACTAGGTAGCAGTATTGGGAGGAGAGTTCCAACAGCAAAATGGAGTCATAATAGCACTTGCTTCGCAGGGTTGCTGTGAAGACCAAATGAGATCATTTTTGTAAAGCACCTAGCACAGTGCCTAGCATACAGCAGGTATTTAATAAATGCTTAGTCTCTTTTCCTTCCCTTCCTAGCCTTGAATCCCACCTTATAGGTTTGAGAGGTTGGGAGTTTGGGGGCCCTTAGTCCCTTCTAGCTACATTTTGGAAAGATCTCCCAGCAGCTACTCTAGTACTCCTTAGAGGAGACAGAGAAGCAGCCCAGCTCCTCGTCTTATTTTCCAGAAGACATAGACCTGGAAGGATTTAGTTGAACACTGCAGAATTGAGGTGAAGATGAAATGCTGACTCAGTAGTTCCATAAAATGTTTCGTGTTTGAGGTTATAAACATCAACCTTCCATGAAAAGACCAGGAGCTATAAGTCATTGTTGCTGCATACATTATCTCTGCCGGTGTGCTCTTCTACAAAGTTTTTATTTGTTTTGAGTATTTGTGTGTGGAAGAAATACCTGTCCTATACCTGATTGATATTGTACAGTGAGTGCCTTTCTATTATCCATTTTGGGGAGACTCTTAGCAAGAGCTAAACCTGGACAATTTCCCCAGAATGGGTCAAGAATGTGAGAAAAAATATAACCAGACTCTTCCCTAGAGCCCAGGCTCTCTCAGAACTGAATCTTTTTCCTTTGCTTAGGTCTAGGGCTGAGAGGGGCACCTTAGTAGGGAGACAGATCGAGCAACTCAAACTTCTGAGACCAACAGCAATCTTATTGTTACATCGTGAAAACAAACAAAACCTTCCTAATCATTAGATCTATTCCAAAGTGTCAAAAAAATAATGGGTGGAATTCCTGTCAGTGGGAAAAGTGAAGGTTGGATGACCAACTCCTAGCAATGCTGTGGAGGGAGTTATTGCTCAGGTATGGATTAGACTAGATGGCTGCTGAGGTAACTCCCAGCTCTGAGAGTCTGTGATTCACCCATCCTGATAGTAGGGCGTCTTCTCTCCAGCTATACAGATCCCCATTTTTCCTCTAGTATCTCTTCTGCCTTGTACCTCCCTCTGCAGTCTTTGGCATAGCCAAAGAATTCAGTGCTCTGCAGCCATCTTTGTAATGGAGGCTCCCCAAACTGGGCTAGTGTTCTAGTTTGGGAGGACCTATGAGCTTTAATTCCATGGGCACAAGATTGGAGAACCCAGTGCCATATGCATGCCTGGATGGAGTCGTCCTCAAACAGGGAATTCAATGAAGGATGCACAGAGTGTGTCCCTGAATGATCAACGGTGTGGAATTACAGGAGTGTTATTAGCGACATTCAAGGTCATCTAATTCAACCCTGTCACCTTACAAGCAAAACAACTCAAAGCCAATCCAATCCAATTAACATTTATTAAGCACCTACTACATGCCAGACATTGTGCTAAGGGGTGGGGACACAATTAGTGAAAATATGAGTCCCCGCTTTCAAGGAGCTTACAATCTAATGGAAAAGAGACAACACACGAAAAGAGTCAGAAAGTGAGGAAATAGAACATCACATAGATTGCTACTTGGTCACCTACACTCAGAAAAGAAATACAAAACCGAAGAGGCCGCAGGGCTTGGAGATCCAGACTTAAGGTGGCTCCGTCTAACCATGGACTTTGTGTGTGGAGAGAAGGCTGAGGGAGGTGGTGTCAGTCAAGCCTTGAGGGACGAGTCAAAGACTGCAGAGGCAGGTAGAAGGTAGAAGCTTTGCTGGCTGGAGCTTGAATGTAATCTAGTATTTCCACTACACATATTCACATCACGCTTGTACTCTGCTAGATGCCACCTGCCATGGCTAGAGCTCTTTGGGCTGAGCAATGGTTAACCTATGATCGTGTCGAGGCCATGATGAATCATTGGCTTAAAACTTTGGCTGCAGAAATACAGAATTTCAGAACTTCAAGATATCTGTTCTAATTCTCTCATTGTCAGGGTGCCACCTCCCCCCTAGTTTAACTTGCATTATATGGAAGCGTGTAGTGCATACAAGGGGTCATGTGGCACAACAGGGAAAGAGATAGCCCTGAAGATACAGTCTCAAGCCTCTCCTGACATGCACGGGCTTTGTGACCTGGAGCACGTCATTTCACCTCCCAAGTACTAAAAGCAACTCTCAGAATATGGGTTAGAGAAAGAGCCCTGTCCTGCACTGGCAGAGGGAGTTTCCTCAGCAAAGTGTCCCTTTGCCAATGACAACACAAGTCCAATCCCCATCTCTATCCCTTGTGTTGATGCACCTGTAGGCACGATGAATCACCCCAGGATGCTTGGGCGGGGCTATTTAGGTAAAGGACGGTTTGCATCTTGTCATTGTACCCTTGCACCTGGCACAGTGCTTGGCACATAGTGGGAACTTCATAAAGTTCTGATTGCTTAAATGGCACCCGAGAACCATCCAAATCCATCCTCCACCTGAACAGCAATCCCCTCTATGTCACTGACTTGCGGCCATCCCACCTCTGTCCATTAAAAAATGTGTTGATGTCTTTTGTTTTTATATTTTTATAACATCTCTGTGGCATCCCTTGCCCTCTCACTGGGGCAAGCCAAGCTCTTAGAAGCCAGAAAGCCGTTTCTTAGAAGAATAAAAAAAAAAAAAAGCTCAGAAAAAAACCATAGTAGCAATAGCTGTCATGCATATAACGCTTTAAGGTTTGCGCATCACTTTACAAAGACTATTTCAATGTCTCCTCACAACAACTCTGGGAGGTAAGTGTTTTTGACATTCTGCAGATGGGGAAACTGAAGCAGCTGGAGATTGGCGGGCTTGCCTAGGATCAGAGCTAGTGTCAAAAACTCTGATGCTGTATGTAATATGCTTTATCCATAGTTCCCCACTTCTTCAAAGAAGTTGGGGGAGATGGATTGTCTTCCCACTTTTTAGGAGACAGTTTTGGGCTTTATTTAATCAACAATTTGTTTTTGTTAATGTCGACAGAACTTTTTGGTTGTCCATAAGCATTAGTATGTTTGCCTTCCCATTCTCTCCTCTCACCATGGTCATCATTTCATCACCATCAGGCACCACGGTCCCGCCATTCTCAAATCAACGCCTTCCCAATTTCTTGTCTTTCCTGATTGTTCATCTATTCCACCAGATGGGAAGAACTGATGTATTTCTATGGTGATCTAGTCTCAGAACCGATCAATTAACCATAGCATGCCACATTTGGATCTGATTTTTTACCCTCTTTTGAATTTATTCTTCAGTTGTTCTTGAGATGATTGGACTGAGTTTCACTTCATGCCACACCTCTAAGGCTAGGTTTCCTTCTGCATTTTCTTTCCCTGTTCTGCAACTCAATGGAATCTTCAGTCACCTCCTTCCTCTATATTTTACAAAGGAGCCTACACTCCATGCAATTATTAATCCCGTCTGTTATGTCTCTTGATAAGCAATCAAGGATGTGCTAGCTGAGGTGATTTCAGGTCCTTGTAGTGACTGATTCATACTCACCATTTCTTAGAGAAATTTAACTAATGTAAAGCAGTGCTATGGCTTATCATCATTTCCCTTTTCCAAAGGTCACTAGTTTGCCTAAATAGATCAGGCTGATACTCCTACAATTGCTTGCATTGTCTTTTCATCATTATGTTTTCTCCTCAATCAAATGGCATCATATTTTTAAATTACATAGGACAGTACCTGTTACCTAGTAGGAACTTAATAAATACATATCTTCCCTTCCCCTGGAAGTTACTGGTTTAGTGGATAGAGCACTAGGTCTGAAGTCAAGATGACCTGAATTTTAAATCTGGCTTCAGAAACTCACCAGCTATATGACCCTGGCCAGGTCACTTAACTTCTGTCAGCCTCAGTTTCCTCAACTGTAAAATGGGGAAAAAGCATCTACTTCACAGGGTTGTTGTGAGGATAAATTGAAATAATATATGTAAAGTGCTTGGCCAACTTTAAAGCATCGTATGCATGTTAGCTTTTGCTAACACGAGTCTGGCTGGGATTGTCCTTGCTCTTTGCTTTATTTTAAGGAATGGTGTTCTGGGAGGAGGTGAGAGGGGAAGGAATGCGATGGAAAATTGTGATACAAGAACAAAAGGTATCAATGTAATTTTTTAATGTACAGATCCAAGGTAATATTTATAAAGTGATTAGCATGGTGACTGATATATAGGTATTTAATAAATGCTTATTCCCTTCGTGTGTGTGAGTGTATGTGAGAGTGTATGTGTGAGTGTGTATGTGAGTGTGTGTGTGTGTCTGAATGTGTGTGAGTGTGTGTGTGTGAGTGTGAGTGTGAGTGTGTGTATGTGAGTGTGTGTGTATGTGTGTGACTGTATGTGTGTGTATGTGTATGTGTGTGAGTGTGTGTGTATGTGAGTATGTGTATGTGTGTGACTGTATGTGTGTGTATGTGTATGTGTGTGAGTGCGTGTGTGTGTGAGCGTGCATGTGTGTACACGTGCATGGCAGTATCTGTAGTATGTGGCTTGCTGGACCCAGTATATTCCCAGCATTCCCATGGTCTTCTTGAAGGAAGACTTTGTGATATACGGGGGTGAAGTTTCTGAGAAGTCTGCAGCCTTTGGCCTCTTTCATTTCTTAATTATGAATCATAGTTTCCCTTGTCTATTTCCCCCACCTCTTCTTCCTTCTTCGTAGCTACGTGTGCCATTCTTTCAATCTCTGCAAAAACTCAGAGTTAATAAATTCTTAATTATTTTGACATATTTGCCCATTGCAAACACTGCCAGGTAAGACGACCATGAAATAATGCAAATCCCACCCTTGACGGTGACTACTTGTCTAACCTTGGGCAAATTATTTCACCTTTCTCCGCCTGTTTCCTCATCTGTGAAATGAAAGGGTTGTATTTCATTGTCTCTGAGATCCTCCCAGTCCTATGATCCATTGATCCCAGGGTATTGTACATCAGTAAGACCACCACCTCCCAGAGGAGACTTCACTTAGCTGTTCTTGAGTTTGGCCCCCAATTCTCTTAGTGTATTGGCTCCCAAACCAAACTTGGTCATCTTACCTTGCACTGTTCGCAACCAGAGTGAGTGAGAAAATAATCAAGAAGGTATTACTCAGTATTTTCTGCAGAGATTGAAATGGTAAACGTACTTATGAAGAATGTAACCAGGGAGCTTTCGTTTGAAGAGGAGCCTGGAAAAAGGGCTGAATTGGTTTCATTCACACTGAGATCATGACTAATCTATTCTAATTTCTCCAGTAGCTGATCAACTCATTGGCCATGAAATAAAGAACTCCCATTTCAGAATGCCAAAATTTAAAATAAACCACGTGGGGGGTTTCAGGAATATAATTTTTATCCTCCCTGCCATCTTTCCTATCACTTCCCTACTGCCTGGCTCCCTTTTACTCCTAAGGTCCCCCCACTGGCCTTAACTCTTTCATGGGTCACCTTGGCGAAAGAAGTCATTGCTTTTTGGCTAAACCTGCTTATTAGGAATCTACCTATAATTAGCTAGGTTGTCCCTTAGATGGAACACACAGGGCATTGTTAATTCTATGCAGTGGTTCTCAACCTTCCTAATGCCACGGTCCTTTAATACTCGTATGTGGGTGTATCTGCATGTGGGTGAACCCGCCTGGAGACAGACAGAGGAGCGGTGTCAAGGTTCCTAAGACCATCGGAAATATGTGTTTCCCGATGGTCTTAGACGACCCCTGTGATCCCTGTGAAAGGGTCATTTGACACCCGAAGGGGTTGCAACCCACAGGTTGAGAACCACTGCTAGGGTAAGCTTCTCCCGGACTATTTTTGAAGACCCATGTTTCCCTTCACACCAAATAGAGATATAAGAGTAGGCCATGGAGGATTAATTACTGAACTTCTTGAGCTTAGAAAAGAATTATATGTGCCTTACATAAAGATTCGTGTCAGCATCAAGGGGACTAGAAAACAGAACATTTTAGTTAAAATACTTGTTGTTTTCAGTGTGGCATAATAGAAGAACATTAGGGTAAGAGAAGATTTGGATTCAAATCCTGGTTCTGTCCTTAGGTAGTTATATGACCATGAATGAGTCCTTTCCTTTTTGGGGAATTTATTTATAAAGCATAAAACTTTTAGAATTTGGGAATTAATAAATATGATAAATTGATAAATGAAAAACTTTGGAAATTTCTTCATTTGTAAAATAAAACTGGGAAGCTGAGAACTCATAAATAAACATGATAAATTAATGAACACAAATTTGGGAATCTATTTATAAAACAAAACTTTGGAAATTTGGGAATTAAGTATAATTAACAAGCCAAAATTTGAGAATTTCTTTGTGAAAAATAAAAGTAGGATGTGACTAGATAATCTTAAGATCTGTCTAGTACAATAAGGTTCTCTGAATTTGCACACTTCTCTCATTACTAGATTACATGGTGGGATGTAACTGAAATGTTAGGAGTTGAAGGCTGTCAATGAAGAACTTGTTTCTCAAAGAATTCAGAGCTTTCTCTAAAGTTTGAGACTGAAATTGCATCGCTTCTCCTCCTCTAGACCTCTCCAGGGTAGAGATGGGGTGGGAAAGAAATGGTAGGTGGGAGAAACAAAGAGAAGGAAAGGGGCTTCTAAAGCCAGTGCCTTCCAATCAGCTCAGTTCTAAAGGACCCACATTCGATTCAATTCACTTCAAGAAGCATTTACTAACGTAGCAGCCATTGAGCTGGACACTGGTGGGTGATACAAAGTCAAAAATGAAGGAGTCCCTTCCCTCAAGGAGCTTCTATTCTACTGAAGAGATGTGAAATATATACAGATCAGTAAATATAGAATAAATAAAAAACCCCACTAACTTTATTCTTTGGGGGGGGAGTGGTAAATAATGCAAATAATAAGGATTCAAAGTAACCCCCAAGTTGGACCCTGAAAGAAGCTAGGGATTCTGGCAGGGGGAGAAGAGCCTTCCAGGTATGGGATGAAGGGCCACACAAAGCTGCATAATAGCCTGCCAGATTCAGGGAATAGCTAGTAAGTCAGTTTGTCTGAAATGCAGTGTGCGTGTGTGTGTATGTGCGTAAGTGTGTGTGTGTGTATGTGTATGTGTGTGTGCGTGTGTGTGTGTGCATGTATATGTGTATGTGTATGTGTGTGTGTGTGTGTATGCGTGTGTGTGTAAATGTCAGGCTGCTAGCTTTATGCTAGTCTGTCAAGTCATATTGGGGTGTGTATACACACGCACACGTGTTTTACCTACAAAATATCCCTCCAAAAAGCTGAGTCTGTTGAATATGGCAAAAATCACCCTTACAAGTTTTATTTTTGAATTTGTGAGAATAATAAAATGATACAATATTTCCCCTTGTAAAATCACACTTAAAATATGTGATATTAATCAGAAAATTGTACTTTTGAGCCAACTCTTTCTTCCTCCACCCACCCCCACTTACTCTGTAAGGCAAACCATCTCCAAGAATTTCTAATAAAAGTCAATGGAAAATTATTGGGCAGCTGGGGGATGGGGAAAAGTGAATAAAGTCCCACACTTGAAAACAGGAAGGTATGAATTCGAATCCTTCCTCAAATACTTACTTAGAAGTATGACCCTGGATAAGTAACATGAACTCTCTTGGCCTCAGTTTGCAAAATGGGCCTGAGAGCAGCACTTGCCTTTCAGGGTTGTTGCAGGGATAAATGGAGACAACATGTCTACAGGGCTTTGCCCATCTTACAGTGCTCTGTGCATGCCACTAAGATTAATCAGGGTGGGCTTTGACAGGCAACTTTTAGGGGACTGCATCTCTTCCACATATGAGATATCTTTCTGTCCCCGTATCCACTGGTGCTGACTAGCAGCATTCTCATTTTGCATCTTTTTGGCAGGAATCAACGTGTGTCTTTTATTCAACTATCTGTTGTCAAAACTGTATTAATCACAAAGCTGGGCAGAGGTAAAGTCCTACCTGTGTGACCTTGGACAAGTAACTGAACCTCTTTGAGTCTCAGCTAGAGAGAGCCTTAAAGGTCTCTTCAGCTCCCAATCTATGATCCTCTGAAAATGGGGATAGTTTCCTCCCTAGGCTCCTCAAAGTCCCAGAGATCATCTGCTCTAAACTGACTTACCAAGAATCCCCAATTACAACGTGGTCCAGCCTATCTTTGGAAACCTCCAACTGAGGCAGGGTTCAATTCCTTCCCATGAGATTCTGTTCCATTTCACGTTAAAAAAAAATAAAATATAAAAATAAAAATAAAAAAATTAAAACCTCACCTGCGACACCCTGAGGATAGAAAAAGAAAAGGGACTTCTTCCTGCCCTCAGGAGGCTTTTCTTCTAACATGATAGGGGATACACATAACCTCAGATGCAGTTCCTTTATCTATAAAATATACATCAAAAATAACATTCTATCCATTTCACAGATTTGTTGTATGAAGGGACACTTCACAAACATCTGTATGCAAAATTTACAAATGGGATTTGTACAGTTAGTGTAGTTGGGGAGTCCACAGGATTTAGAGTGGGATACCTTAACCTGGGGTCTATGAATTTGTTTTGATTCTATTTTCAAAAATATTTTGTAATTATAATTCAGTATGATTGGATTTATTCTGTGCATTTAAATACATGATTCTGAGAAGGGAATCCACAGGCTTCCCCAGACTGACTGCCCAAGGGGACCATGAAACAAAAGAATCTTTGATAAAGTCTGGAAGACTGCATTCCAACCCACTCTCTGAAATGGACTTGCTGGGTGACCCCGGGTGAGTCGTTCATTTCGCAGATGAGGAAACTGAGGCACACATTTCTTATTTCAAAGGGCTATGGTGAGTCTCAAAGAGGATCGTTTGAGTAAACTGGTTTGCCAATTGATCCCAATTGATCAATTAGAAAACAGTTCTTAAACACTTCCTATGCCCAAGGCACTGTGCTAAGTGCTAATGATAGAAAGGCATGACCGAAAGTCCCTGTCCTCAGAGAGCTCACAGTCTGATCTGGGGGGGATATAAATATAACCTCAAGAAACAGAGATGATGGTGGGGAATTTGGAGGGAGGGCACTAACAGATAAGGGGACCTGGATACGCCTCCCCCAGAAGGTATGATTTGACCTAAGACTTGAAGAGAGAGAGAAAAGCAGACCTTGAGGTGAGGAGGGAGAACAGTGAAGGCATGGGGGCAGCCAAGGAAAAGACACAGCCCGGAGATGGACTGTTCTGTTGTAGGAGGAGGAAGTGGCCATTATAGCTGGGTCACAGAGTGTTTGGAGAAAGGTGAGAAGGGCCCAAGCTGTGAAGACCTTTAAATACCAGAAGACTTTCTATCACCTCCTGAGCTAATAGGGAGCCATGGGCATTTACAGACTGAGAGTTTGGGGTGACCTGATCAGACCTTTACTTCATGAAAGTCCCTTTGGGAGCAGGGTGAGGACTTGCTTATAGCTGAACGTAACAGTAGTGGCAGGGAAAGCAATTAGAAGGATATTGTAAAAGTCAAGACAAAAGGAAATGAAGGCTGCACTGTGATGGTGGCTGGTTGATTAGAGAGAAGGGGGCATGAAACAGATACTGTGTCAGGGCTTGACCATAGGCTGGATACATGAAGTGAATGGGAATGAAGAGGCCAGGTTGTGAACCTGGGTGACCGGGAAAATCATGGTGCCCTTAGCAGCAAGGAAGAAGTTCAGAGGGAAGGTTTGGGGAAAATGATAATGAGTCCAGGTTTGGACACAATAAGGTGTCTATCGGACACCCAGTGCAAAATGCCCACAAGGCAGCTGATGTCACAAGATAGTCAGTTAATGTTATTACATACACACTTGCAATCAATAACCAAGATTTCACAATTAACAATTTTTTGATGTTAGGCAATCTAAGAACACGAGTGAATCACTGCAGATAAAGTTGGTCTCAAAGGGTTTCCTCGAGGAGGAGGCAGCATTTGAACTATATCCTGTTGCAGAAATCTCCAATAAAGTCGTTTCCTTTTCGGAATTATTGTGGCAGGAAGGCAGGCATGACAGGCTGGCTTTGGAGGGAGGAACACTCAAGGTATTCTAAAGAGACAGGACTAGGAGATGGATCTGACAGTTCATGGAGTGGAGGAATGACTGGTAATCCAGCTCAAAGTCAGATGGTGGCTCCAGAAGGCCTCTCCACACAACTATTCACAAAGACTTTTGCTTATAAAACCAAAATGCGTTTTGAATTAGGGAGCATAAAAAGGGTCTACAAATGAATTTTGTTAAGACAAGGCAGGACGTTTTTAGTGGGAGCACACATTGGCTTCAATGCAATGAGGAGACACCCACCCTTCCTGCTCTAACCAGCTGAGCTGAATGGCCCAAGGGAAGCAAGGTCAGCGCTTGGAAAAGCACTCAACAGGGAATCAAAATCTCTCTCTTTAAGGCTACTTGAAAAATCGAATTAGTATATATAAATATATATATATGCATATATATATACACACGCATATGTATATATGTGTACATATCTATGTATGTATGTGTATATGTTTATGTGTATGCACATGCATATATACATATGTGTGTATGCATGGATATGTATATGTGCGTATATACACATAAATATATACATATATTCTTTTTTATATTTATCAACTTATAAATCATGCGAGCCTATTACTATGGCTATAACTAGGTGAACTATACTACTTAAATAGGTGAACTATAATATATATATATAGGTGAGCTATACAACTTAAAAGAGAAAATTTAAAAGGCTGGCATAAAAATGAAACAATATTCCATCCCAGAGGTAATAGGGAGTCATTGAAGTCTAATGAGTAGGTACATGAGGTCTGACCAGGGACTGTTGGGCTTGGAGTTAAGAAGACTCATCTTCCTGAGTTCAAATCCAGCCTCAGGCACTTACTAGCTGTGTGACCCTGGATAAGTCACTTCACCCTGTCTGCCTCAGTTTCCTCATCTGTAAAATGAGCTGAAGAAGGAAAAGGTGAACAATGCCAGCATCTTTGCTAAGAAAACCAAATGGAGTCACCAAGAGCTGGACAAAGCTGAAGACAACTGACCAACAACAAGAAGAGGTGATGGAGGCAGAACATAGGAGCAGACAAGGGAAGTGATAAGGAGGTAGAAAGGACAAGAGCTGGCATCTGATTACATCTGTGGATGAGGGGTGAGGGGAAGCCTGGAGGGCAAGTGACACAATTATGAAAACCTAGGGGACTCCAAACATGGCGGTACCTTTGGCAGAAACAGTGATGTTTGGAAGAGGCTCTGAATTTGAGGGGAGATGACATAATACGCTCTGTGACATGGGTCACAAGCCATCCTTGCCTGTTCCTGCAGGGTCCTCAGTGTGTCCCATTCCAGAAGTCACCAAAGTCAGAAGACGGACCTTTACTGACCTATCACTGCCCTCCAAATTTCAGGTAATACAACACAGATGTGGTCTGGGGGAGGGAAGAAGATGGGCAGGATTTTCCCAGTGTACCTGTGTGGCTGATCCTGTAGGTTCAGGCTAGTTTCTGCCAGTAACCAAGGAACTGACTGACCTCCAAAGACCTGAGTGGGACAGAGGTGCCAGAAAGTTGAACAGCCCAACGAAAGAGGTGAAATAATGGAGTGTGGAGGGATAGGGTAGGTGTGGTTGTGTTAGAGCCAAATCCCTCATCAAGAGAGGATGAAAAAGAACCTGCCTTACTGCTCCCTGATTGGCTGATCACATGTACATCCTTTGGGGTGATGCCATGGACCCCATTTTGGCTACCATTGGTACAGGACCTTACAGTGAGGAAACCCTATCAATGCAAGTGTAGATCTCTTCTTCAACTTAGCCTTCCAAGCCACTAGAAAGGCAGAGTACAGAGGAGCTCACTATGTACTGTCATGCCATGTTCTCTTGGAGTCAAGGAGAACTGGATTTGAACTCTAGCCCTGATAGCTACTGACTGAACTGTTGTGAAGAAGTCACTTAACTTCTCAGGGGCCCACGCATCTTTCTTAGGTATTAAAATAAGGAGGCTTTAAGAAGTGAGTTTCCAGTATTTAACCTAACTGGAACCCAGCCAAATCAGTGAGACCATTTTTCTGCCTATCCAATTGTTAGGGAATTAATAACAAAGGAAGCCATGTGGGTACAATAGAAAGAGCCTTGTCTGGGAGTCAGGAGACCCTGGTGGGAGCTCAGGCCCCAGCAGATGTTCTTTGGCCAAGAAATTCCACCTCAGCTTCCCCTAAAAGGAAGATGATAATATGCCCTGCCCCTTTACAGGGTCATTAGGGGGAAAGTGGCTCACATGAGGATTTGAGGTTACATGCAGTATTGTGTAATAAGAATATTGTCAAACCTAGCCTGCAATTTCAGAGGAATAGAGTCTAATGAGCAATGCAAGTGGATGTTGGCTCTGGAACAGAGAATAGTCTGTGCTAAATAATTATGGATGAGGAGGAAGAGGATGATAGATCTATCTATATGTATGCAAGCATATATACGCAAGTGCATATTATTCATAATATATTCATATGTAATATATGTGCATATAATATATATACACACACACATATATACAATATGTACACACAAACATATAATACACACACATATCACAAATAGGAAACAAAGACAGAGAGAGACAGAGAGAGAAGATGGAGAGACAGGTAGACAGACAGATAGGGAACCAGCCTGATTTCATTAGTATTAGGTCTGACCTGATGAGGAACTGACTTCTCCCAATGTCAGTTGGCAGCTTCTGGGCATTTCAGAGCATTTGCCCAGATGCACTGAAAAGTGAAGTGATTGGACCAGAATTGCCCAGTCAGTATCTATCAGAGGCGACACTTGAACCCAGGTCTGGGTGACTCCAAGGCCAGCTCTCTCATGCTGCCTTTCGTTGTTACTCATTATATAGTATATTAACAGCATAAGAATGACTTCCTTACAAGAAGTTAGAAGGGAGCGAGGCTCGTTTCAGAATCTTATGACCCAGGTCCAAATTTCACCTCTGGTTCTACCCGTTTGACCTTGGTTAAGTCATTTAAAGTTTCTCAGATCTTTAATTTCCTCCTTTGTAGAGTGGAGGGCCTCTGAGGTCCCTTCTGGCTCCCATAATGCTAGGAAACTTTTATCCCATAATGGAAGGTAGAGAGGATAGACTTGTTCTGCACTGTTCTGTTTTGTTTTTATTTAAAGCATTTAATAATTGCTTTCTAGTGAATTGGTCTTAATTAAATCTTCTCTTTACAAACTACTCTTATTCTTGTGACTGTCAGAAATGACATTCTCTAGGCCAACACTACAGTACCCTGGAGCCAGGAGGTACCAGACTTGCCAGGTGTTGGGAATCAAAGGGAAGGAAGGAAGAGGGGAGCAGGAGAGAGACGGCCAGAGACCGTCATCACCAAAGGACCAAATGTGGGGGCTCTCCCTGACCACAGGAGCTTCAGAATCCAGACAATCTCCTTCCTCCCACCCCAGGATGCACTCTTTCCCCAACCAGATGCCCCTTTTCTTGTTTTCCAACATTTTGTTCTGCTGCCTTAGGGCCTTCCAAGGCCAACTCCACTTAAAAAAAAACAAACTTGTTAACTTTTAACAGGCCTTTGAAACAAGGGGAGGGGTGAAGCTTCCAGCAGGGCAGTGAAAGTGGGGAATGATTCCTTCTTCTTCACATACATTGGTAAGGAAAGAGGAGAGGAGTCCTGGCTCTGCAACTAAGCCACCGAGGGGCCTTGGATAAGTCACCTGACATGTTTACAGGGTCCCTTCTAATCTGGCCTCCATTAATATTGACCAAATCTCTCTTATGTGCAGGGTGCTAAGAGGTAACACTGAGAAACACCAAGAGTAAAATAGTAGCCCCCAAGGGCAGAGTCAAGATGGCAGCATAGAAGCAGGAGAACTCCATGAGCTTCCCCCATAACCACCTCAAATACCTATAAAATATGACTCTAAACAAAATTTAGAGCTCCAGAACCCACAAAATGACAGAGAAACAAAGCTCCCACTGAAGGTGGCCCGTCAGGCAGACAGGAAGGGTTCATCACAGCATGCTGGGAGACCAGACCAGCACCACATGAACCTGCAGCGTTACCACCAGGGCAGCCAGGACAAGCTGTGGCTCAGGCATTCAGGAGAGCAGATCACTGGCTGCTGTGGTGGTTTCCAGAATTATCAACCCATAAGAGCCAAGGACAAAGTGAAAGGTCTGTGGAACTCAGCTAAATTTGGGGAAGAGGAGAGGGTCTGGCCATCTGCCCCCATAACAAGAAGCAGCTGAAGCGGTAGCTCTTCAGCCGCCTCCACGTGGCTGCTTCAGAAGTTCCTGGCTGCTTCAGAAGTTCCTGGCCTGCAGATCTTAGGGGGGCCAAGCAATCATTCAGAGGCTACGTGCTCTTCTCTTGACCTGTCTGGATTAGGATCATGGTCTTGGATGGTAGTCCTGAGGTGTGTGACCAGTGAGCCGAAGCTGGTGGGGGCTGCAGAGATGGTGGCCTCCTGATAGCTCCATCAGCTGCAAAAACCCCAGCAATTTGGGACAGAGCTCTCCCCTCTGAAAGCAGAGATCTACAGAGCCCAAAAGTCAAGTAATTGACTAGCAACATGAGCAAGCAAAGGAAGCAAAGCAAGAGCAGCACTCCAACTTTAGATTCCTTTTTGGGGGACAAAAAGGATCAAAGCATGGAATGGGAGGAAGACAACACACTCAGAACTCCTTCATCAAAAGCCTCCAAGAAAAAAGTAAACTTGTTCCAGGCCATAGAGGAGTTTAAGAAAGATTTTGAAAACCAAATAAGAGAAGAGGAGGAAAAAATGAGAAGAGAAATGAGAATGAAGCAAGAAAATCATGAAAAGAGAGTCAGCAACTTGACTGAAGAAAATAACACCTTAAAAAATAGATTAACTCAAATGGCAAAAGAGGCCCAAAAAGCCAATGAGGTGCTCCTTAAATGCCTTAAAAGAATCCCTTAAAAAGCCGAATTTGCCAGATGGAAAAAGAATCTCAAAAATTCACTGAAGAGAATAATTCCTTCAGAATGAGAGTGGAGCAAATGGAAGCAAATGACTTTATGAGAAATCAAGATACTATTAAACAGATCCAAACAAAGGAAAAAATAGAAGGCAATGTGAAATATCTCGTTGAAAAAAAACCACTGACCTGGAAAATAGATCCAGGAGAGACAATTTAAAAATTACTGGACTACCTGAAAGCCATGATCAAAAAGAACCTAGAAATCATCTTTCAAGAAATTCTCAAGAAAAATTGCCCTGATGTTTTAGAACCAGAGGGCAAAATAGAACTTGAAAGAATTCACCAAT